>JAQPZY010001175.1:0-317500 GCA_029931535.1 Margaritifera margaritifera
AGGAATTGTGTTGGTCAGTAAACTGTGTATTAGTCAGTAAGACTGTGTGTTAATAACCATTACCAATTCTCTACCTTCCCACATTCGTCTGTATGTATGTATAGGTGTTTGTCATTAACAACGTGTGTTAGTGGCCCTTGACTATTCCATACCTCCCACCATACGTTTGTTTTTATGTGTGGGTATTGATTGTAACGTATGTCATTTTCTGTAATTTGATATGTCTCTGTCCCCCTTTCCATTCTATTTTTACATACTTATTAAAATTTATATTGATGGTTATACAGGGCCTTAATGTTAAAGTTCCACTGTGAGTGTATGTATGTAGGAAACAAAATAATAGACAGTACCCCACTCTCTCTGTCTTTCTGTGATAGTGATATCAAAACGTTAAAGCCCCCCCCCCCCGTGATATCCTAATGTTAAATTCCCATTCGTCACAAAGTGAAATCCAGCTTTAATGTTAAACTCCCCTCCCCCCATACCGACCCCCATATCTACTATGGATTATTTATTCAAATTGTTTTTCGTGAAAACTTGTGTGTGCCTAATCGTTTAATTCAATACCTTTCTGTCCATAAGAACTTAAACTAATTTCGATGTAGTCGAGGTAATAGTTTGAATGAAAGTTTAAAAAGAAACTGGCACAACTTACACGATTCTTGTTATTGTCTTGATGATGACAGGGGGTTTCAAAAGTAGAGTTTCTTTCCTGCCTATTTCACGAAAGGAATCTAGAGAAACAAACACATCAGTACTGTTACAAACATGCAACCATCTTTTACAATATAAACTAAAGTCTAAAGAGCATTTGTCTTTATAAAATGACACGTGCTCTAGCCGATATGTGAATAGAAAGCTTTCAATTCGTGATTTAGACGTTAAACAGTACACTGACGTCTATAAAATATCATGCTTTGAAATTCTGTAACAACAAACTAATTTTAGCTTGTCATATAAAGTTATAACCAATAAAATGATGTCAAGTATTTATTTAGTAAATTAAAGTACAGCTATGTGATATGGGGCACAGCATGAACATAATCTTTTAAAAGTTGATTCAGTAGGAGTAATAACATGCATCATCAGAGTTTCATGAAAGTTGTTTATTCATTTAATTTTTTATACATATTGGCGACACAAAAGCTTTCCCAACCGCATCTTTTCACACAAACAAGAAAGATTGATTTGATCTGCTCAATACCATGTCAAATAATAACAACAATACCATGTCAAATAGTAGCAAGAATACCATGTCAAATAATAACAATAATACCATGTCAAATAATAATAATACCATGTCAAATAATAACAATAATACCATGTCAAATAGTTGCAAGAATACCATGTCAAATAATAACAACAACACCATGTCAAATAGTAGCAAGAATACCATGTCAAATAATAACAATAATACCATGTCAAATAATAACAATAATACTATGTCAAATAATAACAATAATACCATGTCAAATAGTAGCAACAATACCATGTCAAATAATAACAGCAACACCATGTCAAATAATAGCAATAATACCATGTCAAATAATAGCAATAATACAATGTCAAATAACAATAACCTATAATTACGTCTTAATAATAAACTGGAGTTAACACGTGCTACATCTGAATGATACAACAGAATAACACGGTTCACATGTTGTTTTTTGTCTTCAGAGAGTCTAGAGAAAATGGGTTCATATATGGAGCAAGGTTTCTAGGAGTGTAAAGGGAATAAGCCTTGTTTATTGCCTTGACAATCTTATGATATCGGTGAATGAGGGCGATATTGTGAGATGGTATGCGTGTCTCGAAAGACTTCACCTGATAGTTTTCTCTTTAAATTTAATCACATATACAAATATATATACGATTGCAAATGATTTATACATGTCTCTGCGCAATATCTATATTGGGATTCTTTTTCATATCCATACAGAGTAATTTTAAAACCTCCGCATACATGTTAGGTTACAAGGCAGAAAAATTAATCACTTAAAATATAGGATCATGCTTGGTCCATGTTGATAAAGAATTAGAATTTAAAGTAACAGTTTGAATGTATCTAGCCGTGAATAATTTGCAAAGGCAACTAAGGGATTTATGAATACTAATTTTATTTCCAGTTACATTTACTAAAGTGGGATATGTCTTATAAATATATGTGCAAAGTTTATCTTTGTCAGGAAACATAATTATACAGTACAGGTTTGATACCATTAGCTGATCTTCAGAGCAAGACAAACGCGTGAGACTCATGATTATGATGTTCGTGATAATGATTATGAGGATGACTACAACGATTGCAATAATAATAATAATAATAATACATAAAGATGTCTTCTGAAAGAAGAGAAGGGAAGCAAAGAATAATTACCGACAAGGAAAGCGCAAAGCAATGAAAAAAAAAAAAGAAAGAATGGAGGGGGATAAAGCCATACATTGGCAGTTTCTAAGGGTTGCAGAACTGCAATTCGCTAAGGACACCTTTCACTCTATTGTATAGACTCCGACTCCGAATGTTTGGTATAGCTTCCGTTGTTGTGTATTACGTGTGTGTGTGTGGGGGGGGGATGCTGTAGGTAGGCAGAAATTGTAACATTACGTGAGTATAGCTGACAATTACAGACGTATTTCTAAGGCTAAACAGTTTCATGTAACATAAGATGTAAAATTAGGTATCTTTTTGCAGAAAAATCTGCACTAGTTTTTCGCTCCTAACACGTCGTTCGGTTTTTTATCGATACATTATACAGTTAAATTCAATCTTAAACTTGCATGTAATACATGTATATAAAATTGTGTCAATCCCCTTCAATATCACGTTAACTTCATGATATTCAATGCAACTTCTTTTCTCTTTTCGTTCATTTTTAAATGCCTGGTGAGAGATTTAGGTATATGGTTTAGTAAACCCAATGTGTGCGGTTTAATTATTGGAACATTCAATTAAGTGTGCGTTTTGGTCATATGTTTTCAATCAAAATGTGTGTTTTCGCCCGTTTAATAAAGAATTTTATTAAGCTAAACTCAGTGTTCGGATTGATAAAATATTATTTAATAACAATTGCTATCCCTAAGCACATGAAATTGACTGAGAGCTAATATAATGTATTTTCTTTCATACTATTAATTTTAGTTGCATCCAAAATCTATAGATTAGCTTCAGCTCATACAGTCAACAACACCAGTTCTGAAATCTTGAAACTTTGCATGTAAAGATGTCTTAAAAAGTACTACTGTAGTAGGTCAAAGAAATTCACCGTGATTTATTGTTTTAATTGGATGGTATTTGTGATTACAATAAACCCAGTATTTATTTATTTTTTAAAATACTTTTATCCCAACAGATCATCAAGTGAACATGACCCGTGTATATCAGCATGAATCAATTTCGATATTATTATTGTGATGTTGGCAAACAGTCCTTCAAAGAGATTATGCAACATTCGATATAAGTACATGGATGCATCCTTAAAGTGCGAAGTTTAGAACTTAACAACACAAATGGAATATTTTGTTGTAGGACACATATTTACCGTAATTCCCCGGAATGTTAAAGAGAAAGAGCAAAAAAAAGAAAGAAAGATGTGAAATGCTGTGATTCTGTTAATCTTGTAAATCAATAATATCGATCTTTAGAAATGATGTTTCAGATTCAGTGATGCTCTGTTGACCCTTTGCGAAAATGTTGCGCCTATCTGACTCTTCAAAAGCGATACATACAAGCATGTGCTGTAACCATGAAGATGAATGGTATAACTCTGATTTTGCTATTTCGGAGGATGATTCATATATATATATATATATATATATATATATATATATATATATATATATATATATATATATATATATATATATATAATGAAGCAGCATAATCGGGAACAAATAATAAGTTTTTTACCTACAGTTATTGGGACCATAGAACGGCACAAAAGAAACTGGAGGAATGGAAGAAGTTGTAGGATATGTTGAGTAAGGACGAGTTTCCATTGAATAATATCGCGTTTTTTGTTAGACGTAGTGAAATGGTACAGCAGTGACAACAATGTTTATGAGCTATGATGACCAAACCTGTCGATTTGGGAGAATCGGTTATAAGATATTTCATGGAAAACTTCTCAGATTTAGGGGTGGCCCCAAGCACAAGGGACAAATTATTTTTGGTGAGAGTAAAAGAGGTGAATACCTTCCTGAAGGTTCTACAATAAACTTCGCAGTTCCAGCTGGCAAGATTACCGTATATACTCGCGTATAATTCGAGTCCAAATGCAAACAAAATAGACCCTGATCTGCCGGCGCATTATGCGACGGCAGATCTGGGTCTATGCAGTTTGCAGTTGGAATGGATTTATACGCGAGTACATACGGTACTAATTTATTGACATCCCCTATCAAAGTCGATGACATAAAACCCAGCGTTATTTCACATTTGCTTTATAAATTAGCGAGTTAGGCATATAAGGATTAGACTTTCAACTTATGTCTGGACGGAAAGAAAATAAATTGAAGCACAACCGAAAGGTTGGGTGGCATTTATCCTTTTGGGTTCGAAAATACGCCTACTCTTTTACAAAGATAGGCAAAACAGAAAATATGGACCAAATGGCTTATTTGCCTCAATTTGAATCCGATGTTAGGAAATATGAAATTATAATCGCATTCTCAGTTAAATCATTCCATGGTGCAGAGTTTTTAGTAAATTTGCTCTAGAATTTTTTTTATCAGTTTTTATCGGTGGACAGACGAACATACAGGGCGGACAAACTAATAACTAAGATACTCATCTCATGTGAAATGTGGGATTATCGATGGTTAAATACTGTTATATACCAAATCATGAACATGATCAGAATTGTGGCTGAGAAAACTTTGAAACTCTTTCATATATCGTCAGCAATGAATGAAGAGATGGACAGGCCAAGTAATGACGGTCATATTTATATCTACAAGGAAAACTGGTGTGTGCGCGGCTATGTTGGACTAATACACAAACAGATGGAAAAGATTAAATTAAACCTGAATTAGATTCTATAACATATCCAATTTAAGCAATGTAATAAACAGTATGATCCAACGTTAAGTAATTAATTTGGAAAGTAAAAGTCTGCGTCCCAGGTTTGATCTTTCAATTCTGATTCCGCTGAATACGTCAAATGACAACGGCTTACGTTTCTACGTTTAAAAGATTCTCTCTCTCTCTCAATCGAACGATCGAAGTTTACAGATCAACATTACGCAATTTTGAAGGAAGAAGTATTCACAAGTATATCCACAAGTATTTCTTCACAAAAATGGTAACAGTTGCAAAAAGAGTAATTAAGGTACAGTTCTTTTTTATGGAATAGACTAAACGGTATATTAATCAAAGTAACGTAGGAAACGTTTGGGATGGCGTATCATATAGCATAATGAATGCAATTAAAATGAACAGATCGATGCGTTTTGAATACTTCAAATATACGTAAGCCAAACAAATTAAAGTCCCTAGCAAGCATTTAGTATATGCAAAGTCAAATAAGCCGCATGTTGTTATATCCTACATACTAAGAAACACCTTCGTTTTTAGTGCGCTTCGACCTCAGAAGGGGTAGGCAAAACGATTATTCGGGGGGTGGGGGAGGTAACGGGAAGAGAGGTAAAACGATTATTTGGGGAGAAGTATTAGATCATAGTCAGTATCAAAAGTCTCTTTGAGTTTTACCATTAAAGCAATGCTGTGCGCTAGAGATGACACAAATTATATTTGTTTCCAAAATCGTTAATGAATGATTTATACGAAAATCTTGATTCATTGGAAGAAATTTAATATAAATAATGTTAACTTATATAGATCGAAATATAAGTAATTGGGAAGATAGACAGATCGACAAAAATGGGACTGGTAGGCCAAGTATAAACGACACAAAACAGCAAGTCAACCCGACCATGTTAGCATGAATGTTCCACGTGACAACAAATTATTCAACAAACTCATTCCATGACTAGTGTCGAAATGGCTGTATGAAAGCAAAAACACATGATATGGTAAAGAAGCAGACAAGAGCAAATGATATGGTAAAGAAGCAGACAACATAATATGATATAGTAAAGAAGCAGAGAACATAATATGATATAGTAAAGAAGCAGACAACATAATATGATATGGTAAAGAAGCCGACAACATAATATGATATGGTAAAGAAGCCGACAACATAATATGATATAGTAAAGAAGCAGACAGCAACATATGATATGGTAAAGAAGCAGTCAACATAATATAATATGGTAAAGAAGCAGACAACAACATATGATATAGTAAAGAAGCAGACAACATAATATGATATGGTAAAGAAGCAGACAACATAATATGATATAGTAAAGAAGCAGACAACAACATATGATATAGTAAAGAAGCAGACAACATGATATAATATAGTAAAGAAGCAGACAACATAATATGATATAGTAAAGAAGCAGACAACATAATATGATATAGTAAAGAAGCAGACAACAACATATGATTTATAAAGAAGCAGACAACAACATATGATATAGTAAAGAAGTAGACAACAACATATTGTAACAGATTGGAGGTGGGGTATATGTGTAAACTTATATAATTGTAATAATAAGTTTTTAAAATTCTTAAATTCAGAATGTTTTATTTTTTACTGTGCAATTATGATAAAATGCTAATAAAAGGAAAAGACTGCTAAAACACGAGTATATAAGTATGTATAATATACAGAGACTATTATATGCCCAATCTAATCATTCAGCAAGAAAAGGATGGCCTACAGTGCAGGTATTTTGTAAGTAAACCTTGAATTCTTGGTGTGGCGTTAGATAGATGCTTATTTTTAGTATGGCACAATATTAGTTTTGCATTAAACCGGAATCAGTAGCAGTGAATTGAATTGATTTAGATTGTTGTACTACAGATGTAATTTCAGTCTATATTCTGATAATAAAGCAACAAAATTTCATTGACTTGTCTTATTTTTTATAACTATCTATTGGCTTCTTAATGTGGTTTAATATATGTGTCATTATACCTACCTCAAGACAGTAATGTTTTTATTTAGTGGAGATCTGTATCTATGGACGCTATTATTGTTGACAGCTATCAGCCGACCTTCGAATTTTGCTCCTATTTATACTCTTCGGAAAATAGTCACGTGACGTAATTCTGACCAATCATTGCTTGTCCGGCACGCCGAACAGGTCTGGTTGTGCCGAACAGATATTCTACAACCAGCGACGCAAACTGAGGGTTATCATACAATTTAATTAGCATTACTTGTCCGTTTACACTCAATCAGTAGCAAATATATCAACTTTTTGTATTATCTCTTGTCCGTCAAACATAAAATCCTTTTAAGTCGTAACCAAGGTCGCTAGGCATGGTTAAAGAGTAAACAAGTACTAGTGAACGCTAACAACAATGAAAATACATTGACTAGCATAAAAATGAAGAATACAATATTAAAAGTTCAAAACATACTCACACTTGTATAAAGAAGGTCAGCATTTACAATCAACAAGTGAAATTAAATAGAACTGTGAAATAGGATACATTTAGTGTGTGGAACCGGTCATGTGATCTAACGTCGGCCATCTTTGCTGCAGACGTATTTTGTAGTGTCAGCTGATGAAGTCATCAAGCTTAGTGCTATTCAAATGCTGATTTGGAATGGAAATTAGGTGTGATAAACATATTTCTGGGTGTGATAAATTCATGTAAAGTAAGATTCTACAAGATTTTATGAGTATTTAATTATGTGCAAGATCGAACTTGATGACAGAGCAAGTTGCTACCCACATGACCGGCGATCACACACACCAACATGAACAAATGCATACAAATATCAGGGTAAGTCACGATCTCTAAATTTCCAATCACGCTACAATGTTCAAATTCACTCTTTCAACAGTATATACTGATTGACATTAACAGCATATTTAATTTACGACATGGAAAAACCACCCTCCCTACCCATCATATTAAAGCTATAGTGCCCCAAGTCTATTACAATATGATATGGCAAAGAAGTTGACAACAGCAAATAATATGGTAAAGAAGCAGACAACATCATATGATATAGTAAAGAAGCAGACAACATATGATATGGTAAAGAAGCAGACAACAACATATGATATGGTAAAGACGTTGACAACAGCAAATGATATGGTAAAGAAGCAGACAACAACATATGATATGGTAAAGAAGCAGACAACAACATATGATATGGTAAAGAAGCAGACAACAGCAAATAATAAATGTCACAACTGTGAATCATAATATTTAAAAGCAATGTAAAAGATGGACATATAAATGTCCTCAAAGAGTAAAAGACACTTAGGATCGTAGTAGGTAATATAAAAACAAAGACAAATGAGAAGAAAACAACCTTATTGAAGTATCTAACTTAATACAAATGTGCAGAATGAAACAAAAATTGAATTTTAAATGAAATAAGGGGTCATAGAAGGTCCGAATAGTTAAGTTACATGTACTATTCTGAGACATGATTTCGTAAGCCGTGAGATATTGTTGAGTAACTATGCGGTTTTTAATTTTTTTATAACGACGTGTCAAGTGTTCAAACTTTTTGAAGCCCTGTTATCAAACACGTACAGTGTTTAAATTCAGGATAATTAGTAGATCTGAGCCAAATTTTACAATCTATATTGAAACCACACCAAAGTTTTAGGTCTGTAACATATTGCCTTTCGTTACGTAGACCTAAATTTATAACTAGTTGATGACGATTATAATGCCATTACTTTAGGTCCGTATAATATTACCTTTAACTACCTAGACCTAAATTTATAACTATTTGATGACGATTATAATGCCATTACTTTAGGTCCGTATAATATTACCTTTAATTACGTAGACCTAAATTTATAACTAGTTGATGAAGATTATATATGCCATTACTTTAGGCCCGTAGAATATTACCTTTCGTTACGTAGACCTAAATGTATAACTAGTTGATGAAGATTATAATGCCATTACTTTAGGCCCGTAGAATATTACCTTTCGTTACGTAGACCTAAATGTATAACTAGTTGATGAAGATTATAATGCCATTACTTTAGGTCAGTAGAATATTACCTTTAACTACCTAGACCAAAATTTATAACTATTTGATGACGATTATAATACCATTACTTTAGGTCCGTAGAATATTACCTTTAACTACGTAACCTAAATTTTTAACTAGTTAATGAAGATTATAATGCCATTACTTAAATGAAAAAACAAGTAATAACGGAAAGGAATAGAGTCTCTGAATGTTTAAAAGTAAGAGACAAACCGAAAACATGGAACTAACAAAGTAACTACTTAATTAACGTATTATTTAATTGACTAGCTAACGGACTAAAAATAAAGTAAGTAAGTTAATTCTTTTCTTACTTATCGACTTACTTACTAAACAATAATGATTTTAAAATTTATAGACTAATGCTTCAGATGTGTTAATCTGCACACAGAAAGCTACTGTATCAACAATTAGCATAATTAACTGTGGTATACTCTACTGCAGAAACTTTGTACCACTGGGGATGACTGTTAAATGAGCGCTGCTGATAAAGGTGCTGAATATGAAACAAAGCCATGCTCCCATATAACTAACTTGTACTGAGAATTCACAGCTTGATTTGCATCGAATTTGTCGTGTGTCGACATGATGCACGTGGACGGCAAACCAGTACGAGGGAAATCACAAATATGTTGACACAGGTTATATTCAGAAAACGATAATCCTTAATTGCAATGAAAGATCAAGAAAATTATAAAAAATAATCGGACTTTATGAACCGATATGTGGCAGTTTTTATTTTCCCCAACAAAAATGTCGCCGCACAGATTGCTTTTGCTTACATTATGACTTACCTGTTGCTATATTATACTAGTACAAATTATTGCTGTCAAAGCTAACCATAGTATAAATTATTGCTGTCAAAGCTCTTCCGTAGTATAAAGTATTGCTGTCAAAGCTCTTCCATAGTATAAAGTATTGCTGTCAAAGCTCTTCCATAGTATAAAGTATTGCTGTCAAAGCTCTTCCATAGTATAAATTATTGCTGTCAAAGCTCTTCCATAGTATAAAGTATTGCTGTCAAAGCTCTTCCATAGCATAAAGTATTGCTGTCAAAGCTCTTCCATAGTACATATTATTGCTGTCAAAGCTTTTCCATAGTATAAAGTATTGCTGTCAAAGATCTTCCATAGTATAAAGTATTGCTGTCAAAGATCTTCCATAGTATAAAGTATTGCTGTCAAAGCTCTTCCATAGTATAAAGCATTGGTATCAAAGCTCTTCCATAGTACATATTATTGCTGTCAAAGCTCTTCCATAGTACATATTATTGCTGTCAAAGCTCTTCCATAGTATAAATTATTGCTGTCAAAGCTCTTCCATAGTACAAATTATTGCTGTCAAAGCTCTTCCATAGTATAAAGTAATCCTGTCAAAGATCTTCCATAAATATAGTTTCAAATGCATAGGAGGATGCATTTCTTTTATCAGATGGCTAAATATAACTAATGATTCTCTGACATTTGCATAAAGTTTCTAATTTTTCAACACAATCAAAATATCAATTAAAGAAGAAACAAACAATGTCATTATATATTCTCCTCGGTTCTTATTATTTTATCGCTGGTTTTTCTTTTTTCAAACACTTGACTTATAAGCAAAGGACCATGTTCTAACTTTGCATTCATACTATCTGACTTTCCTGTTTAATAGATACGTGTAACATATAATACTGGGAATATATATATATATATATATATATATATATATATATATATATATATATATATATATATATATATATATATATATATTAGTTTCAATATAACGGGGGTTACGTCATTAGTATGCAAGAATAGTGCCAGGGGGCCAATATAGGTTTCATATCTGAATTCGTCTTCATGACCATTAAAAAAGTATATATGGTTATGGTATGGGGATCTTAAAGTTTCTGTGTTGTGACCCAAGCACTAAGTCCCCGTTGGGGTGGGGCTATCGAAAGGATAGGTCCAGGAGCCAATACACTTGCACATCTGAATTTTTCTTTTCATGCCCTATTATAGTGTTATAGGATGGAGACCCACAACATTTCCATGTTATGAACCGGAAATTATGTCAATGGTGGTAATGATAGAGCTATGGTACATTGTTAGTTGCACATCTTAATTGGTCTTTTCCTGCTCAGTAAGTGCATATATGGTTATAAGGTGGGGATCTCGATAGTTTTTAGGTTCCTAGGGGAAAGGATACACCCAGGATCAAATGTCCGAAAAATCTTTCCTGAAGTTGCCAATTCATCTTTAAAACTTCATGAAAACATATTAGCAGTCATTGAACTTTTCGACCTTATGGCCTTTTAAATCCTCCCCGGGGCCCCACGGGGGTCGGAGCCGCAAATAAAATAGGTGTTGCGCCACTTTACATCATGGCGGAACTACTGCACATTCGGATTCGTGAATATTTGTCTAAAACTGTTGGAGGAGATATCGTGACAGACAGACGGACGGACTGACGGACACTTTTTTTAAAAAATGTGAGGGGAAAATTTGTTTGATAAAGTGCAAAAAAGTTGCATATTTTACGAGAGTTTTATTTGTATTCTTCCTCTAAAATTTCTTCCTGTTTAGCAATTAAAATAATTTGTATAATTTATGGGTATGAAGGAAACGTCTGATGTTTAGTGACTTAAAGATAATTGTGAGCAGAACTTCTGCCACAAATTCTTGTAGCAATGTTTAATAAGACGCCTCTCTGACTCGTTTATTGGTGTAAGTCTATCAAGTGTTTCAACGGGGTAGTAGACGAGAGACACATGTAGGTTACCTACTTGATTGTACTCGAGGAAGGTAATTTGTATGGATTTATGGAATCGAGGCGCGATGCATCGGGGGAAAAAGAAAGAGATTTCGTACTTTCATTAAAATGGAGGATGATAGTTATTGATAATTATCTGCAGTATCACGCACACCGGAAGTGTGATGTAGTTGTCAGCAAATCAAGTTAGGTAGGATCCAGTCAACGTGCTTGTGTGCTAAAGGACTCACGGTACTAAATACATGGAAGAAGGGGAAGATAAAATAGAGTATATATGGGTTTGGCTGGCCAGGATTGGTTGATAATGAAAGAAAAAATTCAGTGAAAAAAATCTTTTGAGAGTTTATCCTAGTTGTAAGTGAAAAAAAATAGAGACCATATTTAACTGATGGAATTTCAGTCCTTTTACAGACCTGAGTTCGGAAAACACATTTCTGAAATTAGCACCTGACTCTTTGGTGCGGAATTGAAAGCACATGTTTCACACACATGTTGATCCAGAAAATACCGCGGCTCATATTGTTTTCTCTACACAGAAGCTGTCATCAAGGATATGTCTATACTGATAAATATAGGTTTGATCATGAGCATTCCGAAATTTGAAGTTATTGAATTTTTAATATCATGGTATTTGCATAGGTTTACTATGGGAGCTGAATTAGTACCGTGAGTCCTAAAGCGCGGAGACGAGATACTTTCGAGTCGGTTTAGATGACCCATGTGTTAAAACTGCCTTATGAGATGCGAGGAGCGTGCTTAATGTTGAGAATAAATTTGTATATGGGATTCATAAATGTTCATTAAACGCCTACATTATCCATTTAAAGATCCCAAAGGTAGACAATCTATTTCTGCTGACAGGCACTGCTTTACACGAAAAGTACGAGTCAGGATGATCGGGAAATTAAGATCTAGTGGGCTGCAATTGATACTACCGTCTATACTCGCGTATAACTCGAGTCCAAATGCAAACAACATAGACCCTGATCTGCCGGCGCATAATGCGCCGGCAGATCAGGATCTATGTTGTTTGTTCTACTGATTAGTCCTTATAAACTGGATAGACTCAGATTCATTAAGCGACGGCAGATATGTGTCTATGCAGTTGGTATCGAGTTATACGCGAGTATAACGGTATATAACAAGGGGTAAATAGCAAGCCATATACAAAGCTGATTTCTTTGACCGAGTGAAACCGTATGGCAAGAATTGTATCTAAATTAATAAGAGAGTTCGACTTGAAAAGAATTTAAATATTACTCGAAGCGTATACATCTCAATCGTAAAGCATGAAATTGTGTAGTATTTATCAGTGAAAGTAATTGTGTAGTATTTATCAGTCAAAGTAAGCAACTTAGTAATGGCGATAAACTGTATATTACTAAAAAGAACAACAATTAATAGATTTGGGTTTGATAAAGAAAGACGCCTACTTCGGCGGGTCCTTTTAAAGCTACGGGCTTGAATGACAGACAGACCAGCTAGAAATCGTTATATAAAGATGACTGAAGCATGGCTTGTTTAAGAAAGATTAGGATGTTCATGATATCGTATAGATTTTAACTAAACAGAGACACAGTTTTTTGCGCGATGTCTGAATTTTAGATACTACATAAAATGATATAGCTCAACGTCTGGGTCACATTTTTCCTCACTCTGAGTAAACTAGTGTCTGTATAAAAAAAAAAAAAGTTTATCACATGGGAACAAGTAAAATTTAGAAGTGACATTCCATAAATTTAGATCATATCGTTCATTTCATTGAGATATTGAGAACACTAACTGTCTTGGAGTTGACCTTGTGTTTAGCTTAAGCGGTCCCATCTTAATTACTTAATTAATTAATTAATTCGGAATTCTTTGTCAATAAATGTGATAGCCAACACGATTTCTCTGGTTATATTTCAATCTACTACATCACAAATATTTCAAATAATTGCTATTGTGAACACAAAATTTAGATATCAAAACGACTTTTGGAATACTGCATTTAAATCTCAAGTGTAATAAAGTATTGATAACACAGACGGTTTATACTGTATACAAATCCTAATTGAAATAAAGTAGTTGATAACATATACAGTTTACAGTGCATTTAAATCCTAAGTGTAATAAAGTATTGATAACACAGACGGTTTATACTGTATTTAAATCCTAAGTGTAATAAAATATTGATAACACAGACGGTTTATACTGTATTTAAATCCTAAGTGTAATAAAGTGTTGACAACACAGACAGTTTATACTGCATTTAAATCCTAAGTGTAATAAAGTATTGATAGCACAGATGGTTTATTCTGTATTTAAATCATACATGTAATAAAGTATTGATAACACAGATGGTTTATTCTGTATTTAAATCATACATGTAATAAAGTATTGATAACACAGATGGTTTATTCTGTATTTAAATCATACATGTAATAAAGTATTGATAACACAGATGGTTTATACTGTATCTAAATTCTAAGTGTAATAAGGAGTTTGAAAGTGACCATGACTTCGCAAATCTTTCTTAGTGTCTCAAATCAGGTCTAACGAAGTAAACATTGTTATGTCAATGTAGTTCTTTGATCTGCCCATACGTCCGTAGGCTCAACATTGGCTTGCCTATAGCACTGATGGGGTGGGGGTGTGGGGAGTTGGGGTAGATATTTCACGATATTCAAACGATTCCTGCCTTTTTTAAACATAATTTCTGAATTATTTTATTTTATACTTTTTGTTCACTTTTTTTTGCTGATAACCTTGTTAGGAGGATTGCTTAAAACAACAACAAAGATTTGTGTTTTTAAAATACATACGTCACCATTGCAGACCGAAAAGCCCGAGTCGAAAAAGGTTCCAAATTTAACAATTGCTAAAATGGCAGGACATTCTACATATGCACATAAACATGCATACAAAACACTATTTGTCAACCTGAATTGGTTTTTGCAAAAAAAAAATTCAAAAACGTGTAACAAAATATAAATTAAAATGAAAAATTGCTCCAAGGGCCTGCAAATCAAATCTGGTCATCGAAATGTGTTTACAAATAGTGTGTGCTTGATCAACTACTATCTAATCAGATGATCTACACATACATACATACATACATACATACATACATACATACATACATACATACATACATACATACATACATACATACATACATACATACATACATACATACATACATATATACATACATACATACATACATACATACATACATACATACATATATACATACATACATACATACATACATGCATACATACATACATACATACATACATACATACATACATACATACACATACGTACGTACGTACATACATACATACATACATACATACATACATACATACATACATACATACATACATACATACATACATACATACACATACGTACGTACGTACATACATACATACATACATACATACATACATACATACATACATACATACATACATACATACATACATACATACATACATACATACATACATACACATACGTACGTACGTACATACATACATACATACATACATACAAAATTTCACGTGTCAACCTCAAGTGGATTTTTCTTAATCGTTCTTTATCTTTGTCCAGGTTATGTCAGATTGTGTCTTATTCATCATCTCCGAGAGTTCTCCTGAAGGGAGATCGGCACAGTTCGAACCTCAGGTTCGGTGATATTCTTAAAATCACAATAAATAACATACATAACGTTTACTGAGAACTGTATAACATAGAATGTTGTGTTCTGATGTATTTGTGTCAGTGATGTCTGTTTATCTGGGATGACATTAATATTGAAATATCTTCAATTCCAACATAATGGCACCTTCTATCTGTGCAGTCATTATAACCACCATACTGATATCATTATATATGTAAATGTTCCGTTTTTTTTCTAGTTCAATTACTCTAATAGGATTTATGTAGTTTGCCTCAGTTTTACCTCTGCTGTCTCTCCCTTCCAATATGTCATACAGATTATGGGTATATCTCATTAATTTTTGAAATTCCGAATCGCCTATATTTTACCTGATATTTTTTAAGCCAAAATGCTGTATCTGTCTAAAATGTATTTTGATGGTATCGGCGGTTGAGATTAGAGAGTATTTATAATTGATTCCACAGCATAGAAATAAAAATAGAACATTTATTATCCGTATTTTGTACATTAAGTGAATTTTTTTGGTGTTATTAACCCATTCAAGCAAAACTATGCATGAGCTTCCCCAGCCAGAGTGGTAGGTATTTATCTTCGTGCAATGTTAAATATTCATCCTGTACTTTTGCTAATTTCCTGTTCAAAATTGTATGTAAAATGTAAAATAATGTTACAGGATTTTTTATTGTCATTTTCTCGTATCTCTACAAGAGATGTAAAAACACAAAAATATTACCTTCCTTTCTCTTCCAGCTTACTACTAGAAGTTATGCTCATAAACCATATACAAGATCTTTTTTTCAAATGTTCACTAAACCATTCATTTCTAAAGAGGGTTAACGACATGTTATAGTAGCAATAGTAGGAAAAAAGAAGTAGTAGTAAAACAGATTGCATTTTTGACAGCTTCCCTATTCTTACGATCATAAGTAAACAGAAAAAAGGATTTTAGCAAAGCCTCTTTTCCCTCAAGGAGTATACCAAATTAGATACAAGGAGTATACCAAATTAGATACAAGGAGTATACCAAATTAGATACAATATTTCAGTTTTGATTTCCAATTTTTAGAAATACTGATATTAATCAAACCATAATATTTCATTACTTCTACAAGTCATTCACATCGTGTAATGGCAGACACTTTCTGCGGTACTATTTAAAATCTTTACCCATTTAAGTTTATTTTGTTTCTTCAGATGATATATCCTTTCAGAAACGCAACATCTAATAATTATAGCAATTATTTACTTCCTTTTAACGGAATTAGTGTTCTTCACATTAATAATACCAAGGAAATACAGAAAATTACCACAAAGTTGGAATGTAGACAGGAAACCTTCTAAATATTCTTCCAAAAATAAAGTCCATATTTTTTAAAACTTTGTTCGCTGTATTAGAACTGTGGGTTATAAAAGCAAGCTTTTTAAAATGGAAAAAAATCTTCGAAAAGAGTGTGTGAAAATTTAACAAGAAATACAAATTAAAAATTTGAATAAATACAAATATCTCTTGAAGAAAAAGGTATGTATCTGAAAATAACTACCAATTATGCATGCTTAAACATTACCTCCTGTCTTACTAGTATGAAAATAACTACCAATTACGTATGCTTAAAGATTACCTCCTGTCTTACTAGTATGAAAATAAATACCAATTACGTATGCTTAAAGATTACCTCATGTCATACTAGTATGAAAATAACTACCAATTAAGTATGCTTAAAGATTACCTCCTGTCTTACTAGTATGAAAATAATTACCAATTACGTATGCTTAAAGATTACCTCCTGTCTTACTAGTATGAAAATAACTACCAATTACGTATGCTTAAAGATTACCCCCTGTCTTACTAGTATGAAAATAACTACCAATTATGTATGCTTAAAGATTACCTCCTGTCTTACTAGTATGAATCTCATCTGTCTTCATGTAAAAAAAATTTTCTCCTTTCCTTCTTGTCCGTTTTCTTCCTGTGCAATGATGTTTTCTCTAGAGGTCTTATTTATAATCTTAAAAGGTATTTATTGATGTGTAAAGGGTCTATATTTAGCTGTTAGTGGATTGACTATATATATATATATATATATATATATATATATATATATATATATATATATATATATATAATTCAGGCATCAGCTTATCAGACGTACGCAGTTTTTGCGATAATATTTACCCAAGTAAATATTCCGTAACGTAACTCCTTACATGTATTATTATTATTGTTTTCTTCTTCTTCTTCTTCTTCTTCTTATTATTATTATTATTATTATTATTATTATTATTATTATTGTTATTATTATTATTTGAACTCTTGTCTATTATCCCGCTATACCATGCTCTTGACATATTTCCTAAGTACCTCCATGCATAATTTTGCGTTGATTTTTCGCGACGCGAGATGTAAGTCCTTTGTTGCCAGCCTGGAATTAGGTAAAAACACTTTGGTCCTCTACGTGATAGGCACCATACACACTGCTTTTAATTTTTTTACACAACTTTGTTCAGCTGATGGCAGCATAAGATAGATATGTAGTTTACCCGATTTGGACCGTTTTTAAAAAATATTTTGTCTTTTTTGTTTCTTTTATTGTTTATCCTTTGTTTGTTTATTTCCCCATCGTTGAAAAATGTAGAAGTCAAGAAATTTGCTTGGCTCTTGTGTTTAGTGTTTGTTTTGTGGATGTAAAGTGTTTCTTCCCCTGACGAAGAGCTTGTTTAGCTCGAAACGTTGAGAAACTGTTGTGTGTTGTGTTATTGCGCCGTTGTAAATTTTTGTGTCATTTTATATATATATATATATATATATATATATGTATATATATATATATATATATATATATATATATATATATATATATATATATATATATATATACATATATATATATATATATATTCCTCCTCCTCGTTGTTTGGATTCTCATTTCCTCCTACTTCTCAAGAGCTTTAAGGTGACTTAATATTTTATACTCCGGAGGAAAAAAATATTTGAATTTCTAAAAGTTGCTTGACAACCAAATATTTTTGAACAAAAATATTTTTCTGCACTCACAGCACACATCAAAATACCATTTAGGTAATAGAGAAGAAGAAAAAGACCCCCCCCCCCAAAACCCCAAATTGATAATCGAGTCTACTCTACCTTCAGTGCTAATATCAATATAAATTTCAATGCGCCCAACAGTATTAGCCATTGATGGTACACCTTCCTTTCCGAGGACCATTGGAGCAAAATAAATTATTGCTGTATAGGATTGTCAAAGCATAAAATATATATATATATATATATATATATATATATCTCTATATATATATATCTATATATATATATATATATATATATATATGTGTGTGTGTGTGTGTGTGTGTGTGTATGCATGTATGCATGCATATGTGTGTGTATATAAATATATATATATATATATATATATATATATATATATATATATATATATATATATATATATATATATATATATATGCCACAATGGAGATAGGGCACGTACAATTAACGAGAAAAACAAAAGAACTGGTCAGTGCTAACACCCCAGCACTACTATACTTAGGCACAATGAAAAAAGAGACATACAGCTGACGCAAGGCAAAATTTGACACGGCACTCATGGTCAACAAAACCTAAGAATTACACTGAGGCTAGACCGACTACAGAAACCAGAGGACAGAAACATAAATAGAACCAATCGTAGTTGGAAAACCATGAAAAATATATCATAAACTCGTGGACAGCCTGAAGAAGCTAGGAAAAACTGCAAAAAAAAGCACTTTTAAAACTGAAAGTGGCACGGCTGGGGACATCAAGATTATTACAAAATGTAATTGCGATCCAAACCCACGGAAATCGCTTCATCTCAGGAAAAAAGAAAACAGCCGAAGATCGTGAAAAAGGCTGTGAAAACAGATGATGATGATGATGATAATAATAATAATAATAATAATAATAATAATAATAATAATAATAATAATAATAATAATAATATAGTATCAATATCCACGCGTATCAACATTATTTCATCAGTTTATTCAGACACTCACTCTTGAGCAATAATTTACGATGAAGTATCTTTTGTCTCATGGGAACTATCTAAGCCAAATCAAAGTCCTACAAACGTTATGAAAGATGCTTGCCACTTCTCGCTTTATTGAGGTCGGAAATTTTGTGTCATAACTTAAAATTAATGTTGAAAAATAGTTCCTGACAATAAATACTCAGAATCAAGTAGATGTTTTTCAACACGGTGATGTTTATCTTCCAAATTATGATCATAAACAAATTTGTTTAAGGCGTTATCAAGCTGATCGTATCGGATAATCAACACTCATTTCTCTGCTCGATAAATTGTTGGATCGTAGAGATTGCGACTGGTATAGGTGGGGGAAACCTCTTATAAAAGTCATTATGTAGGAACAACAAAGGGCGAAGTTATTATTCACGTGGCACAAAATTGTATTACGTAAGCATTATAATAAGAAGTGATTGGAATATAACATTGTAATCAAATCGTTTATAAACTTTTCGCGGTTTGCAAAGAAACCGGAATTTTTTAATTTTTTATTTTTTTTAAACTGTAGAGAAAAGAACAAATGCGCTTTGATAGTAAGTACTTACAGTGGTTACTTACTTAAGATTAAGTTTGAAATCGTGTCTATGAAGAAAGCAGAATATATACGAAAGAACTACAAAAATCACATTATTTTAGTTCATAAAATGTTAGGAAATCTTTAATTGTATCATATTAGTGACATAAAATATAGCGAATTACTGATGGGCACAAATATAAATTATTGGTGGCAGGTCTACCCTACCTCATGAAAAGTGATATGTGCTTGCGTGTTACAGATATGGCAACACAGACGAAGAAAAGTGTATTCATCTTATTCCAACTGCATATAACATGAATCACCGCCATCAATAGGACGTAAAAACAGAATTATAGACAAAACATCAGTCAGGGCATTTCTTTAAAGTAATAACCACAAATCCAACAGTTTGCTCGTTTGGTAATATCCTTGTATGTACTGGCGCTTCAAATCGGAACATCTTCGTCTCTTTCCTATGTTAGTCAAATAACTTCTGCTGTCTGTAAAAGACTCGGGGTTCGCATCGGAAAAACAAAACGCACTTTGACAATGGATATTTACCTAACTGGACGAGATAATTTTTTTCGTGTGATAGAACAGATGCGTGGACGTCACCCGCCTGTTTATAAATTGGAAGATATGAACGGAGAAGTATTAAATGGAACCTTTTAATTGTCCGAGTTACAATGAGTGACCGATAAAGACGACGACATGTACGTTATCGAAAGCATTCTCGATCAAAGAACACGTAAAGTGGGAATACGGCGTATCCAAGAAGTCAAAGTACTTTAGAAAGGATATCCACTCAGTTTCGAGTATTTGACGGCAGCATCGCAAATCATTGACTATAAAGAAGAATGGATCAACTTGTCTTTAAACATTGTGTCATCTTCTTCCACTTCATCTCTCAAAGAGCCCCAGAAGCAGAAACAACAATAACAACCGTGGGTGTCGTGTAGATAACGTGTCCCTCAAAATCAAATCGTCTTTTTTCTGTCACATTGTCGTGATTTATTGTCTCATTGGAGGAACTATTGCAGGCCTGAGTTTGCAACAAGACAATAATTAATTGTGGATCATTTCACTCAGCAGTTGTATTTGTCATCTTATTCCCAATCCGTCGTTGAAATATACCGACAGTAGCAACGGCAACTACAAAAACAGTAACAGTAGCCCCAACCAGAAAAATTAAAGTCATAGCAACCCTTTCGAATCGTTGGAAAGTCATCTTTTCATCTCAGGAGACAAGAATAATCCAACTATGAATATTAAATTTTATTTGATTTTACCTAGTGATCGTTCTCTATGTGTATTTCCCAACAACACGTTGCGTTGTTTCACGGCAAAATTACGCCAGGCCTTACAACTGGACCACGAAGTTCACTGGGAAATGACTTTGGTAGAAATCATTCATCCCATTCAGGTTTTAAATATCACCGAGGATCAAACCAGTTTCGTCGTAGAAATACCCAACAAACAAATACAAGAACACTTGGACAAACATGATCCTGGCTGTTACGATAATAAAACTCCAGAGGATGAATGTGCATGGCAGCCAATTCCCGGTTGAATGTGCCAATTCCCGGATGAATGTCCATGGCATGAGAATTCCTGCAAGCTATTATTTCAATGCTCGACCTCCCGTCGATGCGATTTGGAAAGTTTTCAACGATCCGTTTCGCATGACACTCGAAAAACCAAAAGACGTTTACTGATCGAGTTCCATCCGCCCTCTCATCGTCTTAAAATGGATTTTTCCGACAGAAAAACGCTATTCATCAAGTTTTCTCCAAGTTTGTTTGCTATTCTGGGTGGAAACACAGCCCTCCTTCCAACAAAGGAAAATCAACAACAACAGATTGTTCAAGTATTTTTGATACCCAATCGAAGTGGACGAATGATTCAGTTTTATATTTGTGTACTCCGATGTCGTCGAATACAGTATGGTGGGAAAACACATCTGCTCCGTTGCTGAAAGTCATTCCCTTTAAAGTGGATGCTGCAATAAGTGCTAACGATAAAGGAGGAAACACCTATCACGTTCACCGAGAATTTGTACATCCCCGTTATCTTTCTATCAGTAAATTGTATTTTGACAGTGTGAATATTGGTATAAAAGGAGATGTCTGACAAAATATTCTATTCTCCAAACCAAATTTTCGAAAATAATTCTCGACTGAATTGTAACTCGTGTATCCCCTGTACAGAGGAGTAGTTTGACAACCAGGACATGGTTTCGGGGAGTATGTTCAAATCGCTCTGTTGTCTTGAAACCTGTTGTTTCTCAACGACTGCATGCTTTAAAAAATGCTGCCCTGGTGCAAAGAAAAGAATTCATGCAAAATGTACTTATCAATAAACCGAGTCCAAAACAAGCATTACTGAATGCTGTGAAAACGTCTTGATCCAGACAGGAACATATATCTTTGAACCCTCTATAAAACCACAGCTCCTCTCGAGATAAAAGGGAAGATACCTGTTATATATGTCGAGAGAAAGGACATTGGGCTCCAGAATGTCCACAACGTCAAAGAAAAGGAACCCCTTATCTTAAGAAAGGAGAACAGAGGTCCCAACACAAAAGACAAGGTGAATGTTTTGTGTCTCACGACCAAGGACATTGCCCTTCAAGGTGTCCTCCACACAAATGGAAAATGAAGAAAGAGAGAAGGGAGCATACAAAAATAGATTTAAGAAGAACAGAAAGAAGAAGAAGAAGAAGAAGAACTCGTTCTTTCTACAAAATTCAAAACAAGACACTCACAAGAAAAAATGAACTTTTATGAACTGTTTGAAATTAAACTGTGATTCTTATTCACGAGAAAATACCAAACGTAAGTGAAAATCAAAATATCCTTGATTTTATTATTATTATTATTATTATTATTATTATTATTATTATTATTATTATTATTATTATTATTATTATAGAATATAAATACACACCCTATTTAAAAAAAAAATGGCAATGATTGAGTAGTATCCCATTTGTGGGGGATATGGGTGGCCTTGAAAAAGACCGTTGCTTTGAAACAAGTTTTTAAAAAGTCATGGATCTTCCATCATCAGCTGTAACTGTCTTAAACCTTTTTTGTGCATTGTTTTGTTTTTGTTTTCATCACCGAGAAACAAACAATGATTTTTTAAAAAACAAATAAATTTCTTCAAAAGAGCATATTGCCCGCAAGAAAGCCTTTTGTATTTCTGTTTATCACATAGTTGGTCGATTTTACATACAGTGTCTGCGGTTTAATATTTTAATATGTCAACACGTTAACATCTCACTTTCTGTGAATCTGATTGGTCCAAATAAGACCATGAAATTCTTGTGCAGTATTCTCCTTATTGCTTGGCTGCGACTGTGGGAATTTTCCTTGCCCCGCCTTCTGGAACCTTTTTTTCTTCTTATACTATTACAATATGGCAGTCGCCTTGCTAATTGATAGCCCAGTGGTTACGTATGTCGGAACATGGCCAATTTATCCTACGCAGAATTCTCCGAAGGCGAAACAAACTAGAAAATGAGTACACTGCTGCTACCATGCGATATGGATCTTGCACCCCACCTCGAGGACAAGAGTGGTTTGAATGTCAACCTGTAGGAAGGAGTAAATAAACCCACCCCTCTTTTGAAAAGAATGTCGACAAATGCTGGTCTCCCAAATGAGAGAAAGTTATCCAACCAGAGCATATTTTTTTTAAAATCAAATATTTGATATATTCGGTCACAAAAACATTAAATCTGGCATCACTAGAGCCATGTGAATGCAAGTTCTCCATACTCAACAACACCTCTACTGTAGTTTTAGTACAATTACTGCATCCAGTATTGATCCCTTCACACGAATATCCAACAACTGGAATGCCACTTTTTCTGACGTATTCAATTCTGTATGTGTGGTCAATGTCCACAGGGAAATCGACACACTTTTCCGTGGAAAAGCTGTAAACTGTCTCATCGAAATCCATGTATATGGCGCGTCAACTTCTCCAGCTGACCTGACCCGAGTGAACTATGTAAAATCACACAGAAATTTACATCGTAGATCCAGTGCTGAAAAATGATGTTGTCAGTGTCAACTGTTTTATTGATTTGGAAGGACAGTTGCTCTTTGAAATATAATTTGTAAAAACAACTCTACTTGTAAATGTTATTGATTATCGCATTGTGCATTACTGATTCAACTCGCGTGTGGGACTATTTTTTCACGCGCAAGAATTGAAAGATGCAGCGTCTGAGCCAGAATTAAATGAAATGCCGAAAATCATTTATTCTTCTTTCTACATAAACTCTTTCCACTAAAATAAAAGTTATGTGATAACCAGAATATCCTATGTGTAATGATTTAATAATAAATTTATTAAACTCGTTGAATAATTCCAGCTTTTGCTCGCCAAGGCTCACAAAAAGTGGAAATTATTCAACTCGTTTCATAAATTAAATATTAAATCATTACCCATTTGAGATCCTCTATATCTACAATTAATTCACTGAAGGCATTCGATGAGAACCGGTCTATAGTGGTTATCTGGAGGATTTTAGTGAATGGCGTTTATGATATTTGTGTGATAAATAAATAAATAAATAAATAAATAAATAAATAAATAAATAAATAAATAAATAAATAAACCTATATTCTAGGTCAGACAGGTGTGAATCAGCTTGGATGTGTTCTTGTAAACGGAAGACCTCTTCCTGACCATGTCCAGAGACGGATCGTAGAGCTTGCTCATATAGGGGCAAGACAGACATTTCCCGCCTGTTGCAGGTGACTCACGGTTCCGTCAGTAAAATTCTGACACGGTACTGTGAAACAAGTTACATCAAACCCGGATCAATCGGGGTAATAAACCTAAGCTAATTGTCTTTATTAGCTAAATCTGTCAATAATAGAATTCATTACATCATACATGTATAAATAGTACATGAATTCATATATATCGCGCATTTCATTTTCGTGAAAATACATTTGGACAAAAATAATACCATTATTAATTGGTCACTTCAATTTAACAGAATAATGACACGTCCTTGCAAAGTCAATTCTATGCCTAAATCTACATTTGATAGTAATTTTTAAGAAAGTTTTTACATATATTTGTCTCTTGAAGGATATGATCTTATAATTAAGTTGGCTTAAATTATCCCCCTTTAAAAGATGAAAAGGCAGTTAGAACGATTGTTGGAATACCACTGGATCTCCTCTCTTTTAAATGCGGATATTTTGAATCAGGTTGTGTTTGTGGTCACATGAAAAGAATTTGAAAAGCATTATTCAAACAATAAATTCATGCAATAAATAAAAGTATCAATGCGCTTTCAGCACGTTGCGACACCATTGTTAGTTAATAAAATACTACAACTGAAGAAAGGAAACCCGTCAACAATTATTGCATGGGAAATACGGGATCATCTTTTGTCTCTGTGAATTTGTGATGAACAATCAATTCTAAGCATAATTTCCATCAAGAGAATTCTTAGGAACGCAGGGGCTTTTGATAGCAAAGAGCTTATAAGTAATAATGGCAGTTAGTTTGACTTTTCTACCATTGACGAATAAAGCTGGCAGCAACTGTACCAACAACACTATCCTGCTACTTTCTTTCCCTTGTCTGTTCCCAGATTGTCTTACCCAAAATTGGTTCATCATATGACTGCTGCTGATTCATCTGATGCCCACCCTCAGATGGACGAGAAACAATCAGAAAAGCTGACAAAGCCGACAAGGATGCGGTGTATTCAGACGATTTTTTTGAGAGGTAACGTTTATTCCTTCATTTTCTAATGACAAGCCTGGCTTTAAATAATTTATTTCAGTAACGTATCCCTTTCAGCTTGACAATAAAAAGGGACATAAAGACTTAATGTGTTCAACTAATGTTGGCAAAGTGTCTAATATTAACAACGTAAACCTCCTTATTTGGATGTAAATTGAAATTGAGGGAACATCAGACAATCGTATGATGACAAATATATAGTGGGAATAGTGAATATTGTATTTGACACATGGATCTAACTTACTTAAAACACGATCCTTTAATGAATAGTTAAGCTAGGTGTTTATCTGAAGCAATGCTAAATACAGACGTAGAATCGTATAATTATCCTATATACTAGCGCATAAGTCGAGTCCAACTGCAAACAACATAGACCCTGATCTGCCGGCGCATTATGCGCCTGCAGATCAGGGTCTATGTTGTTTGTTGTGCTGATTATTCTAACAAACTGCATCTGGGTCTATGCAATTTGCTGGTGTTTCCGTCTTATAAACTGGCATGTAAGGCATATATGGAACAAAATATCAATTAAACCAAAGAATTGTCAACAGCGATATATATCATTTCTTTGACAAGGCATTTCAGATCAGCCTTTTAAAGTGACAGCATGCACATTTCGATATTAAAGTACAATATTTAGATAATGCGTATCACATCAATTCACAAAGATGTATGAATACATGGGTGTACAGGAGTTAACCCTCTTGGCGTCTAGAATTAGATTTGTCCTGTGGAAATATTCATAAATCTTGTAAATGCAAAGTGTGGAGCGAGGAATCAAGTTATGAATCGTTTTATATCGTTTTACATTACAGTAAATGAAGGCTGTGCAATTTAATTCGTACTACGCATACATTATCTAATTATTATAATTATAACCCTAATGCATTCTGCATTGCAATGACATTTCTGGTCCTTTGTTATGCATCCTACGATGCAAGGAACGTTTTAGTCTTAATGACAGTATAAATTAAATTGCAATTAACACAATTTGTCCATGTCTATGAAAGAAAATTACCATATCAGTAGAGATCATCGTTTTGTATATTGTATATTTGATATTTGTGTACTTCTGTCAAATATTTTAAAACATTTATGCTTATGGTACAGAATATTGTCACACTTCTATTGTAGGCCGATGGCAATGTGCTCTGCATATTTTTTAAAAGTAATATCTTAGCGTCCAGCGTTTACTGCTAACTTTTTTGTGCAATTCTTGCAATTTGTATCAAAGATTGATAGCTTATTCTGTCCAGAAAAGCCTCAAAACCAAGATTTTGGGACCCGGCAAGTTAGTTTTAACTTCTACGTGTGATTCTATTTTTTAACGTCGTTTTTAATGATTTGAGAAAGAACTGCCACAGTTTTTCGGCTCCATTCATCTTCCCTATAAATAACCTCTACTTAGATAAATTATTAAAGAATTTTCATATTTCGACATGCTTCCAGTTTAGAAGACTGTGAAGTCTTCGAGAATTTTGTCATAAATTAAATACAATTTTACAATGAAGCTCTGTTTGATTGGCAATATCTTTAAATTGATAACTCAACTCTTATGAAATTTTTAAATTGTACAATTTAATTTTTTTTAGATTGTAAAATTTTTTGCTACATCTTTTTGTTTTCGAGGTGAAATTTGTCCAAATGTGGCAATGAAAACGTACACCTGAAAATGTTATGTTCGTCACATAGAGGCAGTCAGTAGTATTAGTTTAATTATTTATTGAGACAAAGAAAATATCCTGATGCCATGGTATGTTTTCAATGTATTCAATTGAACGCCCCTGGGTGGCCGAGTGGCCTAATTCGCTCGCCTTTACAGATCACTCACACATCTCACCTCTGTCCGCGTGAGTTCGAGTCTCGCCTCGACCAACGTTGGTATGTGAGGAAGCTTGCCGGTAGCTTCCCGTGGGTCGGTGGTTCTTCCCGGGTTCTTCATTCCCCCAAATATACTGGCCGCCATGTATAGCCTATCACATGCTGAAAAATGGCATTAAACTCCACAAAACCAAAAACCAATCAGCCGAACTTTATAATTCCAGATCCGTGGAAAACGAAGAAAGATAGATCAGAAATTATGTTAAGAAACTCAGAAATTTAGATTCGTACTTAAAGGAAAACCAATTTTATTAAATGTCAAATGTTTAGCAAATTAGGTATTGCCAAAGCCTGCCATCTATTATCCTTGTAAGGAATACTTTCGCGCGTTCTTTTCCGCAATTGACGACTTTCCTGTTTCATTAGTCTCGCCTGCCCAAACTGTATCTGCATAGAGATTTTGTAGAATTCAGTTGGGGGGTTGGGGGGTATTTAGACCATCTCGGCTATTTCTGCGAGACAAAAATATGCCTCACACGTATGTCGGCGCAGTAATTTACAGACAAATTATACATTTTGATCGCTGGAAATTTCTTCGCAAGAACAGGAGCCAGGAATCGGCTGTTTCTACGATTGGATTGACCGTAGGATTGACTGACAAGTTGCAATTGAATAAACAGTTCGATGCATTCGCAACTTATCAACCAATCCTTGTTTCATAAATAGCTATCGGCACATTCTTATCTACCTCGGCTATTTCTGCAAAACTAAAACATGCCTCGGATGTATGTCGGGGCGGTAATTTACAGAAAATCATACATTTTGCACGCTGGAAATTTTTGCGCAAAAAAAGAAACCCCAATCTATTAGGACCACCTTGGCTATTTCTGTAATTGGATTGACTGTAGGATTGACCGAGAAGTCACGAATGAAAAAAAATAGTTTGATCATTCGTAACATCTCGGTTAATTATTGTTTCGTAAATAGCCAAAATGTTACGATTGGGAAGTATCGACATACATTCGAGGTATGATCCGTAGGATTTACCTCGAAGTTGCGAATGCTATCGGCATAGGTTAGTCGGAATGTCCTCGGCCTTTTCCATGGCATGCTAGAGAAAAAAGAAAGAAAAGTCAGATATAAATAAAGGTCATTTTGAACTGCTCTCAAGCCCGTGGTTGTTATTACGTCATAATAACTTCATAACGTCACAATGAATAGATGATGTGTCATCACTAATAGCAACGCATGCAATAGTTGCAGACAATTGAAACCGAACGATTTTTTTCAAATTTTTTTTTCATTACAAAGTTGCAGGAATAACATTAAAAATCAAATGTGCAGGTATTTCATTAATTGTTGAAACGTCGTCGAGTGCTATTTTCAAGACCTATCATGTTATAAGACTATTATTCGCACATCTAGCTGGATGTTCGTCCGCCAAAAACTTGCCCGAGCAGTATCTCAGAGTATCTGATGCAAATATGAGTCACGTAGCGAATTAGTAATAATTATCTAGCTCAGTGAAAAGAGGGTTCCTTCAGTAGGTTGCACAAAATTGATAGCCTATAAATGGATTCCTCGTGTATCTCCATAATCTGAATTCATTTTCATAAAGTGCGATATAGTTTAACATCGCTATTTTGTGTGATTACCGTTTGGGACAATTCCAAAATAGATTGTATTGCAATCGGTAGACCAAATGTGTCTACGATAGAACGGGCGTGACAACTATATCCATCATCTCGATTGTTGTAACCCAGGCTCTCGACACGAATGTTTGAAAATAATTGACCATACCTTTAAACTGCTCAATGTATCTCAATAAAATTTTGTACATACACACATATATAGACACACACACACACACACTTAATACGTTCGTTCAAGACACATATGAAAATTGGAGGTTTTTTCTTTAACATAAAAAGGATAATTCACCCATTTTTCTACCTTGTTTATTAATCTATTATTACGACTAGGAGGCATTCCGTTGATGTTACAATAGGCATTCCGTCGACCTTAACCTTGACTGCGCAATTGTTCACAAAACTGTATTGACAGCAAATTTGAATGTTTCACATTGTAATTTGCAATTAACATCATCTTACATCATTTCATTTTACTTTCAAATCTTGAAGTTGGCGCTAATCTCAAGTGAAATCTATGTGCGAATTAAATTTAGAGCTATAAAATTATTAAAAAAATGTAAATCAGATGGACACTTTTTCACGAGAAAAATATGTGCAACATGTAGCATTTCTTTTCTATATTACCGGGCAAACACATTTTTTTAATACCAAGCTAATGATTTTCAAAACGTTATTTAAAAAAAAAGAAGATTAGTTGTCATTAAAATACTTATGAGACTAAATAATTATAATTATAAAGAAGTGATGGTATTAACGAAATAAATTATAACATGATACACGTTGGAGGATATTGTGTATTATTAATAGACTCTGTATTTTATTGAAGAATTAAATACATGTTGTTTCCTTACATTAGTTTTAGCGACATACATACATACATACATACATACATACATACATACATACATACATACATACATACATACATACATACATACATACATACATACATACATACATACATACATACATACATACACACACACACACACACATATATATATATGTTTGTGTGTGTGCCCTAGCTTTTAACTCTTAATTAAACTATATATATGTATATATATATATATATATATATATATATATATATATATATATATATATATATATTAATTATTTCTTTTTTGTAATAATTAAAAGCTTATTTAATAACCAAGCGATATTATAAATCAAATTCATAAAATGTGGCTTTATAAGTATGCTGACTTTCAGAAGCTTAATACTTTAATGATAAAATTTGATTAAATCGAAACTTTTAGTGTATGCTCCGATATCAACGACGCAACAAAATCTATTTACATCCATGTCAATAGATATGGCGGAGATATGCATCCCTATAAGGCTAGCAACTTTTCGGCCTTCCGATAAAACTTGGTATGATAGCTTTTCCTATTAAAAAATTCCAAAAAAAGAGATCGATTGAGAAACAAAGCCACCAGAACAAGTACCCTTAGACACCGGGCTAAATATATAAAGTTTCGAAATAAGGTAAAAAAAAATTAAAAAAAGGAGGTTACGAAACTTTGGACACTCTCCGAACAAATGAAAATGATTTTTGGAGGCTCACCCGACAATTAGTTGAACAAACTTATCGTGTAATATACCACCACTACTATTCACGCAATATGATGGCACGTTAAACACCGCTTTCTCCGATTTAGAGAAGGCTGAGTGTTTAAATTCGTTTTACACAGTTGTTTCTAAACTTAACGATACAAATGTATCTCTTCCGCAATTACCACATCGCACAATTAACAAATTGACAAGCATTATAATACGTGAACAGGAAATTATAGATATTATAAGAACAATTACTCTAAATAAAGCTTGTGGTTCTGAGAAGACAAGTCACAATCTTCTGAAAGGTACAGCACCAGCAATTATAAGACATTTATGTGTTTTATTCAATAGATCTCTTAATTAGAAAATTTTACACCTTCTTTGGAAAAAAGAAGTGGTATTACCGTATATACTAGCGTATGATCTGGGTCCAAATGCAAACAACATAGACCCTGATCTGCCGTCGCATAATGCGCCGGCAGATCAGAGTCTATGTTGTTTGTTCTACTGATTAGTCAATAATTAGTTAATAATCAGAAATAAGAAAATCCTACAAATTCTGTACTTTTCATAAATTATTTACAATGATTCACCAAGTTATTTAAATAAACTGCTTCCTCCTTTGGTGGGAACTGCTTCATCCTTTGGTGGGAGAAACGACAAGATACAATTTACATAATCGACAAAACGTTTCCAGAATATATACCAGAAGAGAAATAACAACACAAAACAAACAAACAAACAAACAAAAAGCAAAGAACAAAAAAACATAAAAAAATAAACAAAAAATATTAAAAATCTTTTCTTAATTCTTGTATTCTCATATAAAATACCCTACCTGAATATGTCAAAACGGAAATTGATTTCCTAAAATTTCCGTTCCTTCTTATTATCTATCTAGTGATCGTAAATACTCTATTGTTCATACTATGATTAGAAACCTATGTAGCGATCTTAAGAACGATCTGTATGACAATCACCTGGTAGGTAATCCCTTATGCGAGGAGTAGAAGCAGAAAACGCATATTATTATGCTTTCATTTGCATTCAATACACATTTTTGTATTCGATTCGATACACATTTTTGTATTGGATACACAATTCAAAGCCAAAATCTAATACTTAGTCTTATCGAATTGTTCGTTCCCATTTCGTCAAACACTCTTTTATTTGGCTCACCTGTACTCAAAACTGAAGAAAACAAATTAAACATCTTTGAGTTTTTGTTAAAACATCCATTAAGGATACAAGGCGTTTTAACTACTGCTTCTTCCTTACTTCTAAATATAAAGGTAATATTTGTGTATTTGTTATTTTTATTTCATATTTTATTTTCAGACAGTACAATGACCAATTAATATTTGATGTAAGTGCATTATATACTAAATTCTATTCTGTCAGAAGTTTGGTAAAACCATTGTTTACTTGTTTTCGGATATCTATTTTCCTTTTTTCGAACCTTATCTTTTATTTTTCAGCATATTTTAATTTGTTTTTGTTTTTGTTGTGTTTTTTTTTTCTTTCTTTTCTTCCGCTTGTCATGTGTGAATAATTGGTCTCACTATATTTGTATGGGCAAGGTCTTACCTAATGCTGTGGGAACTTGTAGCCCGACTCCTTTTGCATAATTTAGCAAATAAAATATGTATAAATCATTCCCATTTTTTGCGGCTCAGTGATCTAAAACCGTTATCTTTCTCGGCTATTCGGAATGCCTCTTCCTTGTTCCTCTAAATTCATACTTAATAGTACAAGTGCTTTCTTGTTCAGACGATAAAGGCCGTCATTAATCGTCTCAATTAAACGATCGAAAAAACGATGGCACCTGGTGATGATTGATGAATCGTCGAGAAAAGTATTAACAGGTTTGACCTAATTAGAGCATTTATACTCAGTTTAACCCTTCACCCAACTTCCAGAAACGGTTTCTTTCCGGATGTGATCATACAACATAATAATGTCATTAACTCTTTCCATTAACTATGTGTTAGGATAGATCAGTCATGTAACAACAAATGAACCATATTCACGCGATGCGACTTTTACCTATATTTAACACCCCAAATTATTCCCAGAATTTCGTAAAAAACGACACCTTTCGTGATATGCCTCAATTCGTTGACACACTTGAGAGGTAGAATAATAGCCATGAAAGGATTGTACTTATTCTTATTACTGTTGGTATTTCGATAATGAGGATCATTTAAAAAATTTAAACTCCTGTTGCTTATGTTTAGATCACGCAAATGAAGTCAGCTATATTTTTGGTTTAGTTACTGATGAAATGGCTTTTGTATTCAGTGTCAATTGTTCTTATTTAACGAGGAACAATATTCAATTACTTTTTTTTCTCCAAAAAAGTGTACATTGTATTGGATATCTAAAAATTAACTTATTGCAACTAATATTTACCAAACGTAACAAGAATGGTAGTAACGGTGGTGCTAGCAGCAGAGTATTTCGTAGCTGTTGCCGTTTCCTGACAGAATCTAAATATTTTTGTTACTCATTAATTATATTCAAAAGAATAATATCCTAGTACATAATCGTTAATTACAGACGTTACAATGGCATGTAAGTAATCTGATTGCAACGTCATCAAATCAGGTGGAATGACCTGAAACGTGTTCTGCTTTTTCTTAGTAATAGGTACATATTAGGATTTCTTGTATCTAATTTCTTCTTCTTCTTCTTCTTTATTTTCTTCTTTTTCTTCTTCTTCTTATATTATTATTATTATTATTATTATTATTATTATTATTATATTTTGTATAGAATCAGAAGATGCAATTCACAAGGAGACGTACAAAAGTAAACCAAGCAAAGGAAAGAAGATTCCAGCACCTCATCGAAATGGGAAATGAAAACGTGATTTAGAAACGGCCTCAGATTTACGAAATAAAGTAGCGGCAAAAAGGACGCGGTCAGATAATTATAGCTGGAAAAGCCAAAAACATTATTTTCACAGTTTCCCTCTCCTAAATCACCCTCATATTTTCCCACCGAATATGTACTTCCTGTTCATCGGATCCATCTTCGACAGAAAACTTCCAAGTGTTCATCTGTCATTCTCGCGATTTTTGCATTTCCATTGTGAAAGGAACCGCTTCTCTCCCAAGATACCTCCAACCTGAAATATGAACCCGTCTTATGGACTGTACATATTCACAGAGAATGAACCAAGTGCCAGTCTATGTTATCGTCAAAATGTGCAATTTCCTCAAATGTGTCCATCGTCTTGTATTGTTTTTGTGTGCCATGTATAAAATAAATATTTTCAAGTTGATGAGTTACATGATCATTCTGTAGATTTTTCATTAGCAGTTAAATCGTAAAGCGAATAAGTGCACGTTTGGGAATCTATATTCAAGAAACGCACATTAAAACATAATTTCCTTCGCTACCGTTTCCTTAAATTCACGACTACACAATGTGCGTTCTGATTTAAGCAGAAACCCATCAAATATGCATCGCTTGGTATTATTTTCATAATAATTTTGAAGACGACAAATTAGAGCAGATGTACATTTATTACACTTTAATTATTCTTCAAATGAAGAGTGCGTTTAGTATAACAGAGGGTAAGAAGGACAACTCTTAACTAAAAGATTTTAAATTAACGCCCTTGAAAAAATAAGTAAAATCAACAAAATGTGTATTTCCCATGAATATACTCGTAGGAATAAACCGAATAACACAGGTATTTTACCCTCAAATACAATGACATATTTTTTCAGTTCAGAAAACTCTAAGTATGACTTCATAATCGTTTGTTATTTTCTTTGTGTTTCAATAATTTAAATAATCCAATGTAATTTTAATTAAAATATTCGTTCATCTCTTTAACATCATAGTAACCAGGCAACGAAAGAATCTATCAAATTGGTACAACGGACGGTACAGAGTTTTACATTGACGTTACTAATACAATAAAAATAAACCAAGCTAATTACAATAATATTTTAATAATCCCATAAAATGAAAAAAGATTCCATGTTGCATTCATTAAACACATTTAAAAATTGAAAGGATATTTAAAGAGTGTTACTATCTCTCGTATATATAATAGGATAACCTAGAACTAATACAAACTATTTTATAAACGTTATCAGATATCTCCTGAGCAGACTGAAACTGTAAAAATTGTACAAATGTCTAGAATAGCATGGGAATTTTATCTGAGCATGCGCACTTAAATAATTATATTAATTTTCAAATGTGCACGTTAGGCCATTGTGGTACAATCCTGTAACGAATTTTCACCCTAAGATCTAAGCGCAAACACAAAGAAAAACTGACAACAACAACAAAAAATGCAGAAATCATTCAAGCAATGTGAACATTCAACCAGATCATCTAACAGTGCACTTATTTAAATCTAGCATATTTCAGTTCTTCAGGTGGAGTGCCTGTGGCGTAATCGTGCTATTAAACTTGAGACAAACTTAAAGATGGACAGGAGAAAATAAATATACCACCACTGCATTTACATTGGGGTAAAAAGAAAATCGGAGGGTATTAGAATTATCACAGAATTAAGGCAAATTCTTGACAAACAAAGGCTGGACAAGTCGAATAACCCTTCTCGGATCACCTCAACATGAAAGTCAATCATCTGATCAGTCTGTCAATATGCCTGGCTCTAATGGCTTCACGGTATATGTATTTTGTAAAAAGCTGAACTAGTGACCAGAAGGGTGAGGATTCGATTTCCACCATCAGATCAGCCCGATTCGGCTTCCGTTTTATGTCCTTGGAAATCAGAATCAGAATTGTTTATTAATGTAAGCATATCGTGCTTATGATGTTTACAAATGTTTCATTTGTGTATCGCTTAAATAAATGCAAACAAGCCGTACAAAAATGTTGCATGCTTACTTCAGATTTTTTTATGTTTCATATGGCAGAAATTTTAATAGCATTCTTTTCTAAAGAACTTAACGGTAAAAGTATGTATATTGTAATTGAATTTGCCCGATATTAACAGAACTTAGTTCGAGACTTGTTTATACCCACAACGAATCTTCACAGATGCACGCACACACACACACAAACGCACAGACACACACAAGCACAACGAAGCGAAAAAAATTACAAAACTGTTGACTAAAAAATCTTGTACTCAAATGAGAAATCCATTCGTAGGATTGAAAGCAGAGATTTATAGCAAATTCTAATTTACAAATGACAACAATGCTTTATTTTATGGATTATTTAGGATAAATCTTTAAAATAAAATTGACAATTGCGTGCTGTGATGTCGATTTCTTTCGTAATTCCATACAATTCTAATCAGTGAGGCATAAATTACAGGATAATTAATCATAAACGTTGTTAATGGGCCTCATGTGTGAATTTTGTTTATCAGTATTGTTTTAGAAAATCGTTGCAACAAAAGCATAACGAAGAAAATATTATTTTGATGATTTTCTGTGAGAATCCTACTGCTGCATTAATGTATACTTAAATTCAGAAGCCCAATACCCCGTACAACACTCAAGGAAATGCTGTACGCAATTAGACTGCGATAAAAGTAACTTTTCATTTTACTGGCCGATCTCTGAAGTGTTGAAAAATGTTTGAAGGAAAAGGATGATGATGATATAATGATGTTAAACGGTGAAAACATGGCACAGGCCATTGAAACGATGATGATAACGATTATAATGATGATGAAATACTAATTATAGTAGTAGTAGTAGTAATAGTAGTAGTAGTAGTAATAGTATTAGTAGTAGTAGAAAAAGCATTAGCCGTGGTCGTGGCAGCTGTTGTTTGATATTGGATATAAATACGTTAAGATGCAGTTGATAATACCACATCTTTAACAAACTTGTTTATAACGAAAGGCACAATTTCTGTTCGGATCGAGAAGAAATTTATCATTTTTGTATACTTACAATATTTTGTATGTCTCATACGGCAGACATTTGAATAGAATTCTTTTCTAAACAACTTAATGGTAAACGTAAGTAACATATATAATAGAATTAATTTTTCCGACATTAACCGGTGAAGAACTCAGTTTGAGACGTTTTAAAACAACAGCTATGAGACATATAAAAATTGCTTGGAAAGAATACTGAATATTTTCATTACTTGGCTAAAACTTGAACTTAATTTCATTTTCTATTCTTCTGAGTTATCTGCTATAAACTTAAGTTTGATCACCTGCGCATGACAAGAATAATGATGACAGAAGTATTCGCACCTCTGTTGCAGACTCGGATTTGACTTTTGTATGTCCTGACTTGTTGCCATTGCCATATCTTGCAGTGGAATACATGTTCCATTATCATCATCATTTGTAATACATTCAGACAGAAGTCTTTGTTTTGTTTTTGTAATATATCGTATTTTGCCTAAACATTATATGCCAAATTAAAAAATTAAAACGTAAGTTCATTGCTAACTGATCAACTATGCTAATACTATAATATTAAAATACTGGTGAAATTGTTGAAAGTTTTGTTAGATGTACTCTTACAATTATTAAGAAAACATTGATTTAGTCAGGTTCCAGAGAACCCAATGAATCTTTAATTGAACCATTGCTTTTTTTTGAAAATAGGTATATTTTGAAAGCTTTGAGGCCAGAAGTATCATAGGTGAATTACATTTGAACTGGCTAGTCTTTTAAGTGCGACTTTGGTTAAATATATATAACATCACTGACATATATCATTAGTATATATATAACTATCCAATAAGTGAAAGGGAAAAGTGTACTTTCTTTGGTAATATCCGTTTTTCAGGTGAAATATTTTCTCCAGAAATAACTACTCGCAAAATATCTTCGCGTAACACCAAACATTCTCTAGTCAACGTCGTATTACAAATATAAAGAAAAATGGAAGCTCTTTTTGGACAACGTCATGAATTTTGCAAGAAAGGCAGAATATTGGAAACGTTTCAGGCCATAATACATTAAAATCATTTTTGAAGTCGTTCTTCCAGCATATTTGTTATAGCTAAGGGCCCAACTCTTTGGAATGCGAATCTATTTTTAAACGTTACTTTTGAACCTTAGTAAAACTTTCTATAATATAAAAACAGAATTTAGTGTGGTTATAAAAAGAAAAATAAATATATCAGGGTATCCGACAAAGTTGTTCCAACGGGTCGAAAGTGTAAAATGGATACATGGATGATAATATCTTCGAGAAGCATGGCGTCGAAGGCCGAGAGCTTGCAAGGAGGCAGATCACTTAACAACCACATGCATCAATAAATAGAGATGTTCAAAAACAGACGCAGATCTTCAATTGTTTGATCTATGAATATCTTTGCCATAATTTATGGACGTGCTTTCACTTGATCTAAATCTTTATGTCTTTTGTACAGTCTCGGTAATGTACAAATTGTTCAGAGGAAGATTTTACACAAAACTGGATAAACTATAATTTAGAGGCAATATATGCTACAACTGAGAAGTCAGTAAGTTTCAAGATAATCAATAACATGTAGAATACTACATCATTAATAAGTTTCCACTTTGAAAGTGAAGTAAATTACAATATTTCAAATGCAGATTATAAGCAAAACTTGTTTGACGATATAAGTCATTTGTGGATATTAAAAAATGCATTTGGAGATGCAACGAAAGTCATTAATAAAAACATTGCTGAAAGGTCAATATGCTATAAATGTTTCTTTTGTTGGTTTCAAAGGCACTCTTAACACATTATTGGCTATATTATGCCTAGGAAATGGGAGCAAAGCGCCTTTTCCAAGAACACACTGAGGCAGCCGACCCGAGCTGGCCTGTGAGGGTATTGAACGCGTGACCGTTGTATTATGCGTCCGACGCTCTACCGACTGAGGTACCGTAACTCCTGCCATAGATGTATGTTGTAAAAGGTAAATTATAATATTTCAGCACTACCCAATGTCTTTTAATTGTTTTGCACCTGCATATTGTTCAACTGTTTTACAGACAATAAATTACTACATGTGCAGAATACAATAATACGTCATTCAGACAAAATTAATAGCCACATTTTCAAGCAAATTATACTCTCTGTGATGCAATCTGAAATTCTCACACATACAAATTTAAATGTGCATCACATCTATTTTGATAAGCTTGCTGTTGTTACCAGTGTAATATTTTAGGAAGCTTCACCAAATTACACTTTACCTATCCGGTTTATTTTAGGAGTTTAACAGTAAAATGACCTGCCAAGATTTATCGTTTACTTTCATCCAGAATATTACCCTAAGTGTATTACCGCTGAAACGTTTTCTAGTCTACAGTCCTCAATAGATGTTTTCTTCACATAAAAATCGGGGATCAGAGAGATTGTATTAGTTCATACATCTGGCTAAGGATAAGAATTTATAAAAGGAAAATCTGCTGATCAGTGATTGAAGAATCACTTAAGAGCACAACGCGTTCCATGAAATCATGCAGAGGATTTTGTATCACAAAGTTGCTCCGACTTATTCATTGTCAAAGGTTCAAAAATCGTTTTGAGGCGAAAGCAAGGAAAATAAATGTTCAGTAGATCAACTCCTTTGACCAAATTTTGGGTAATGTCTCGCGGAATGACTCAGAATACCATGCAATTATTGAGAATTTGTCTGTCTTTTGCTTAATTTTTACAAGCTGTTAACTGCCACAAGGTTGATACATGTTCATTTAATGGAGATTATACCTTCCCCCATCCATCTGCATTGAATAAATACGCAATTTTATTGTGTCAAGAAGAGATGTTGCCTGCCATATCATTTACCCTTCATGCCTTTAGGATGCCGTTTTTATTTTTTGTCCGCTGAAGACAAGATGTCTTGCGATATAGTTTTCTTAAATCATTCTTTGACGTTTTGCTTGCTTAAAGGGTAAAAGAAGCATCTTAATGTTTGTCATTTGACCCCTGAGGGCAGTAAATTTATCAGTAAAAATGCATGTTAATGTTACCCAGAAATTCTTCTATGTGAGTCATGACGCTTATTAAACATCCACATCATCCATTTAAAGGTCCTAACAGAAAATAATTTATTTCTTCTGACAGGTACTGCTTTTCACGAAGATGGATAATCACAGTTCTCCTCAATTTCAACTCTAGCTTGGCTCAATTGATACAACTACTTGAATATACATTGCTGATTATAATGTTCACCGTGACCTGGTGTAACCGTACCTGTATAATTTTGATCTGAATTAATAATAATGTTGAACTTCAAAAGCATTTCAAACTCATTCGATGCACGCCACGAAGAAGATCAGAAAGCGTGAAATTGTGTATGTTTACTTATTTAGCAGTGAATGTAGAGACTTAGTACAAATGATAAGCATAATGTCATAAACCAACCACTTTTTAATAGATTTTGATTTGATAAAGACGGATACTTACCTCAATTAGTCCTTTTAAAGCTAGTCACGAATGCCAGAAATACCATACAGAGATCGTGATACAAAATATACCAAAGAGAAACACTAAATTAAATATTGATTTGGGTTTTGACAATACTGCATATGTTTTCAGTCAAAGGAACACGGTTTTTGTTGAAATAACTAAATTCATGACGTATATTAATATAGAAACGTGGAATAATCTTTTTTCGGTATATTACAATTACCATCTGACGAAAGAAGAGGTGACAGTAAAAATTTTTGTATTTGATTCTTCGTTATCAGAAATCAGGTACACGCAATCAGTGAAGAATAAATGTGCTTAACATGATACGTACCGGATTTTGGCAACAAACTTAAGTCTTGACTTAAATTTAAGTCCAGAATCAAGCGAATTGATTGGCTGCAATTTAAGTCTTACTTCAAATTGACCAATCTAATGTTCTAAATCGTCACTTAATATTAAGACTGACGCTAATGACCTTGGGGCTATCAAGCATAAGAACGACGGAAACAATTCTGTAACACCAACCACGTGGCAGTCTGGAAACTATGACTTAAATGTAGGTATATGTCGATTGAACATCATAAAGCACTGACGTGCAAAGTACTAAGAATAAAGCTTGTTCTAAATCTTTAAAAAATGTAGCTTTAAAATTGATTTGATTATTAAAAATTACAATTGAAATTAAATAAAATATAAGTAAGAAAAATGTAAAAAATACTTTGTTTCTTAAAATTTTTTACGCAAAACCTTTACTTTTACTCTTTTATTTTGTATTGTAAATAAAGTGTCCTGGTTAGTCATTCTCATTTACCTTCATATTTCGAAAAATTAATTCTCTTGACCTTTAAAAAAAATCTAATTGTTTTATTTGATTTGCTTTCTCTAAATATTAAATTGATCTTGTTGTCTATGTATAGGAAGAATATGGAATGGCGTTATAACCTTAATTTGTCAAAAGTAACAAAAATTTGGCCATTTGTATAGAAGCTCAAATCAGAATCTGGTATATTTTCAAATGTAATGCTTGATCAGGAATATGTGTACTGGCTTTTACAATTGTGAATTGTATTATTAACTACAGAAACAAAGTCTTAATCATTTTGCGATGAGTTACTTGACTTCTGAAAGGTTCTTTGTTTCTCAATCTTTTCTTAAAAAGTTAGAGTTTTTTTTACAAGAGGGTGATCGGTTCTATGCCATAGTTCTTTAAATGATTCTTCAAAATATAAAACTTAGTTTATGACGCGAGGAAAGAAATCAAATCCAGCTGGTTTAATGAATTTGTTTTTCTCCATTTATATCATAGAGTACTGTAAATGCCAATTAAGTTATATTCAACACACAGTTCCAAGTACTGTATGTAATTTTTATAAGGGATTGTGGAAAATGCATCTTAGATTATTGGGATTGTTCTAAACTGCTTCTAGGATACACGGCGTTATTTAGTCAGTTCTAACCTTGCAAACAAGAAGGTTTTACACGGGATATTTGTGAAGTTACTAGTTGATGATATCATTAATTTCTTTATTTTGAAGTTTAACAAGTTCGAGGGGTATTTGAAAAGTTCAATATATTTTGTTCTAACTTTTAACTTTCTTTGAACCTGTCAATAAATTTAACGCCAATCGATAGACAAAATAACATCCTGTAAAATTATTTGCAGCTGCACGTGCAGTAAGCCGGACACTGTCAGATACATGAGTGCGACGTAAGATAGGTAAATGACAGTGACTTAAAAATGTCGTCGGAGAACAATTCTGCTACTGAGCAAAGAGTTTACTGTAAAATCCGGTCGCTCTTAGGGTACTCTCTGACTGATATCAATGCCTACTTGCATAAAGTTTGCGGATGTAATTCTCTGTTATATCCTATAATTTTTATGTGATTTCGTAGTTTTTATGATGGTCGAGAATCCATGTAAGAGTATTCACGTTCTGGAACACCGTTGTCAGCTATTGGTGGATGGCAATTGGCTGCTGTGAATAGAGCAATTGATGACGATATTCGATACACATTAAAATATATTTCTATTATCACAGGCATTAATTAGTCAGCTGTTTTTAATATATTGAAAAATCATTTGAAGATCAGAAAGGTTTGTGCAAGATGGGTCCCGCATTTGTTGATGGCTGATTAAAAACAGACTCGGGTTGAAATTGCCAAACACCTACTCGCCAAATATGAAAAGAGTGACCAGAGCCGTTTGATTGAGATTGTCCAAGTGAGTTTTGGCTGAATTCCGTTATCAAAGATTCGCTGAAGGCCAGACGATTTGAAAGCCGCCATGCGGTTGGAAGTGCAGTTTTCCAGTGTATTAAGAACAACATACTAAAAGGTGAGTACGAAATGGCACTTAGTAATTTGAAAACCCGACTGAGGACGTGTGTGCAGGTGCATCGGGAGTACTTTGTGGGGATGCACTGGCGTACTGTTCACTAATAAAGAAGTTTGTTGTACAGCTCACTAATATTCAGAACTTTTTAAATACCCCTCCCATATGTACGAGGGATATTTGAAAATTTACGAATATTGTGTTATAACTTTTTTGTTTTTTTAAACCTGTCAATAAAGTTTACGCCGATCGATAAACAAAATAATGTTTTATAAAATGATCTGCAGCTGCACGCGCAGCACGCCGGACCCCGGCAGATATATGCGTGTGACGTAACATAGGTAAATGACAGTGACCTAAAAATGTCTGGGAAGGAGATCAATTCTGCTACTAAGAAAGGAACATATTGTAAAATCTGGGCGCTCTTCGGGTACTCTCTGATTGATATCAAGGCCGACTTGTACAAGTTTACGGATGTAATTCTCTGTCATATCCTACCATTTTGAGATGGTTTCATCGTTTAAAAGATGGCCGCGAATCCATGGAAGATGATTCACGTTCCGCAAGACCGTTGTCTGCAAATGGTCAGCGGGAAATGGCTGCTGTGAAGGGGGCAGTTGGTGAAGCTGCTCGATACACAATGTAAGATATTTCTATTATCACATGCATTAATTTGTCAGCTGTTTTTAATATGCTAAAGAATCATTTGAAACTCAGAAAGGTTTGTGCAAGATTGGTCCTGCATTTGTTGACGGCTGATCAAAAGTAGACTCGGCCTGAAATCACGAGATATCTACTCACCAAATATGAAAAGAGTGACCAGAGACATTTAAATGAGTTTGTCACGCGTGATGAAACATGGATCTACTCTTTTGGACCCGATTCAAGAAAAAATAATAATTGGATTTGAGAAAACGAGCAGAGACCAAAAATCGCTCTGCATGGTATGACTGTCAAGAGAATTTTATACGCATTATTTTTGTATACGCATTACGCATTATTTTGTATACGCATTACGCATTATTTTTTATACGCATTACGCATTATTTTGTATACGCATTACGCATTATTTTTTAAACGCATTATTTTGTATACGCATTACGCATTATTTTTTATACGCATTATTTTGTATACGCGTTACGCATTATTTTTTATACGCATTATTTTGTATACGCATTACGCATTATTTTTTATACGCATTATTTTTCGATGCAAAAGGCCAGGTCGTTCAGGCACCTGTACCTGACTAGTGTTACTGGACATTTGTATGCCCCAAGGTGTTGCCAAAAACTGTGGAACACTACAAAACCACCCGTCCGTGTACCGGTATCCGATGTATCCATCTACTCCATGAGAAACAAAGGCTGGCAGACTCTCTGAAGGAGTACAGCATCCAAACTTTGCCACATCCTCCATACTGCATGATTTAGCTCCATGTGAGTTTTGGATGAATCCCGTTATCAAAGATTCGCTGAGGGACACACGATTTGAAAGCCGTCATGCGGTTGCAAGTGCAGTTTTCCAGTGAATGAACAACTTATCAGAACGTGAATACAAAATGGCATTTAATAATTGTATAATCGTACTGAGAAAGTGTGTAGAGGTGCATGGGTAGTATTTCGAGGTGATGCAGTGACGTACTTTTCACTAATAATTGAACTTTGTTGTACAGCGCACTAATATTCAAAACTTTTGAAATACCCCTCGTATATATGTGGATTTACCAATGAAGTACCGAATTTAGGTTATTTTATGAGAAAAGTCAAGCTACATCTTCTTTCGGAAAATGAATTGCATTCATTACTTATAATTATGAAGCATTTGATAAAAGATGGATATTGTATGGAAAAGCTCTGTAAGTAAGTAGAATGTAGCTTGACTGCTTACGTGTCTGTTGTTTATGTGCAAGTAGCTAGGTAGGCAAGATTGTAAGTACGTGTATAGTATGCATATAATTTGCTCATGCTCGTACACAGCTTGTGTATATGATAGAAAAGTGTTTTTTTTTTTTGTTTTTGTTTTTTTAAACACGTTAATAGTTATTGTTCTCTTTCTCAAACCATTTCCTTTCTTTCCTGTTTAAAAGTTTCAGGTCCTAATGAACACAATAAAAATTACTCAAGTTAATTACTTATCTTTATATACATAGTTGATATGTTGATATAATTAACAGATTAAGTTGAAAACGATGATTCATGTGTTCTCCAACTATGGCATTGTTGAGTATCTTGGACATTAAATGCAGTATGAAAAAAATAGTAAAAAAAATGTAAATACATATTTTTTTTTTGAGGAGTCATTATGGAGTGGAGATGTAGCAGCCACATCAATTATTACATTCACTGAAACAGATATATAAAGCTCACACAATATGACTGGAAAATCTTTCATCACGAAGAAATACGATTGCCAGTTACAAATAAATTACAAGCATGTATGTATATAGTTGATGGCAACATTATCCATTTTATTAAGCCTTTACATTTGGTAACTGTAGTCTGAAACTATGGGAACCAATTTCAATTTTTCTAAAAAGCTATGGATTAAATATTCATTGTTTAATAAATTGCGAACGATGCGAGTGACCCTTTTTTATCACCTATAGAAGTAGTATTGTATGTATTCAATCAAATTTCACATGCCTAATGATCAAATCAAATTTCACATGCCTAATGATCAAATCAAATTTCACATGCCTAATGATCAAAACAAACAATCAGCACGAAAACTCCAGACTCCCGATGGCAAATATTAAAACCTTGTTATACCGTATGTACTCGCGTAAAAACCAATACCAACTGCACACTGCATATACCCAGATCTTCCGTCGCATAATGGGCCGGCAGATCTGGGTCTATGCAGTTTCTAGGGGCTAATCAGTAGAACAAAGAACATAGACCCTGATCTGTAGGCGCATTATGCGACAGCAGATCAGGATATATGTTGTTTGCATTTGGACACAAATGTTACGCGAGTATATACGGTAATTTAAGCAGTTGCGTAATAGAGCTTAGGTCGAGGCAAAGTTAAAAAGATGGACATTTTGACAAGTAGAGGATGAAGCAGAACATAGATGATAGTGTATGTATAGACCGCTTCCATTCGCGAAAATCTTCAATGATGCAATTGGTCCAAGGAACTTAAATTTCTGGCTTAGAAAGCCCCATTTTTGTTCAGAATTTCTGCTATCAGGAATTTTGATTGATCACGATTACTTTTGGCTATATTTTCATCCAATCATATCGTGCGAATGACAACGTATGGGCAAGTAACAACGAATATTTTCCTGACGATAAAAAAATATTAGTCGATGTTTGGGATCTGATATTACTTTAGTAGTATTTTTGAACATTTCTTGTATCAAAGTCGTCCCAGTCATTCTATCTTTAAATTAACATAAATTATATCGATGACGATAATGACAGAGTTTTTCAATTAATTGTCCAGCATTTTCCTCGTTTCACAAACAAATATTTAACAGAATGTAAACAATAATAATAATAATAATAATAATAATAATAATAATAATAATAATAATATTAATAAAAATGATGATGATGATGATGATGATGTTATAACAATATTATTATTATTATTATTATTATTATTATTATTATTATTATTATTATTATTATTATTATTATTATTATTAACCACTTCCACTTCATTCGAAGAACTATTGTATACTATTTTTTTTCAGATATGTTCAATGACCTGCTGGTAAACACCAATTACTTTATAATATATAATGTTTATTAAGATTATGATATTGCGGTGTTTTTAAATATTGATCCAAAAAAATGCATAACCATATATTTAAAAGGCAAAGTAATAATATGTAACTTGTACAAGGGGAAAACTGCAAAAGTTGGACCCATGAAGTCAACATTTCACTGTTCGCCAATGGTATGGGAGAATATTGCACAAGATACAAATTGTTATTTGTTGAATTCAATTCAAGCAGATATCTTGAGATAATTACATAACAGGATGTGAACATGGAATAAAATTAAATGAAACGTTAGGATTCGGACTATACAAGAAATTATTTTTTATTGTCAGTATTATGCAGAGCGCTGCAAAGGCACATGGATTGGTCAGTATTATGCAGAGTGCTGCAAAAGCACATGCATTGATCAGTATTATGCAGAGTGCTGCAAAAGAACATGCATTCTTTGTTTCAATAACCTTGATATTTAAAAGTACAACAGCAACTAAAACATTAATAATAATATTAATAATAAAAAATATTGTTATTCTTTGTTGTTGTAGTTGCTGTTGTTGCCGCTAGTGGTGTTGATGATGATAGTGACGATGTTGTTGTTGTTGTAACTTAGTAGTACCAAGTTTTGTTTATGTATAGTGTGTACAGCCCTTAGTAATTATGTTCCGTTTCAGTATTCATATCGGGCATGTCAAGCATGCACATCCTTTTGGGTAGCATCAAGAAAATCTTTCAAGAACGAAATTTTTCGGATAGGGATATTTAATAATGTTTTATTTTTCAGCCTTATACAAATGAATCGTCGGTTGCATAGTGTATCAACGGGGTACAACAAATAATCTCTTAAGAGTTTATACTGGGAATCACACATCTTGGGGTGCCATCTCAACAATTAATATTGAATCGTCCTAATTACACACTTTGAACTGGTATAATAAACACTCTGTTTTATGTTTTGACTATCCAGATGCATTCATTGCTGGATTAATTTCACTGAACACCTGGATATTCCCATTACTTTCGATACCCTTGTCTGAAGCCAACCCAGCATCTTTCACCGGCCTTAAGACATTTTTTTTTGTTTTTACTTTTCTTATTCTCTTTATTTATGTCGCTCGGACCACCTCGACTATTTCTGCGAGACAAAAATATGCCTCGGATGTGTCTCGGCGCAGTAATTTACAGAAAAATCATACATTTTATTAGCCGAAACTTTATTCGTAAAATTCGCAGCTCCTCCGTCAATCCTTGTTTCGTAAATAGCCGAGGTAGTCCGAATAGCAGCTATCGGTATACATTCGAGGTATGATCCATGGGACTGACCTCAAAGTTACCAATGTAATCAGGGCCGTCGTAAGGGGCGGGCAATACGGGCGACTGCCCGGGGCACCAAGCTGGTAGGCGGCTCCCTTTTTGAGGAGTTTGCGGTACTTTTTCCGAGTGAGGGGGCGCCGAAGACTACGCTTGCGGGGGGGGGGGGGGGCCGTTTCATCCAGCGCAAACTTGCGACGGCCCTGAATGTATTTGTGTCATTTAGGCAGGTAAAAAGTAGATAGCATTTTTCGGACACACCACAGGTTATGTCGCTCCTGATAACAAATGTCATTGTAATTGATTATTCTAGAAAGATTGGGTGCAAAAGGAATGGTTGTGTGATGATACGTTTTCGTTATCAACACCGAAGTTTGGTAACTTTCGTGGGCTTTTTATCATTTAATCAAAGCTAAAGTGATACAACATATAATTTACTTCATTCCATAAGTAGAACTGCAGTGGAAATCAAATAAATGAGATCAAGAATCATGGATTTACAATTATGGATATTTATATACGAAATATCCAGCTGGATATGCATGTATGTAAGTTATGTATGTTGCTGTATATGGAATAATCCATATGAAATTACACTGAATTAAAGAAATATAAAATATAAAAAGTTTAAGAAAAGTAAACAATGTTTTTGAAAACTGTAAATTATAATGTCATACCCAAGGTCTCCAATGATTACATTTAAACTGAGTTAGTCAATGACATGTAATTCTCATATCATACTTTTTCATTCATAGTTTCAAGAATGCAAACGTATCTGTTCATTTCGGAAGATAATTATGTCTTCGTACTATTGTAATTTGTCACGTATTGTCAGGATCCAACTTTTGTTCAATACAAGCTCGTAGTTACAACTATTTAGATAATTGCTACTGGTGCTTCATGTCATTCATGTATAAGTTAATTAGTAAAGCTTATGGAAAGCAGAGTGCTTTTCTATCTGTTTATCTTTTCATTTTCCCATTAATCCATCTCATGTTCAAAACCAGCGGAAACGTACGATAATCAGCAAAGAGCAAATTTCCCAAGACTTAATGTTTCGTAAATAAAGTGCGCCTGCATCGTTTATTATGAACACACAAAAGGGCAATAACGTCGAGGTGCTAAAATTGTCATATTCTATGACATGAGTTAATGTTAAGTTAAGTTTAGGAGTAATTTGTTATTTGTAGATTGTAAGATAGTCCTGAAATAATCATAAATTATTAATGTAAATAAAAAGTCAGACCCATAATAGAGTACTTTTTGTTTTGTGTTCATAAAGGTGCCTTTCCATAGTATTTATCTTTAATAATTCCAAGAGTCTCAAAACGAGTGAATCTACAAATGTATTTAACTCTGCTGAACATTTGTAATATATCCGTATTCTACTCAATAATTTTGCCTGATATTCTGTGTTCTATATAATTTTGTCTGCAGAAGCCTACAAATTTATTTATTTTTTTTAAATATTTTTTTTGCCAGTATGACAAAAATCTCATTCAGTTGCCATTATTTTGTATTTTACGTAAATGGTAAATGAAATACATTTAAGGCAATATCATATTCCAGCGCATAACACACGACTAAACATAAATGCTAATCAAAGCTGAATGATTCTTTAAAGTTTTTTTTAAAAATTATTTCCTTTGCTTTTTTAGCTACCTTTCTGCTTTTCTTACTTGTGTTATTTTCCTTTAGTGATCTGAAACACATCGTAAGCCTCCAATGAAGCCTCACAGCGTATACTTTTAGCACATGAATTGTTATTATTATGAGAAAATTATCCTTTCTTAATACCTTTATAAAATTTATTAAAAATTAAGTTCATCAAAAATGTAATTGTGAAGGCAATATATATTGTAATTCATTTTAAATCAGAATGCTGAACTCATAAAAGCATACAAATCTTGACAATTCAATTGTTTGACTTAGCTTTATTTCAGATCAGCAGAAAAGTATCTATAGGATGTTAAATTATCCCATCGTTAAATCTTTTTACAGGCTAATATCAAAATACAATCTATCAATCCTTAATGAAATTTGTAATCATTTCCTCTGGGTATTACTATATGCAATCAACTTAATCTCTATAGACAGACGGTATCAATAGAAAACCTTTAATAAGATACTCGAAAACACAGGGCTAAGAAATGTTTTATCTTTGTTCTATTCTAACTATCTGTAGCATGTAAAACTCTTCTATACTTTACTCTATTTTGCAACGTTATAAGGCAATGCAGCTTTCAATATTGTAATGCGTTTCGTTGAATGTCCTTAGTTTTACCTAACAAAAATTCATTAGATAATATCTACAGAAATAATCTATCACAAAGGCACAGAACATCTGGTATTTGTTTATTTTCGTCATTACAAATCCACGAGTAATTACCGCAATTAGTTCCAATTTGGACAATTACCATTGTAATTTGTTATTCATCATAGTAGAAGTTTGAACAATGAAAATGTGTGGTATGGCAGTTAAAGACATGGCCGTATGTTGTTGCCCGTGGTACCGATTTAGTGATAATGACACGCCTAAAAAGATTGGAACCTTTCTTCTCCTGTTTCGAAATCCTCCTAAAATTTCAGTGAAATGAAATTAAAGTAGACGATCAAGAAGACGACGACGAAGAAGAAATGCAGTGATAAGTTTGCTTTATCGGTTGCGTAATAATTGGTAAGGAGTTGTTAGCGTCATTAAGTACCAATATATTCTTTCCAATCAACATTACTTTTCAGGAAAAATATGATTATTAATTGTTATTATTATTGTTATTGTTAATATTATTATTGTTATTGTTATTATTATTATTATTATTTAAAAAGTATCAATAATACGAATAAGGATACATGATTATATGAAAGAAATGTATGGAATGTCACCATTAGAATCAAACGGGTTAGAGATTTATTATTCGTTTCAAGCAGGAATCGAACTTGTGACGCCCAGCTCTCTGTACCTGAACCCACACCCACTCAGACAATGCATCATCCCCCAAAAGGATGGAACAGGTCGAAGGTAAGGACTCTCAGTGCACCAGACCTTCTTGCAGGGAAAGCGGAATTTTACAATCAGCTGTATGCATAAATCCACTTGATTTATATTTAGAAATGCAAGGTGTATGCTTGAAATGATACCGTCTCTACTTGCGTATAAGGCGGGTCCAAATGCAAAAAACAATGCGCCGGCAGATCAGAGTCTATGTTGTTTATTCTACTGATTAGTCCTTACAAACTGCATAGACCCAGATCTGGCGGCGCATTATGCGACGGCAGATCTGGGTCTATGCAGTTTGCAGTTGGTATCGACTTATACGCGAGTATACACGGTAATTATAATTTGATGCCTATACACCAAACAGAGAGGAAAGTGCAGGATCCCACATTGCATGTTTGGATACTTGATTCTATGCAAGAAATTTATATACAGAATGATACCAATATATTCGTCCCTCTACTACGTCTGCTACTAATGGTCATGTGCCACTCTTTCTGGTTAATATAAACGACCTGTCGGCCAATGTTGAATGACGTAATGAAGTTTAAGATACTTTATGGTCAGCTCTAAGTGACTCTATTTAAATTTGGGTAAGGATCTTCCTTTTCGGGTGTAAGGATCTTCCTTTTCGGGTGTAAGGATCTTCCTTTTCTGATGTTAAAGGCTCGCAGGCGTTGTTGTCGTTAAATTATTCCCTACGGTAATCGGTGCACCGTTGTACTTGCATATATATTACTGCTCCATAAATTATAATTGCCTGCCATCAATGTAGCTAAGTTAATATGGTAAATATACCAAAGGAACAAGTGGCATATTGCAATAAAATAATGTATTGCTTCTTCTATGTAACAAAAAACCAAGAATACTAATATTGAATGAAACTGTGCGTCTATCCATCGACATTTAGTATCTGTTGTTCATTTTTTAAATTTATTTTTGTTTTTAAATCTTGTTAAAAGTGAGTGCCCATCTATATCTTAAAATAACGTATGTATGTAGTAACGTTTAACAGCAACTCAGCACAATAATGGCTATATGGTGCCAGCAAAAAGTAAAACTAAAAAAACGTAAAAATTAAGAATTGCACAAAAACCTTAGCAAGGTAAAGCCTTCCAAATAAATGTATACATGAAGTACAAGAAGACGGAATATAAAAGATAACAATGCTAAAATTCTATACATCATATATTAAATAAAAGATTAAGGTAATACATGTAAAAATCTGTACAACATATATGAAGTAAAAAATTTAAGTAACACGTGTAAAATTCTGTACAACGTATATTAAATAAAAAATTAAGGTAAATCATGTAATAATCGGTACAACATATATAAAAGAAAAAATTATGGTAACATATGTAAAATTCTGTACAACGTATATTAAATAAAAGATTATAGTAACACATGCAAATTCTGTACAACTTATATTAAATAAAAGATTAAGGTAAATCATGTCAAAATCGGTACAACATATATTAAAGAAAAAATTAAGGTAACACATAAAATTCTGTACAACGTATATTAAACAAAAGATTAAAGTAACACATGTAAAATTATGTACAACATATATTAAATAAAACATTAAGGTAACACATGTAACATTTTTAAAACATATGGTTGTTTAAATGAAATAATGTGTTCACAAGGTAGAAACAGAAGCAAATTTTGCTAATAAATAAATATTTTCTTTCATCCAGATTAAGATGAGTGAAACTCAAGGTAGAAACTATTAATAATACAAAATATATTTAAAAAGAGAATAAAAGACAAGTTTGCACTCTAATCCGATGTCATGTTATACTGGTAATTTGTGAAATAAAAGTCAATACTTGTTTGATTGTCGTCGAAAAATCTTATAGAACATTCTGTATGAAATGGATGAAAATATTCCATTTTTAAATGATAAAAATTATGTTTGTTAATATGTTTATATTTTCCTCAGTCAACGATATTAGTAGCTTTATACTAAAAACATTCAGATACCCGAACAAAAATATAAATTCTCCGACCATAACCCTTCATACGAAAGAGAAAAAGATCACCGTATGTAGAAAATTCCATCAGGATTTACTCGACATTGTAGACATGCCTTGATACCTAATCTTAATAATGATATGTAATTATATTACCTACATTGCAATCAAACATATAACCTTGACATATGGGTGAAATGACACATACATACATACATACATACATACATACATACATACATACATACATACATACATACATACATACATACATACATACATACGTACATACATAAGCTAAGCAATCTTTTAGTGCCTTTGTGATGACAAAAGCATCAAGGGAAAATATAAAATAACGTATGACAAAATAGTATATCAACGCGACAATGTATTTACTCTTGAGAGAACCAATACCTGTAATCAACTCAGTGAGATGAGATCTTTCTAAAGCAAGGATGCGATGATTTTCAAGACTGTACATTCTTATTAGGAAAAAAAATACATTAGCGTTATTATATGCTCACGTAACCGTAGGGGCTACGATACGCAATGAACAATTGCATTTACTCAAAGACATTTTATTTCGATTCTTTTAAATGGAATATTTGTGTTTTTGATCTCGTTGTCTGATTAGTTTCTGAGATTCGCCTGAGTTTCAGAAGACTCTTTTAATCTCACCTGTATAGAACAAAAACATATACAGTTACCTCAAGGAATTATTAACTTATACGTAGAGGTCACGCACATCAATGAATAAGCAGAAAAAGCGAGAACATCAAGTAATAAAAATGGAAAAGCTTATTTTATCATGAAGTTCTTTCGGACATTTTAATCATAAAATCGGTACATAATGGATTCAAGCGAAGTAATTCCCTTCTTTCATGTCCGTTCTGTCAGCAAAGCAAATCACATAAAAGTTGGTGTTGTTTTCGTGACAAGTCTTTTAGTTAGGAGCCCGATCTGTTAAAGATATTTTATAAAATGGATTTTCATATTGCAAGAACACTTCAAAACACTTATCCTTCTCAGAAACATCTGTCTGAATAAAGTAAATTGCTAAAATCATTATTTAATCTCCTTTTATCCAAATATTTGTCTAATATGCCAATTCCGCACGAGACAGATTGTCAAAGATTCATGAGGCTATGCCTGCGAAAGCAAATCAACAGTTCTGGAACGGATGTAGTGATGAATGAATGAGACACGAAAGCTAGCGAGAGACTGGCTCGAAGCAAACGCTTTCTCAGCGCAGGTGGTATTCTACACGGTGTAAGCACGTCACGTGCTCTCCACGCTCACGCTGACAACAGCCCACCGTTCTGATTTCTCTTAGTGCTTTGTTGTATCGAGGATTGTTACAGAGGAGGGCAAGAACGTGGATAGAAAACAATTTATGTGACATAGCTGTTCATTTGATAATGATCCGTCGATGAGTCTATAGAAAAATGAATTGCGAGACAACAGGCAAATTACGGGGATTGGGTTACAACAAACACAAGTTTTATATATGTTGTACCTCATTGATAAAACCATTCCCTAACCAAAAGTATTTAGTTATGTGGAGATTTTATCTTTTTCAATCCATCTTCATCTAATCTAAAGTTTTTTTTTTTTTTTTTTTTTTTTTTTGTTTCGAAAGATTTGCAGCTAGCTTTCATTCCAAGTTTTACTAAATTTGCCTGACGTTGTTTGGTGAAAATAAGTTCTTTAAACGATTTTGAAAAGACTAAATTGTTACCTACAAAATACTCCGAATTCCTTGTCTTTATAATTTACAGAATTATATACCAGTATATTGATTCATAAATTTAACTGAGTGATTTTAGTAGTAAACGTGAAATCTTTTAATAATAATAATAATAATAATAATAATAATAATAATAATAATAATAATAATTATTTTTATTATTATTATTATTAAATAGTTATCATTAATGTTACCATGTTTTTGAATGGTCCTATTTACAAAACCATGAGTCTATGTATGTCTCGTTTTAAAACAATAAAAAAAGTATCTAATTTCAAAACAAAAGCTTCCAATTTATATATATATATATATATATATATATATATATATATATATATATATATATATATATATATTATTATTATTATTATTATTATTATTCGTGTTAATAAGTTACACAGTTTGAAAGCACACCTCTCTTGATTTTTACATTATTCTGTACAGTTTGGCTTTTTAGTATAAGTACAAGGGAAGTACTAATGCAGTGAAGGTGTATACTCAGAATTTTTTTTCCGACTGAATCTAGTTCAAAAGGCAAGGAAGACCTTCAAAAATGGATCGGCCCCTCACCCAAGCTCCGCCCCTCACCCAAGCTCCGCCCCAAGATGACTTATCAAAAGTCTACAACCATTTTGTACATCTGCAGATCACTCCCACTCATATCCCAAGATGTAAAAATGAATGGTGTACGAGGGGTCGCGCGACATGACGTACGCATGCCCAGGCTGTGTCACATAATTCATGCATTTTTATTCTTCTGAAATGAACTAGAAACATTCGAATAAGATTCGATGGAAATAAACAGAAAATTGTACTGAGCCAAATGAAATTCTGATAACGTATTGATAGCAAGGCCGGATTAAGGTGGTAGGAGGCCCTAGGCCCTAAACCAATTGAAAAAGCCCTCCACCCCAAGCAAAAACAAAAAATGCCCCCCCCCCTCGCAAAAAAAAAAAAAAATAATAATAATAATAAAAAAAATAAAATAAATAAATTACCTGGAGCAACCGCTTTTGATTCGGCCTTGATTGTTAGTCTCGTTTCCATTCTCTAATGAATTATTTAGGAATGGAATCGCTATATAACGCTATAGACGCGTATGACACATTCTAAATAGAACTACTATATATACATTAGACGTTTTAACATAATCCTAGTATAAAAATGGGATAACTGAAATCAGAATTTACACAGGCAAAATGACTTTTTCGACAGTTGTATATTGCACATTTCACACTTGGCCTTCAGTCTTATATTCGAAAAAACATCATGATCCCCTATTCTTACTCGAGGTGTTAACATCAATTAACTATTTGTCCTAAATTCATTGATAAACAACATGATAACTTATGGAATATCACTTGACACAATAGTGCGAATACATGCATAAACAACTCAGTTACCAAGTTACTGAAAAATAAACTCCGCAGCGTGGCTACTATTAAAAATCGTAGTCGCTGAATTTATTAGTTTTAGCTATTATTTTTGTTACTAATTTGTTTTTCTTTGTTTTTTAAGAGTAAAGATTGTACTTGTACTTCTATCTCACTATTTTTAAAATGAAGGGCAAATACTCAGCCTATATAAAATATTTTTGAAACAATTCGTTGTCATATTTACTCCTGTACCCAACTTGTAATGTTAATGTGAGCAAATCTTAAAAACTAATATATTTATTCATCGTCTGCCTGTCATATAATTTAAAATATTTGTGTAATCTCTCGAGTGAAAAGCTAAAAATATTTGAACGTTTTCAAAGAGCAATAGCTTGTCTACGCCAAAGTACTCTTGCGGCTTGTTCTAGGGAAAGATTTTTATATGCGGTTCCACAAAATAAACGTAGTTTATTTTCACACCAATCAATCTGACCGTATCCCTAATTACCAGCCCCGTTTCGTCCCATCAATCAATCTGACCATAACCCTAACTAGCAGCCCTTTTTTCTCCCAGCAATCAGTCTGACAGCATCCCTAGTTAGCAGCCCTTTTTCCATCCAGCAAAAGGAACTGACCTATATTATAGTACAAGTCACACAGGTCATGTAGGCGTTCAGTACCAACTATTTCAGTAATGGGTGTCATTTTTTAGAATTTGATTACACATACCTTTAAATGGCAATTATTCACTTTATTTGGATCCTCATACATCAATGTGCCTTTTGGAAGGTCAATATTTACACGCCCAGTGAAATGCATACGGCAAAATCAACGTTAAAGTACGTGGACATTTTGGGACGAGGTCAACCTCAAGGTATGATCCAGTACAAACCGGACTGAATGTCGCGCGCTGTGATGTCACAATGAAAGCTGCACGCGTTGAAAAGAATTCGTAATACCCTGTTATATGTTATGATAGACCCGACGTCCTGTTTTCATTTGCCAGTTCAGTATCTGGCCACCATTGTAAAAAGTCCATAGCGATCAATAATTTTCGTCTAGAAGTGTTTTGATGAAATTAAAGGTACAGAGCATTCAACAATCGGGATTGAATAGACTTTGGTTAAACAATATTAGTATTAAATTTTAAAACAACAATTAATATTTAATTTTTTTTTTTTAGTAAATGCGCCTACTTGAGCACGTTTATCTACACCTTATGTTAGGTGAAACTTGTTCATAATTTACAGGCAGTTGTTAAATTTTTATTAGTAAACTTTTCACAGAGTAAACAAAATTGCAGCCACAAACGTTTGGTTTTATCTGACCCTTATTCAGTGAGAGCTGTATATGAAATTGTTTAATTTACAACAAGGGATAATTTCCATCAAGGGTTTTGGAACAAGTCCCTAGAGTCATGGTGTATTTGGTACTTTTGCTTTCTAAAGATCGTCCTGGAAATGTAGTCAGTGTTAGTATACAATTATCACGAGGGCAGACTTCACCGCCTGTTACGAGAATGAAACAGCCTGAGCCTTTTTCGCTACCCTTCATTTAATTTTGAAAAAGAAAGCCCAATGAAAATCTCATGGTGATTTCATCTCTCTCTAATCACGCCAATTTATCCATTAATAGCAATCAACATGGATGCTAATTATTGATAACTCACTTTGATTGCAGGCAAAAACGTCGCCAAATGTTTTCCTCGCCATATCAATAGCATCACATCTTAAATAGGATTTTAAAATGCCGAATACAGATAAAATCTAAAGTTTTATTTGCGTTCAGCTCATTGTGTATATCCCCGTAAATGGACTTCTTTGATCAAAGGAAAAATTGTAAGGAATGCAATATGCTATAGCCGCTGATCCACTCTTATGGCATGCAAGCGTAGATAAATGTCAATAAACCAGCACAACGCTGATATCACTGGAACGATGGCGCGAAAGGTACATTAATTAAGGTTGCTGCTTTTGTCCTAGCATCCAGTAATATCATAGTTATTTAATTTTAATATTGATTGAAAATGTAAAATAGAGCCATTTAACTGTAAAAAACGTCTTTATTTCACACTTAACAAATCAATGATTTACATAGACCGACTTTCTTCTGTCTTAGGATCCCTTTTTATTATGAATTGCCTAGTACTGCCCATTCAAGGTTGAGCGTGATGCACATAAATCATATATGGAGAAAGACGGAATTTGCCAGCGTTTTTTTAAGAATTTTTTTTATGGCAGGTCTTTTCAAGAGCTTACCCACCATTTAGGAGGCAAAATATTGCATACGTGGTTAGCCTGAACAGCAATTTTCTCTTCACTTTCAGACAGCTATCGTTCTAATCCAGCGTGAATATTTCCTCAAACTTGTTTCTTTTTTTAAAATAACATTTTCATTAGCTTACTGACAACTATAAGATTCTGAAACTCACCTTGAAACAAAAATTTGCGATGAAGTGTCTTTTGTCCTTTATAAACTATCTGAACCGAATCCAAGTCTTTATGTTAGTCGTCATGGAACTGCTCGCCTCATTGACACTGGAAATTGTATGTGAAAATTAAAATTTATTGTGAAAATATTTCGCAACAATAAACATTTTAAACTTTAAGTGTAGAATAAACTATGTTTTATTAACGTTGATATTTATCTTCCAAATTTTCATCAAAAATATAATTTTTTTTATCGTTATCAAGCAGACGATATTTGATAATCAACACTACTTATTTCTGCTTCATAAATCGTTCCGCTGAGGCGTCTAAAGTTGGCGCGAGATGAGTCAATATCGGCCTTTTTCCGCAATAATTTTGTTTATAAGGTTATATCTGAGTAATAAATAAGACATAGCTTAATTAAATCGGTTATTATTTTCAATTTTAATGACTTGTAGATTTTTGATTAAGTATGGGTAAACAGCGTTCGGTAGTCTATGCGAAGTTTACTGTAGATAAGGAGAACAGTTCAATCATAGCTTACTATCTTGAATTGGTTTTAGTGTCAGTTTTAATTCTGAAATTAGATTTTAAGTTTCAATACTTCAAAGCAATTTCTTAATTTAGTCTAATATAAAATTTTATGTTGCGTTATGTACACTGCCTCAAAATAGTAATCACTTGGGACCCATAGTAAATGAGCTTTTGTAAACGTGTATGGGTCATCCTTGGTGTCAACATATTTCCTTATTCTTTTTTAAAATATCGATTCTTTTAACATAAAAAGGTGGAATAGTGTGTACTCTAGTCTTGATAAATGTACACGTGTGGTGTTACGCTGTAGTACTGCTGTTGTAGGTGTTGTAGTATTTATGTAATGTACTGCTTTAGTCTCTTGTGTGTTTTGTACCTGTATTATAATTGTTTTATGTGTCTGCTGTGTCACGTGTTATGTCTCTTATTTCTATTTGTTATCTATTACTATTTATATTATATGTTGATCCTACCTAAATAACATTCTTCTTCTTATTATTATTATCATTATTATTATTAGAGCGTCCTCTGTATTAGATTTGGTTTGTTACATAACGGATATTTTGGGACTGTGTTTATTTCTTGAAATTTAAGAAAGGTTTACAATAATAGGACAATGGTGTACCCGACACGCACGATGGAAATAGAACAGTGCGCCTAATAATATTGGACTGTCTTTGCAATATTCAGCAAGAGAAATAGAGGTTATAATAAGATAATGGTGTACCCAGCAATATTTCAGTCACTTTTCTAAAGTACTAATTTATTCTTGTTCTTGTTTTTATTACATCGGCAATCGACTGCCATTTTTGCCATTTCGTCCTTCAAAGACTGGTTCTTTAATTCTCATTCGCTTGATGAATGAAAACATACTACTGACAGTGGGTTACCTCCTTTAAGATGGATAATACCACTACCACAACGGTGTAAATTTGATGGTAAAATGTGAAAACCGTACGCATTGATAACTGCACCACACTCAGTTTAAATGGTATGTTCTGCAATTTTTTTTCTCTCTCTCTATAATAGCTTTAGTCCAGAGTGTGAAGATTCTGCGTAATATGTAAGGAACAAGCAATGAATTCTTTACTACAGGGCTAACGACGTTATGAGGTAGCACGCGGCAGACGTGACAGTATACCGATAACGTCACAATGAAGAATATCTGAATTGGATTGCATAATCTGGTTGTTTATACCTCGTTTTTTTTTTATTGGATTTCAATCTGTGACTAGAAAAGGAAGGTAGGATCCAGTCATTATGTATAGGTTATTAACTGAGTATTGAAAAATATTGGACCCGAGGTCGTGTGGCGCATGATGCCCGAGCTTGCTTGGGCATCCAACGCGACATGAACGAGGGCCCAATATTTTTTAATACTCAGTCAATAACCTTTTTATTATATACTTAAAAACAAGCATATTAATCATTATGTTATTTTAGATGAATAACACAATTGAAACATAAAATATTTCAACGTTTTATTGAACATTGTACACGACGTTCATTTAATGAATGAAACCTGAACACCGCAACACGCTACTTTATTGCTATGGAGGCGCGCGCGTACATGGGGTGATTCTCATTCAACACTGAACGAAACTACATTTGTTAAAGAGGATGGAATGCCATGCAGCCAAAGAAACACAAAATATTGATATTAGGAAAAAATTACGCAATACATCTATGAAAATTGAAGATACCATTATGAAAATATGAGCCAGAAAAATTCACTCTAAGGCTATTGTTGGGACCCAGGAATGCTGTCATGGTGGCGGGTATATTTGAAAGTGCAGTGTGAGTCGTGATTGTTGCCAGGGTATTGTGGTTTATCGGTCTTGGATGATACCTCAAAAAAGGATATAGATTTGTTTGCAGTCGCTTGTGCTTCATTAAATTCCGAGTAAAGGATAAAACAATGTCATTCAGAGTGGATAAAAGTACACTGTTTACGTGAAAGGGAAGTTGTTGACTGATGCATTGTATCAAAGGTCAGTTTGACACACACACACACTTTTTTTTTCTCTCTCTCTCTCTCTCGTATTAAAAACAGCAACTAGCGATCACAGGTCGTCCATTTTCAATATTTATATAAATCATATTTATTTGTTCTTTTTCGCCTTGCAAATTTAAATCTTTGGATGTATTCATATTCTCTTTATTTAATTTGTAAGATAGATATTTTTATTTGGATGAGATAGATCGACTGATTCCCCAGCACTGTTGTCAGGTAGAAAGGATTACAGTCTTTGTCAGTATCTGGTGGCCATCAGATTTATGACGTGATCTGCGTTCCAGGTTTCCGTCGCCATTTTTATTTAGCCTTAGCCAGAAGTAGTTCATTGAATGCGGGCACGTGTTTACCATATAAGGAAGCGGTGAATATTTTTACTTAACTACGGTCAACCGGTAACAACAACGTTGAACTAATGTGACTATTTACGAAATTTATGAAGTATATACTTAGCTCGTATACTAACGTGCGGAGACGATGGACTAAGGTTTAGATGACCCAAGGATAAAAATAGGGTTACCATATTTTAATTTTCAAAAACAGGTCACTCTCTCTCTCTCTCTCTCTCTCTTTATATATATATATATATATATATATATATATATATATATATATATATATATATATATATATATATATATATATAAGAGATAACGAGGAGATTTAAGGAAAGAAATGAGGTTAGGACCGGAAAAAAGAGGACGTAAAAACAGCCTTATGGCAGCGATATATTCGGAAAAGGCTAAACTATGAGGAGCATGTAATGAAAATCGAAACCAAGTTCCGGTCTTACAATACAGAGCCAGTTTTTTTAGATTTATTTTCAGTTTGTTGATTAACTCAGTTTTATGTTGTTTTTTTTTTTTTGAAGAGTAGTCGTCCTATCACACAAAGACTGTTAGGCGAAAAAGTTGAATGTTGGGCTGGAAATTGTTATTGCAATTGTATTTTCGTGTAAATACAGTATGAGCCTTGTTGACTGCTTTGTGTATGTTTAAGTTTTCTTTAACTAATTATTACGCGTACATCATCACTCACTTATATGACTGCTTGGACGGTTTCTACGCCACTGCGTTGATACCAGTTTGTTGTCTTTCAGTTACAGAGCTCACCCGGGGGGGGGGGGGGAGGGGGGACCGGGGAAGGATGCAAGCGTTATCAACAGAAGATGACTATCTGTGTGAAAGACATGTCTGATCCAGTGGAGTGATGAGTTGCTGCTTCAACGACTACCCTAGTCCTTTTATGCATGAGAGCGAGGCCCATGGACGTGTTCTTCGGCGGATTGGAAGAAATTTCATATTTGGATTCATTCTTTGTTTTCACATCCTATTAAAATCAAATAGGACATTTACTTCACACTTGTTATGGACAGGGTAACTTCACACTTGTCATATGGACCGGGTAACTTCACACTTGTCATGTGGACAGGGTAACTTCACACTTGTCATGTGGACAGGATAACTTGTACATGACTAGAACATTAAAGTCTGTTGTTGAATAGGCAAGATGTATCCATTTCTGCCATATGAACAAAGTACATTCAGCAATCACATGTTGACAAATTCTTAGTACTTGGAAAACTTTTTTTCCATAATAGTAACAATATCTTCTGTACAAGTAAACGATTACTACAAAATGTGTACTCTGGCTTATACTTTGTACTAGATACAAATTTGATAAGTCTGAAGTCTGATCATTGTGTGGATGCAAAACACGAATCACCAATTGCTCCAGAATATAAATCTGTATGCCCCCCCCCCCCCTCTGAGACTGTTCGTGTACGGATGTGCCTTTCATTATCTTAATGTTGTTGTCTGTATGGCTTGCATTCCATTCGCAACGCAACCTGTCCTTCCCACATATTTAATAGTTATTAAAAGTAAAGCCTCCTCTGCTCCCTTTGTGGTAGGGACTTTATTTCCTAGTGTTCCACGACTATCTTCAAACGATGTGATCTATTGGATGGCCTCAACCTTTGTGTTTCGCTCGACTTCCTTATGTTCATTCCCATTCTTGTATGTTAAGATCTATATACATGCATTTGAACTTAATGCAATTCAATTCTTGTATTGACACATACATGGGGGTCCCTCAGCTGAGGCGATTAAAGAATTCATTAACATAAACATTTGAATGAGAAGAGAGCATTATATGAATATACGTGTAAAGATAAGATTCAGATTGGGCTAGTCATAATGATAAATTACACACAGCATATACAGATACATATACATTCTACAGAATGTTTCAAAGGAAATCAGTCTTGTACCGAGTTACCTTCTGTTAATAATGTATGCAAAAATATATCCCATGTATAACGGACGTATGTATGTATGTATGTATTTTATACTGATTTCAATAGGCAATATGGGGTTGTATGAGGTCAACGTGGTGTTGTTGTCTGTTGTTTTTTTTTTCTGTTTTTTTAAAAATCTTGCAGAAAAGTATTAATATTGATGGAGACACGGTTGGAGCTGCTATTGCAAGACCCCACGGCACCATCTCGAGCCGGTTACCGGAAAAAGGTCCCCATTTTTACTGCAGAAATTACAGCCATACTCAATTGTATGAACTACATTGAGACCTCTCAAAAACAAGTTTCGTCATCTTTTCGGATTCCCTTTCCACACTGAAGCCTTGTAAAACCTTAAATCTGACAATCCCTTAATATCACTGATCTTACAGAAACATGATTTGCTTACACAATCTGGACAAAGTATTCTGTACTGTTGACTACCCAGTCACAATGGTATTAAGGGTAATTAAAGGGCAGGTAAAGCAGGCAAAGCTGTCCTGCAGTCACCCGTTTCCGAATGGAAGATTCCTTATACTGTCTGCAAGTATTACATCAGTCAGCATGTACTTCATACTTGGCAAAATACGTGTAATGAAAAATCTACAAACAAACTCCAGAACATGACACCCACTATTAGAGAGTGTCATCCTTCGCATAGAACAAATCGCATAGATAAGGTGGTATTGTGCCGATCGGGTATCGGACACATACCTGACTCGTGCATACCTCCTGAATGGTAAACCTCGACCAGAGTGCATACTCTGCCAGTGTCCACTGAAAGCAGAACACATTCTTGTCGAGTTTGTCGACTTTCAATCTGAGACAGAAGTATTTTGATGTGAACTCAGTGAAGAAAGTGTATGATGATGTAAAACTCGAGAAAATCTTAGACTTTTGTAGGGAACGCGGTTTAAATTAAAAAACCCCACAACGTATTATATGTTATAAGGATTTTACATGTTACTTTTATCTTTTCATCTGTATACCTTTTACGGAATGTTCACATCTTTACCTTTTTTATTTTATCTTCTTGTACTTCATGTCTGCATTTATTTGGAAGGGTATATCTTCCTAGGGTTTTTGTAAAATTCTGCATTTTTTTAATTTTGAGAATTTTCCTTAGTATTAACATCATATAGTAATGATGGTCCTGATGTGCCGTTAAACGATAATATATATATATATATATATATATATATATATATATATATATATATATATATATATATATATATATATATATATATATATATATATATCAAGATACTATCACAATTCAGATTTTTGGGTACGAGGTAATGGAAGAGAAGACGGGACTGCAATGAAACAAACGATAAAACAACTCCGTCCATAATTTTATGCAATATCGATTTTACCAAAAGGAAATAAGTTTCCTCGGCTGGAGGAAAATGATTTGACAGCTTTATGAGTGTGAGCTTTTTTTCCCCTCACACAGCGCTTAAAATGGATTTGTTGGCAGGTGATTTGCCGTTCCGCTTCATAAAGAAATCTAGTCTGTGCAATAATGTACCCATAAAAATATTACAGCACCCATAAATTTCACACAGTTTGTTTCACTTTAGGTAATTTAAAAGTATAATCTTAGAAATACGTTACTAATATTTCCATACACAAACCTAGTGAGAGATATCTCGTAATAAGGTTGACATTAAACAGATGAAATGACCATTACACAGCTTTAACAGCCCCTAATCCGCATCCATGTTTAATCAAAGTACTTTAGATCAGTAAATACATGCTATAGGGTTACTTGATTTAAACCAGCTTGTTCTGCACAGTGAGATACGACTGTGATAAAATTTTCATATGATTAATTTGCAGATGCTGAATGAAGCTCGTCATGAAGACATAACCTGGCAAATGAATATAAAATGATATTGTGACACATAAGTACATGCAAAACAATAATTAATATTTAACAATGCTTAAAATATACCATTATGAAAACTTTCAATGCTTATAAAAGAAAAATGAGACAATGTCTCCCGCCGCGTATAACGCGCAGTCAATTGGAAACAGCATAGACGCATATCTGGATAATGCGCCAGCATATCAAGATGTACACTATTCCATTGAAATTAATTACACAACGATTAAGTAAACCCTGATCTGCTAGTTAGTTAGGACACTGCAGACCCGATTCGACGCTGTTCGCAGTAAAATACGGGTAATACACGAGCAAATATGGATCGCCTGTGAAATATCGAGTATTGGTGTTTTTACATAGCTAAGGGTCCAAACAATCTAAAATCACTTCATGATTTATAGGCTGGTGCGCATTTTCTTCCTCTACTCTTACTTGAATATCTATCTCCAATTATGGGTCATAATATAGAAAAGTGTGGGAAAAAGTACACTGTTACTAATTATCCATCAAAAATAACTGCTGAATGAGTATTTAAAATTCATCAAATTTACACAGGTCGAAGATCACAGACTCGTCTTATCCAATACAGAAAGAAAAGAGTATATTGGTGATTGAATTCTGTATGACACAATTACTGAGATTACATCGGTTGATTTCACAAAAACTGTTTCTTAACCGGTATAATTATATTGACATAGTTGTACCATTTTAATTTGAGTTCATATGTCAACAATTTCACGTGTTTTGGTTTCCTCCTTATCCACGACAAATTTTTTTGTCTGCTTCTGCCCTAATTCGTTTACGGTTAGCTGTGCATCTCTGATAGGGTGTCCCTGGACGAGACACGAGAACAATGTTCTTGACACAAGAACTATGCTTTCAAGAACAGTGTTCTTGTAGTTCTTCTCGCCCTAACGTCAAGAACCTTGTTCGAGAATCTTCAAAAACTTTGTTTTCGTGTTGAGGACTCACACCACCACTGAAGCGGGAATAGCGGAACATGCCGAGTACATTCAGACCACCTCGGCCATTTCGGAGAGGCACAGATATGCATCAGATATATGTCGGCGTAGTAATTTGAAAAATTATAATTTTGTTCGCGGGAAATTTATCCGCAAAAAAAGAAACCGCAATATATTCGGACTGCCTCGGCTATTTCTACGATTGGATTGACCGTAGAATTCACCGAGAAGTTGCGAATTAAAAATAGTTTGATGCATTCGCAACCTCTTGGTGAATCCTTGTCACGTAAATTGCCGAGGTGATCCGAATGGCAGCTATTTGGACTCGGGTCACAATTATTACTTCCGGATCAGTACCCACGAATGTAGTCCCAGTCTATTTTTAGAGCAATTTTTCCTCTCATTTTGGTGGAGATGCATGAGTTAGATTTAGGCATTCTTGGTATTGATTTAAAGGAAATTGTTTATTCTTTAGAATATGAGCATTATAGTGTGGTTGTCTGTGTGTATTTTGGCGACAGTGCACAGTGAGTAGTGAGGCAATGTTGCTGGTCAGGAAGTGAAATCATTGACCCACTGCACGTTGTTTTGTTTACAGTTCTAGCCTCTCCTAAAAATGCCGGTTAACCTATGACAAGAACTTCACCACGAGTTCATCTTTGAAGATACTTTAGATAAACATATGATTTATTAGGATTTAGACACACTGGAAAGTTCAATACTGACAAACAAATGTAGCGACTATATAGGAAAAATAATTGTAGCCCGAGTTCGTCTATCGGCTCAAGGTAAGTTGGACCTCGAATAATGTAGAGTGTTGATGAACCGTAATTTTCTTTTCAGATATCAACTCTAGCTGGTAGGGACCAACCATTTAATTTTCGGGGGGGGGGGGGAGGGGCTGTAATTTTTTTAGTTTACCAAAAATCAGTCTGATAAATAGTTTGAAGACAATACTCTTGCTCTGATCTGTAGAGAAAAGAACTAATTCTATCCATCATATTATTTGAAATATAGTATCCCCCCTCTTAAATTATTGGTCCATTAGGGGACCACAATCACGAACATCTGATAACGTGTACTTGGCGTTTGGGCGAGAATACAATATACAATGCAGGTCAATGAAAGACGGCCCTAGACGATGACAACGCCAATTCCCTATTCACACTAAAGAATACTGCAAAGTCGTTACAATTATAATCGGGTTGAACACACGCATAACACATGGATAACTACAGTGGGATAAGTTAACATTCGGTACAAACAAAAATTAAAAGACGCAATATAGCTGCGAAGCTTGGAGAGCAAACGTTCAGTTATAATCGGGTTGAACACACACATGACACATGGATAACTACAGTGGGATAAGTTGACATTCGGTACAAACAAAAATTAAAAGACGCAATATAGCTGCGAAGCTTGGAGAGCAAACGTTCATATCATAGCAAGACATGAAAGTGAAATGAAACACGAATATATATATATATATATATATATATATATATATATATATATATATATATATATATATATATATGTGTGTGTGTGTGTGTGTGTGTGTTAGCGTCATTTTATATTTCATTTCGTTATTACAATTCGTTTTCACATATTTTTCGAGAAAAAATTACGCTCGACGCTTCGATGTCAAACAGTGGAGTAGCAAGAAGCTCTGCGTCCCCCCACCACAAAATTTCATTCTGGGGCCCCCTCCCGCAAAAAAGGTTGTTTGATGGGAATTTTGGGCCCCACTGGGCCTGCCCCCTGTACACTCCCGCAGTTGGGGTGGGGGTAGCTTGGGCGGTTGCAACGCCACTGGTGTCAAAAGATCAAAGTATTAAAGTGAAACGCTTGGTTTTTTAATCTTCTTTTTCCTAGCTCAATTAAGTCAACCACAATTTTAAAGAATCAACCCATGCATAAACTACCTACTAACCATAGGACACACACACACACACACACACAGACAGAGAAAATCTCGAGATTGCGCTTCAAATTTTGATTATCCTACAGCTTAGAATTGGTGCATAACAAAAAAGAAAGTCTTCCTTATGATAAGATATGCTCAAAGAAATGAGTACTACCGCAGTTTGGAGAAGGAAACACTTTGAGCTTAATTTCAATGTGTATTTTTCCTGTTAACTCTCTAGTATTCTCAGAATCCAATGACCATTTTTGGTATGCCCATTTATCATAATAGCAGAAAATGTATAACCGTATGTATTCGTGTATAACGCGCACTCAACCGTGAACAAAGTACCGTATGTATTCGCGTATAACCCGGGTCCAAATGCAAACAACATAGATCTTGATCTGCGGCGCATTATGCACCGGCAGATCAGAGTCTACGTTGTTTGTTCTACTGATTATTCCTTACAAACTGCATAGACCCAGATCTGCCGGCGCATTAAGCGACGGCAGATCTGGGTCTATGCAGTTTGCAGTTGGTATGGATTTATACGCGAGTACATACGGTAGACACAAGTCTGCAGTCGCATTATAAGCCGACGGATAAGGGTTTACGCTGTTCCTTCTACTAATGGTTTCAAGCGAACAGCGAGGACCCTGATTTACTCCAAATTGACGAGCACAATACGGAAGAAAACGCAATACAAAACAGGAGTTTAGTTTTCGCATCCCCAAATGAAACAACCTAGAGAATAGCACATGTTTTAAAAACTATGATCGAATCTATTCTTTTCCTCCAAAAAAATGAAATCCATCTTTGTGAGTAGCTGTGGTTGAGCATGAGTAATTGTGTTGAAATGTCGGGCCATCATCATTTCTTGCTTGTAAATTGTATAGATGTAGTTTTTGCATCTTTTTCCTCAAATTTACATGTATTCTCACTTGTTTTCTAATTCTAGATGAAACATTATCGTTCTCTGTTTCCTGGTCCGAGCCCATACTATCTCTGCGGCTCAATGATCTGAAACCACTATATTTTTTCATTGTCTCTGAAGTCCTCATCGTTATTCCTCAAAAATCATGCTAAATGGTAAAAGCTTTATCAAGTTTGGAAAGAAACCGCAGCAATTAGTGCCAATTAAACGATAGAAAGAACGTTGGTTTGAAAACACCAAGAATGGTTCCTGACTTTGTTACAGTATTTACACACAGTTTAACTCTCCACCCAACTTCCGGAAGCAGTTTCTTCCGGAAGTGATCATAATGTTCAAGAGCCTATCATTAATCGTTACCATTAGCCAAAATGTCAAGCTAGATCAGACATTTATCAGCGAGGCCAACAAATGAATCGTGTTCACGCGATGCGATATTTCACATTTCAAGTTATCTGTAGAATTGCATGAACTATGGCAATTTTCGTGATGTTTCTTAGTTATTTGCAACACTTCAGAGGTAGAAAATCGTTCAGGACAAGATTTTACTTTGCCTGATTACTAATTGCATTTCGATAATGAATGGCAATCAAAATCAAAGGTTTAGTTGTGTTCTTCTTTTTGTACATAATGCACACATATAAATAATATGTTTCGTGCTAGCTTTTGATTTTGTTCCATTTAATTTCTTTTTCTTTTATTCTCAGTGTTGATTGCAGTTAATTTACCTCAACATAAAGGTCACTAGCATTTCCAACCACCGGTAAGGAACACCAGTATTAGCACAGCTAGCTTTATGTCCTGAAACTGGTTTATTAGGCCATGATTGCAACGTCATAAAATTAGGCTCTGTACTCTCGAAGCTTATACGCAAGTTAAAAATCCCCAAATCAGACAGAATACACATATGTCCAGTTTCGGATTGGTCTATCTGGCAATATGCCCGAGGGCAGATGGACGTTTGGTTTTTAATATTAAAAGGGGAGGGCCGCCATGATGATCGAAAAATCCAAACACAATCTCAAAATAGACTCAGCTTTGTGAAACGTGCCGGAGATTAAAAGAAGTGGCGATACATTCGTTGTTGGAGAAGATACAATTTCCCTTTTCTGAAATATTATTTCCTGATTAACATGTGCCTCCTGCAGATGGGACTAAATTCTGACAGACGAACTTCGTAGCCGTGCCTCGTAGACCCTGATCTGCTGTCACATAATGCGCCGGCAGATCAGGGTTTATATTGTTTGTTCTACCGAATATTCCTTACAAACTGCATAGACCCAGATCTGCCAGCGCATTATGCGACGACAGATTTGGGTCTATGCAGTTTGCACTTTGTATCGGTTTATATGCGAGTATAGACGGTAGGTAATAATGTGTTGGAAAAAGTAGCTTTTGTTAAATGGCGGACTTATTTGACGCTGGATCGAAATAATTTGCACCAGTTAGAAAGGCTGTAACATAGTAACATAAGGATGGGGACAGTGAAAGTATGTAACAAGAGGTACAGTTGGGTCTGAGATTGCTCACTTGTCCGACTTCGACCCTACAGCCAAATGCAATAGCTGTTAGACAAGAAAACTAGTGCAGTAGCGGCGGACATAGGTTCTCTGACAAATGTGGTCAAATTCTGTTATGCGAGTTTTGCTGAGTTGCTTAAAAATTATCTAACTTTAGTAACAGTGAGTATACACCATTTGTAAAAATTTATTTTAGAGAAGATGCTGTTGAAAGATACTTTTTCCATTTTTAATAGCGACTACAGCTCATGTCGTCTTGGTACCATTTGTACAAATTTTTGAAACGCATTGATGCCAGATGCTTTCTGGAAATTTGTACAAATTTGAAAGGCATTGATGCCGGATGCTTTCTGTAAATTTGGTTAAAATCTGTTGAGTTGTTTTTGAGTTGTTTAAAGCTTTTTTCTTATCTTTTTTTTTCCATAACGGCAGCTACACTTAACAAAAGATTGACTTAGTTTGTACAAAATTAAAAGACCTTGATGCTAGGATGTGTTAAATTCTGTTGAAAAGTTTTTGAAAATAAGTTTTAATTTTTTTCTGTTTTTATTGTACTCACATTTTTATCAAGAATCAGCGTCTTTTACGAATGTTCATAGGTCTTGAGGCCTGGAAGCCCTCTTTCAAATTTGGTAAAATTCTGTTATCAATCGTAAAAAAACCCAATTTTTAAACTAACTATAGTCATATTTGATGACTGATAGGCCTAATTTTAAAAAGCCTGAAAGGCCTTGGTGATGGATCATAAGATCATCTGTGTTAAAGCTGGTATAAATTTGTCTGCCATATTTTGAAAAGTCTTTTAAAGGTTTTCATATTTTAGATAATGTCAACCATATTTCATAGCGGATCAAGATAAGCGGTACAAAATTGAAAAGCCAAGATGCCAGGATGCTGTCGGTCAAATTCTTGACCAGCTCATGTTTTGTTCATGACGTTATTTAAATATATTTCTTGTTTCTAACTAACGGCTGCCGCACTGCACATCCACATTAATTTAACAAAAATGAGAAACCTTCCTGACAGCATGATCTTTTTAAGAATTTGATTAAATAGTTTGCGTGGTTTGTACAAAATACATTTTCCAAAGGTTTTTCTACTTTTGTAAATGGCGGCCTTATTTTATGAATTAATATCACGGTACAAATTTGATAGGTCCTGATGCCAAAATGCTCCCTTTAAAGTTTCATTTAAACTTGTCAAGCGGTGTTTGAGAACAAGTCGAAAATACTTGGCCTACAAGCGAGGTACAAATTGATTGATGTAATGATATATATATATATATATATATATATATATATATATATATATATATATATATATATATATATATATCTTTCTTATTTCGCCCCTATTTGTAGCAGTAGTGGTCGTATCGAATGGGAGATCGGCATTATTGTTGTCCAAACTTCAAAGGTCTTCACATTAGTACTGTAGCTGAAAATCAGTCATCAATAGCTGAGCACTTGCTGAGAAAGTAGTTTAATTTGTTTCTACTTTTAAAAACATGTACAGATGCTGAATTATTGAGCAACATTGGCTTAATTTGTTAAAAAAACCCACTTGGTTTTGATGTTAGTGCTCTTGTAAAAAGTTAATCAAAACTGGACATGTGCTATTGGTTAACAACGCAAAATGCACAACAGATAAAGGGTAATACCATATGGCCTTCAGATATATAAGCCCTCCAAAATTGTTTTGTTACAGTGCATTTGAACAATTATCACAGTTCTAGACATCATGAATAGCTTTTATTTAAAGTTGAAAAATTCTCGACTTCAAATGGGGAAATTATTTTAAAGTGCGAAAAATTATTACATATAACTGAGTAACATAAAAGCGTAAGTAAACAAGGCGTTGACTCGTAAACACGAAACTCCTCGCCAACAGAAGCACATTTGGATTGGGTTGATTGGTTTTAACGGCACTTATAACACATTATAGGCTATATCATGCCGAAGAAACGGAACCTAAGTGTCTTTTGCCAAGAACACACCTAGGTAGACGGCCCCGGTTGGCCATGGTGGGTATCGAACCAGCGACCCTTCGATTACAACTTCGACGAGGAGCCGACAATATACAGACTGGCATAGAGGAAAATACCACAGCCACTCAAGCCTGCCAATTAGGCTACAATGACATAATTTGGTATGTGTGAGTTATGCTCATTGAGATACGTCCGCATGCCAAGTTTCATGTGTAGGTGAATCAGAGTCAAAGATATTGGGTGTGTAACAAATGAAATAGCTCAAAACACAAAAGTCACCCAACAGTGAAAATCAGGTCACAATGACCTAGTTTTTGCATTTTAATGAGTAGAGGTAAAATAGTGTTCAATATATTCCGGGTGTAAAGAACGAACTGCTGAAAATATACAAATCACTCAAGCATGTGAATTAAATCTAACTGACCTAGTTTTGGTTTGGTTGAGTTACTTTTGCTGAGATGTATCCACATAAGAATAATCAAGAGTGTAGGTGAAATAGGGTCCAAGATATTGAGGATGCAACGAACACATAGCTGAAAATACAAAATTCGGTCAAGCATGCAAATTAGGTTACAATGAAGTAGTTTTGGAATGATTAAGTTACTTTTGTCCAAATATATCTGCATACCAAGTTGCATGATTAGGTGAAATTGATTCAAGATATTGAGCGTGGAATGAATCAACTGCTGAAAATACAAAAGTCACTCAAGCATCCAAATTTGGTAATGGTGATCTAGTTTTGGTGTGGTTGAGTTACTTTCATCGAGATGTATACACATACCAATTTGTATGTATAGGTGAAATAGGTTTCAAAATATTTAGGGTGTAACAAACAAACAGCTGAAAATACAAAAGTCATTCAAGCATGCAGATTAGGTCACACCAACCTTGTTTTTGCGTAGATGAATTACTTCTGTCCAGATGTATCCACATACCAATTTTTATGTGTAGGTGAAATAGGGTTCAAGATATTGATGGTGTAATGAATGAACAGCTGAAAATACAAATATTGCTCAAGCATGAAAATTAGGTCACACTGACCTAGTTTTACATGGTTGAGTTTCTTTTGTCTAGATGTATATACATACTTATTTCATGAGTAGTTGAAGTAGGATCCAAGATATTGAGTGTGTAACAAATGAATAAACAACTGAAAATACAAAAGTCACTTAACCATGCAAATTTGGTCACAATTACCTAGTTTTAGTATGGGAGAGTTACCCTTCCCGAGATGCATCCACATACCAATTCTCATAAGTGTACGTATAATAGGGTCCAATATATTTTGTAGTTGTAACAAAATATTGAGAGGGTTACAAATGAATGATGATTGGTTTTTTTTGGGGGGGGGGGGTAACGGCACTTATCACATATTATTGGCAATAGCATGTCGAGGTAATGGAAGCCAATTGCCGTTCTTGAGGACACAATGAGGCAGCCAACCCGGACTGACCTGGATGGGTATTAAACCCACGACCTTTGGATTATGAGTCCGATGCTCTTCCAACTGAGCTATTGTGGTTCCCACAAATGAATGAACGCATGAATAAATCGTCAAAAATGCTATATCCCCTCCCAACTTTGCTGGCCACAGGATAAAATAATCAAGACAATCCTAATAAGCTAAAAGCAAAATTTGTAAATTTATAAATAGAATAATATTAAATAAAATAATTTAATCAAGAAATATTTGAGAACTGTTCCAATACAATTGAGGCATATAATTTCTAAAATGGGGCAAGATTCTAAAGATATTTCCCTAATGCAAATTATCCATAACTTTTTGTCTTTAACTTTCTTTCAAATTTATCAATTTACCCTTGTTTGTTGTACGTATTTGTTTACCTATGTAAATCTAAATTAGCCTGTTTAAGATAAAATATCTGGCCCACATATTTTAATAAAAGGCCAATTTTCCAGGTTTTTATTAATGAAGACAGAATTATGAAACTCTATAGCATGTAATTCTAGTGTGTTGGTAAATAAAGAATGAGGCAAAATGTTTTGCACCAAAAATAGGCAAATCATTTTAGAATAACCATGAAGAATTTGGGTCATAAAATTGAAATAGATGAAGTTGCAACGGTGGTGGTGATGGTGGTTGGGTGGCAGGTGGGGAAAGGGAGGGCTACGCTGAAGCCTGAGATGCATAATATCTATTTATTTTCTCTGATATCGCTCCATCTACTCTTTAGAATAACCAACAAAAATGGTGTACATAAAATTCATGAACGTTTTACATTTATTACCATGCAAATCCATCAATGAGTACAGATTCTAATCCCATTTCAAAGACACATTTTTAGCTGAAGGTTTTTTCATCCCTACAAATCTGAAATAATACACTTCCATACGGGCAGCCATGTTTTGAAATAAGACAATTGGTTTCTTACAAGTGGTGATTTACTATCGTCAAGTTGTGTAAATTATTAACATAATCTTTTTATATTTCACATGATATGGTTAAGAATATTATTTTTAATGAATTCCTTTCAGAATCTGGGCTTTTTTCAACTCGAAAATTGTTCATGGAACATGAATATCCTGCCACAGTAACCTAATTATGGTGGCATAAAGTAGCACTCAAGTCACAACCACACACTGAGTTGAAAGACTCTGCCCAACAATGCAAAACAAACTGCAAAACTTAACCAAAGTCATTGAGGTGTGAAATATATAAAAGTAGAAGTTAATAAAAGTTGATAGTAACATTGTTATTTAGTAATGATAGCTGAAGTATTAACATCGAACACACAAATACCATTAGAGCAATATATTTCTTTGTGTCACAAGTTGTAAATGTACAAATACACAAACACAAAATTTTGATTACCTATATTTGTAGACTGTAGCCGTTTTGACATAAGTAAAGAAAGTGTTACCTTCAATACCAAACAAGTTGATGTGATGTAGAAAGGGAGGTAACTCTTTTGGTTTGGTTTTGGTGTTTTACAGGACAATACACAAGGATTTGTTAGTACAGAGGTTAATTGGAGGCACCCCATGACAGCCAACCAGGGTTGATCTGATGGTAGAAATCAAACTCGCATCCTTTTGGTCACGAGTACAGTATGCTAAACACTAACCCACTGCAGCCTTCTCAACTATGAACCATCTGTAAAATGTAAACTTACCTATCTCACCCAGTTAAATAATTTTCTACCATCTATACTCGCGTATAAGCCAGGTCCAAATGCAAACAACATGGAGAAAAGTGAACCCAGGCATTGGTCGCATAATGTGCCGGCAGAACGGGGTCTATGTTATTTATTATACTAATTAGTCCGTACAAACTGCATAGACCCAGATCTGCCATCGCATCATGCGATGGCAGATCTGGGTCTATGGAGTTTGCTGTTGGAATCGGATTTATATGCGAGTATATATGGTAATTGTAAGTAGCTCACATAAAGATATGATCTCTCTAGTTCCCAGGATGTTTCCTAGTGTCAAATTGTCTTTTCCATGGGCATTCAATTTTTCTGAAAATAATACGGTCTGTTGACAATGAAGAAAAACTTACATGTTGATTCATTCCTAAAATAATTAGTAAAATATTCAGATTATTATGGTGTTACAACCACTATCTTTTTCTGCTTGTTTTACTCTTTACCTAGCTCATCCTCATTGATTTATTATTGGTTTATTCACTGTATTTTCACCCCATTAGCCATTTACCTGCCAAATTTATGCGTGCATTTAATTCCAGCTTGTTTCATTTGAATCATTGTTAGTCATCAATACCAGTGTAACATATATACATCTGCATTGCACCAATGCCTGGGTTCACTTTTCTCCTATTTGTCATAACTTTCTATGTAGTTTCTGTATATACATAATGCTTTTAAACCTATCCAAGTCCTAAATATGTCCATTTACCATCGTAATATCCAATCAGTATCCAAATATATAATGTATTAGAATCTGTTTATTAAGATCCCTTGAATATGCCTCTTTGCAAATAGCATAATCAGACATGAAAGTTGCCTTCTTTGGCCAAGTGTGGCCCAATTAAAATAAATAGAGTTATCAAAATTTCTTCACAAACTGAGATTATAAATTATCTTGCTTGTGATGCTTTTGGTAAAATTTGGATTTTTGCTAGAGATAACAGAAAAAATGTAAAATAGCTGGAACTTTAAAACTGAATACATGGAGACCTTGTTCTTGATAAAAACAAGTTGAGCAATTCCTCTAATTGAGGTAATCCCTCATGTTTTCCCCAGAAATAAAACATGGCTTTTTTTCAGGATATTGTCTTTATTTTAATCCTTCATGACTGCTGAATGATGAGCAACATAATTTGTTCCAAACCAAGCAGACATAAAAGCATTAAAAATTCTCAATTTGAGGATGAACATTTCTTTAGTGAAACTGGGTCCTGAGAAATACTGTATATACTCCCATATAAGCCCAGTCCAACTATAAACAACATAGAACCTGATCTGCCATTGCATAATGTGCTGGAAGATCAGGGTCTGTCATTTGTTCTGATTACTCCTAACAACTGCAGAGACCCAGATCTGCTGGCACATTATGCGATGGCAGATTCAAGTCTGTGCAGTTTGCAGTAGAATTTGACTTATAAGTGAGAATATATGGTAGGTGGTGTGCCTTTAAGAAGGTGATGACTGCTAATACTAACATGTGCCAGCATAAATGGTTTTGCTGTCAATCCTAATTCTATTTTATAATATTTTTTAATAGCTTTATAAATAAAGTGTGACTTTCACCCTTTTCTGTATTTATTGAGGAAATTACACTGATGTGGTTGATGTTTTTGATGGACTGAGAGACAAACTTTTTGATAAAAAAATCATTTAGAGTCTATCAGCATCTTTGTAATTTTTTAGATTTTGCTGAAATGTGTTCTTTTTTAAATATAGTGCCTCAATTGTTCAACTCTAACAACTAAGTTACAAGTGCTTATAAAAGGACAAAGTTAATTGTAAATTGGACCTATCTGCAATTATTGGCCTATCTTCCACTACTTGAGTGGACTAAAATGAGTTTTCAAAGGTGAAAACAAACATAACCCTCCTGCAGTGTTATATCGTGCTACAATAAATGTTTATTTTCATGTTTACAGTAATTCTAAAGATTTTCTAAGCTAATTCTTGAGGAATTCTGTGATTGTACAATTAAAGAATTTTAAGACAGTACATGACTAGAGTAAACAAAAGGTTTCACACACATCAGATCTCAAACTGATGGAATATAGATGAGCAGCATTCATAAAATTGAAATTATACTGTTGTACCAATGGGTCTTCGGCAACCTAAATTAGCCAGACGTTGCAAATTTAAATTAAAGGGTATATAAACACACAAATTTATATAAAAAATGGAAGAGATCAAAACCCAGCACTTTTATTTTTATTTTAAACTACTCTAAAATTTAAAGAAAAATATAGACAAAGCATCAATAATGGCACAGTATATTAGAGTGTCAATTATAGTAGATATTTTCTACTGAAAGGAGAAAAATTAAATCACTCATATATTAGTAACACAAGGCCAGTCCCTTTGTATTCAGCCCATGATCTAAGGCCTGGGCCTACATGTTGAGCCCATATAAGGCCTGGGCCTACATGTTGAGGCCATAATCCAAGACATGGGTCTACATGTTGAGCCCATCTAAGGCCAGTATCTACATGTTGAGGCCATAATCCAAGGCCTGGGCCTACACATTGAGCCCATCTAAGGCCTGGGCATACATGTGGTGCCCATCTAAGGCCAGGATCTACATGTTGAGGCCATAATCCAAGGCCTGGGCCTACACATTGAACCCATCTAAGACCTGGGCCTACATGTTGAGTCCATGATCCAAGGCCTGGACCTACATGTTGAGCCCATCTAAGGCCAGTACATACATGATCAGCCCATGATGTAAGGCCTGGGCCTACATGTTGAGTCCATCTAAGGCCAGAATCTACATGTTCAGCCCATGATCTAAGGCCTGGGCCTACATGTTGAGCCCATCTAAGGCCAGCACCTACATGTTCAGCCCATGATCAAAAAAGCATTGCTGAAAAATTTACCCCAAAACCTTAACTGCTGACAACGCCAGCACTGGCACCAGAAAAGTGACTGCTATGTTTTACTTACCACAAAAGTGGACTCAATAAAAATTAGAAAAGAAATATGCAAACAATAGTTACATTTTTTAATGTAAAGAAAAGCAGGAGCACATGTTTTAACCAAGATGTAAGATAATATTTCCTGAAAAAGATAACTTTGTTTCTTCAGTTCTTCAGAATTATTCACAAGATTGCTAAAAGAAATGGGAATGGGAATGTTTATCATCTACATGAAGGAAAACTATAAATATTCAGCAGAATCTAAAAACAAAGTTATTGAGATTATAATTTGACCACATGTGTACCCCAAATCAAAATGAAATTCACAGACAATGAGAACTTGGTCAATGGGCACAAATAAATCAGGCACTGTAAGCATTAACAAAGAAAACTTAAATGTAGCAATGAAAACAAATCATGTCATTTCACATCTTCAGAGTAAACAAAACTAAAATCTACATCAGGAAGAATGCTGTAAAATCAGTGTAGTTGTTTATATTTGCCCTGCATCAGTGTTGACATTGTACACATTATGATGCCATAATCTCGATTACTATATCAGCCAATACCAACTGCAAACTGCTTAGACCCAGATCTGCCATTGCACAATGCAGCGGCAGATCTGGGTCTATGCAATTTGTAAGGACTAATCAGTAGAACAAACAACAGAGACCCTGATCTGCCGGCGCATTATGCGATGGCAGATCAGGGTCTATGTTGTTTGCATTTGGACCTGGATTATACGTGAGTATATAAGGTAGATTGCGAAGAAAAAGAAAATTATGATAATTAATGGAATGACTTAAGAAAAGACAATGCATTCAAATGCAGAAGCATGATTTCTGCATAATATCTATATTATCTCAGCCACACTGTGAAAATAAATAAATCCAATCCAATTTTTTAATCAAATTATCAGAAAGAACTCTTCAAAAATAAACTGTAGTTCTTTGAAATGGTACATGGGGGACCCTGCCCCTTTTTAATGGTACATGGGGGACCCTGCCCCTTTTAAATGGTACATGGGGGACCTTGCCCCTTTTTAATGTAACACTTTATGCATCTCCTAACATCATATTTCTCCATTTTCTACTTGATATTTTCTGCTCATGTTTCTCCATTATGAAATGTGTAAAGTAAAAGATTTAATGAAGATATGTGTTTGCAGTTTAAATTTTTGTACCATATGAAAGGGAACAACTTATTTATCAATCTTCTTCCCTCACCCTCTGTTGCTTGTAAGGTCACCCCTTTTATAATGAAAAGTTAGCCTTATAAAAGGGGTGATCACTTATGATACAGATATAATGGTAAAAATGTACAACTTTGGTGTCGGGCAAGATGATGTCTGATTTGGGATGGCACCTCAAGAGGAAAACTACTGCACTTGGAATGACTTTGAAAGTGACATATGGTGAATCTATGCAATATTGAAGATGTTTTGATGAATCTGTGATGATAAAACACACAAAAGGACAACCCTAATATTTTCTTGGTATGTCATGGTTACTGAAAATGAATGTTGATACCCCACTCACAAGACTACTCTAAAAGTTCACTATGTGACAAATCTCCCCATAGAAAGTTCAAAACCAAACGAGTCTTCCTGTAAAAGATTGCAAACTAAGTCTCCATTCAGAACTCCATCATGAGGAGATATCGGATTCTGTTCTGACTCTCCTTGTAGACAAGATATTCACTTTGGCTGAAGCTACTCTTGTTCTGGTAGGCTGGCTGATTAATGGGCTTTCCCTGGGGCACCACTACCTTCTTCCCTTCTATTGTTAGATTGGTGTCCTTGGTTGGGTCTGAAACAATAGTATCTTCAGTAAGGAACTGAAATAAGGGATATTTTGGCATAGTACTTTTGAAATAAAAAAAAATAAAAAAATGAACATTTTTCACCCATAGAGACTTTGCCCATGAAAAACTCGTCAATGATATTCACCATTATACCAAATTGCTTAAATAACAAAATTTGAATTGGGACAAAATACAGCACTCCCTCACTATAAGGCCCTTCATTATAACATGGTTCCTTTTATAAGGGCAGGTATGGTCATGGATCCCATTTTAGGCCCCCCCCCCCAAAAAAAATATGTGTTTCCTTTTGCACTGGTTTTAAAATTAGGGTAGGCAGGTGTTGTTTTTTTTTTAAACATATAGAAATCAAATAATATTTGAAGCACTTCAAAGTACTGGGCAAAAGCGGCTCAATTAGATGCACAAATCAATTTCAGCAATGTGATTTTGTGATTTAAAAAAAAAAAAAAAAAAAGGGGGGTGGGGGTGAAAAGTGTTAGGGTCAGCAATGTGAAACAGGGACAGTCGGCCGGCCGGAAAAACACATTTTTTTTGTGCCTTATAATGCAGTAACAGATTTATAAATATAATGCATTCACTATAAGGCAGTCTCACCATAAGATGGTATGCTCTCTGGCTTCCGTGAACAGCAGTATGATGTAGGAGTTCTGTACTTCTCATACAAACCTGTATTTTCTTACATGTATTCTAAAGTATTTTTAGATGGGCCTAGTGAGCATGCTAGCAACCATCTCCATTTAAACCTCTATGGCTCCAGGTCCAAAACACATTTTCTATATGTGCAGGTGTAAGGGATGGCCCATACAAAAGTTTTTTTTTATTACCAAGTTTCGTCCACAACCAATACCAATGATCGCCAACATCTGCGTCATTAAGAGTACTCAATACAATTTAAGAGATTATGTTGTACATACAAAGTAAAATTAGGTTAAAAATGATTTCTTACAATTTGTATAATTATTAAAATCATAGAGGAAATTAACACATGAAAGTTATACAACAAGTTCAGAATAAGAATTCCAAAGAGCAAAGTCCTTTAAAGAGCTGCAGGAAAGCTTGTGCAACTGCTGCTGACAAGAAGGATATTTTCCATTGGATTTGATTATCAGTGTCTATGCATATTATTCGAATTCAAACTCGGAGCTCTCAGCACAGAGTTCATGCTTCTAGAACTCAAGTTTCTGATCCTCAGCCTTCAGTTTTCAATATCAAGTATAGTTTTCTGTGTGCTGTACTCCAACATTTTCTTTGTTGTTGGAGAAATGTGTCATGGACTTTCAAAATCAAATAAAGATCTCAGTTCAAATTAAAAGAATAATGAAGGCCATCATTTTTTATTCCTTACCTGGTTCTGTCCATCCCTTGGCAACAATGCTGTCATACCCTGGGGGAGGCTTAGTAAGGCCACTATTATCCACCATTATGTGGTGCTCTTTTCCAAGTGCCACTTCATTCAGAAACATGATTCCCGTCTTCCCAGCAGGCCTCACTGAAAGAAAATAATATTTCATTATCTAAAATATTGGACACAGCATCACAAATAATATCTGCACCTGAAGCTTAGTGAATATTCACACAAGAATCTTGAAAAATATTTATAAAATTACCTAATTCATTTCACGCATGATTGATTTCATTACCATACACATCTATATGCAGTGCAACACCATTCATTCAATACATACTGAAACTGGGTGATCTGTTTACTTGCAAATTCTTCTATGCCACCATGACGTGCTGAAGAGTCGATTATTTCTAAAGGAGTGATAACCTTTTTATTTTCAACTACCTTCTGTCATAATGTAGTAGCCTTCCTTGAGATTTCTTGGGAGTTGCATCCCTATACATGTACTTAAATCATGTCAGACGATGTGCTTCTTGCAGATAAGTGTGTTTTCTTTGAATCAAAATATGAATTTTTATTACTCATGACACAAATCATATTAAAAAGAGACATTAATTACAAATTGATTATAGTTTAAAGAAAACTTGATGATGCAGACAATGTTTACCTATAGCACATGATGGCTCCCATAACCCTTCAGCGCTGCATAAAAAATGGACTCTTCCACAAATCCAGGACCAACATGGCAGATTACACTTAAACAGACCACACTTTTTCAGCATGTATCAAACGGGTGGTGTTGCCCTGTATATTGATACATCTGGTGTTGAAACCATTAATTCATGAAATGAATTTGTTTATTTATGCTACATTTCAAGACACTGACTTAAATTCAAGATGCTGACTTAAAAATTCGCTGAGTTACAGCCATGTAAATCATTCATGATGCTGAGGTGAATGACCTATAGCTGTAAAAGCTTCTACATAGAAATGTAGGAAGCAAACACATTTTTGAGTAAATCAAGACCTTACGAGAGAAGGCACATGCAATGCAACCAGTTCATAAAAAACTACTTTGGACATGTGAAATATTCTCATTGTACACAGATGTTATAATACTGATCTACAACAGAGCGTACTGAAACCATTAATCTTTTATAACCTAGTCCATAATGGAGATATTTTACTTTACTGGATTAAACATCCTGATTTAAAGCTGTATTCCCTTGCACAATTGAGATAAATTCATGATATGGTTTTTAGTCTCTCCAAAATTAAATGAAGAACAATATAAAAATATTTTTCAAACTGTACAGCAGAGTTAAAAAAAAGAAGAGGGAATCCAGAATGTACCTGTACCCATGTGATAACATGAAATAACCTAAGGTGATTTCCAGTACATTATTCATCATGTATACATTAAATAAACTGGCAAAAAGGCCAGTGTGGCACATGCAATTGTACAGAGCCCACCCATAATTTACTTAATGGTTGGCAAAACAAATGTATCGCTTGGCCCTTATTGTTCCAGTATCACTAATAAATGATTTGGGCCTGAGCTAAAACCCATTCTACCTCACACCTCTACCTCTAAATTTTTTAAAACCTCTGCACCATTAAGTGTAATCAATACAAATTTTAGTCCACAATACAGAGGTTTCCCAAAAGCTAAACAAGCTGAAATGGTCTATCAGGGTGGATTTTGTGGTAAGAAAATCATTTTATATAGTTTTGTGACTTCAATATGAAATAAAAAAAACATTCAAACTTTGGTACCTTAACTCATTAACCCCGTGAGATTCTTTTCATTTTCGCCTGAAATGCGGGTAAGATACGCATTTTTGGGGTTACTTCTGAATGCAGCAAAACACATCTGCTTAAGAAAGTTTTTTGTTTAGCCGGATGCTTAGGTGTATCAGAAACATGGTTTTTGAATGACTATTACGCTCGCGCATGTGCAGAAGGGTAAAAGTTGGACTTCTTTTTTTTTCTTCATATTGGACCCCTGATTTTTGTGTCCTGGCCCCTTTTTACTCTAAATCTGAAACTGATCATACTTTTTGCAAAGGTTCATCTGTCCATGTGCAGTTTGGACCGGTCTGCTTTAGATCTAAGGCCAAAAAGTCTCAAATCTGGACACAAACTCTGGTTACGAAACTGGCAATTTTCGACCTAAAAAAAATCAGGTCTCAAAAATTGCATTTTTTTCGCTGTATTTTTTAATACAAGTAGAAAGTCAACATTTTTTGGTATCATTGTAGAGCTACATCTGTCTACTCTCCTGCAATACCATCCACTTTAGTGTATCTTAAATGATGTTGATGTTACAGAGCTCGGAAGTGGGGTCAACCTAATGACGCGTAAACGTAGCACTAGGGGTTAATGAGTTAAACAAGTTTTAGGAAATTTCTTAGAAATTGTCCAGGAATGGCTATATTTGTAATCTCCGTGCAATGGCAGTGCACAAATGATCAAATAAGTAAGGAATATTCAAATTTGGTGACGTCATTGAAATTCACCCATTATCTCATTAACCCCAGGCGATTCTTTTCATTTTCGCCTGAAATGGGGGTAGGAAATGCATTTTGGGGGTTACTTCTGAAGGCAGCAAAATGAACAAAATACAGATATCGAAGCACCACAAGATCTTACCATAGCCAGCTGACTTTGAGTTTTCTGATGCAAAGTAGATTCCCTTTCCAACTCTTCCTCCACTGTGTGGCATGATACGCAGTCCGCTCTTCAAGATGGCTGCCACCACAGCCACATTTGTCCCATGCCACAATAGCTTGCGTTCCTTTATATCATCATGGCTTTTGAATCTACCACCCTGAGGAAGAAATTTTAAACGCCAGAATAATTTAACCTTTTTAGCTGAAAACTATTCATGACCAGACAGTCTTTTCTTTCAAACATACCAGTTATATTCGACTTATTTTCTTCAGAAAGAATTTTTTAGTAAATTATGTTTCTCCGGGAAGACTTACCCAATAATATACAAACATTAAGAAATAAACTCTGCTACCTCTGAATCCAGCCCTCTGTGAATGACAAAGAAATGTCTTTCCATCTATGTATATTATAGATGAAGAGAAATTACTCATAAAGATTACCTCCCTTTGTCCTTGCTAGGTAGCTGCTCGCATCAAAGATGTTTACCAGTTTAAGCTTGAGCAAAACTTACAACAGGATCCTTGCATTGCGGGGAAGGATGGGAGAAATTAATAGTAATATTGGAAAGATCCTTGTTGTGACCAACAGCAGCCCCTCCATGATGTTTGAACATGTCGGAAATCATCGAATGGTATCTGTTGATTGTGATAAGGGCAAACTTTTTGCCATGAAAGAGGAAAAGAAAGAAGCTAACCAACTGGGGAATGGAGGCTAAGAGTGGTGTTGATGGACACCAGTTTGTATAAATGTGCCACTTTCCTTCATATGTGTTCAAAGTGGAGGGCCTTGTAGCTATCAAGATCTTCTCCACAACTGAAGCACAGGATTCTTTATCTCACAAGGCATTCCTGACAAGATCCAGGCATGAAGGAGGAGTTTCTCTGGACACAGATGGAATACCAATGACCTCGGTTGCTTGAGCAGCAGGGGGGTCACTATGATTTTCCTGGGTACATCTGTCGTGAGATAGAACAGATTGTTGATCCAGAATCTGTCCTATTGGAGATAGGCAATCAGAACTATCTTGCAAGCCTTGTTCTTCATCTTTTGGATTTGATTTGGTATTAAAACTCCAGCATAGGGAATAAATTGGCCTGGCCTCTGGGTCAGGGAATGGAGAAATTAAGGTGGGCAGTTTGTTGATGCCCCTCATCACAAATGGATCTATCACTGGTAGGTCCCACAGAGCACAAACTCAGTAAATGACAGATTGATGGAGAGACCACTCTGTATGAAGCAGATGGCCTCTCCTTGATAATGAACTGGCCAGGACACTGAGCCTGCCTGGGATGTGTTGGACTTGTATGTGTATATGGTATTGGGCACACCAAAAGTTCTAGTGACATTGTCCCCCCTTGTCTAAAGAGGAAGTTCACCATGACTGAGTTGTCTGACATTATCAAAACTGTCTTGCCTTCGATGTGCTCCCTCCAAATGCAGGAGGCATGGAGAATGGCCTTCATTTCCAAGAGACTGGTGTGAACAGTCTTCTCTTGTACTATCAACTTGTCACTGACTGTATAGAAGCATGGTAGCAAGTGTGCCCTCATAACCCAATAAAACGGTGATTGTGACTTCCTGTTGGGGGGCTTCCAAAGGTATTCCTGCTGCTAGTCACTCACTCTTTGTCATGCCATTGAAGCAGGAAGTGTCTGATTTTGGTTGAAATCATAATCTGGTGATCTAAATGACCTGAGATTGGATGCCACTGTGGTAGAAGGGCCATCTGCAGAGGGCTCATGTAAAGGCAGCTGAGACAGAGCAAGTCCACCACTGCACTGAGCAGGCCTAGAAGTTGAAGAAACTTCCTTGCCATAATGTACATTCTGGCAGAAATGGTCTCCGATGCATGGGCAATGCAGTCGATGTGTTTGGGATGAATACAAACCAGGCTGGGATGAGTTAGAAACTGCATACCTAGATGAATGAAATGCTGCGATGGGACAAGGTCAGACTTTTCCACATTGACTATCCATCCTAAACTGTGAAGGAGGGAGAGAAGGTTGTTCATATCCTGCACTAAAACCAAACTTACAAAGTGTTTTTGCAGAATATTGTCTAGGTATGCCATTGTTGCCATGGAGGAGGATGTCCTGAAGTGGGGTATGGTGTACCACTAACATTCTGGTCAAAGTCCAAGGCCTAAGGTTGAGGCAGAAAGGGAAGATCATTGAATTGGTACACAGCCTTGTCGCAGCCAAAGTGAAGGAACTTGCAAGATACCCTGTGTATGGGTATATGGAAAAATGCATTGGACAGATAGAGATTAATAGCGTATTCATGTCACTGCACTGACATCTGCATGGACCTTGCCATCCCCATTTTGAATTTTGGGGCAACAATAAACTGGGGGGCTAGAAAAACAAGATCCAGAGGCCCTCTGAAATGACTTGGATCACTCAATTGCTTTTGTCGGAAAGAGGTTGATCAGAGTCTGGAGAAAAAGAAGGAGCCTGATGCCAGCAGGAGGGTTGCAGGCAGGTGTGAGAGATGGCAAATCATTGTAGGTTGGCAGAGGACTTGGGGAGGAGAAACTCTGTTTTCTCTCCCCCCCCCTCTTCTGGCCTGCCTGTGAAAGTTAGGTGAATACAGCCATCCACAGCTCACCTGGCCATGAAAAAGGCTTTTACTGCTGAGCTATACCCGTGCAGTCTTGTTGTTGATAATCAACCCTTCTCTGGTATGATCTATGATGAAGTCACGACAAAGTAGAGGCTTGCAAGAAGAGCTGAAATGGCAACTCCTGTGCCACCTGCTTTCTAACCTCCTCAATATGGCCCCTGAACAAAAGGTGGGAACTGAATGGGAGAGAATGCAGTGTTGCCGCATGGTGAGATTTGAGTGAAAAAGATCACAAAAGAGCACATCTTTTTACTAAATCAAGATTGCAGGAAGCCATTAGGGAATTTGTCAATGTGTGGTGAGCCGCCCTGTTGACTACTTTGGCAATGCAGCACAATGATTCACCAAGTATGGTTGCTCCCTTCTCAGTCAAACATATGATAGCTAGTGACTCTAAGTCAAATAGGGAGGAAGTATGCATGACATTAGTCACCAACTCTGATATGGCATGAAACACTTGTCTGTTCAGCTTACAACACAAGGGAGATGACATACTTTATCCAGACTAGGCACATCCGAGTGGTATGCAATGGCATGTGACTTGTACCAGCGAGGTAAGAATATTGCGGGCAAATGACTCATTGAAAAGAAGGCCTCAAATTACTGGGGTCACAAATCTTACCTGAGGGACGCCTGGTAATTTTGGCAAGTGTAGAATCTGGAAAGATGGATGCTCATCCTCTTCACTGATGTCTACCACAGGGTTAGAAGTGAAATTAACTTTTAAAATTTGAGGTTTTTTAAAGTTTGTTTTCAAGGTTTTAAAGTTTTTTTTTTGATGTTCAAGACACAAACCAGTTACAAGATTATCTCCATGGTGAGCGTAACATTTATTAACAATTTGAAAATGAATGATAAAATAATATGACCAGATATCTTTATTTTGCATAATTTGCACGCTTATTCAACCGCTATTCTAGCCTAACGAAAAACCGTGTGCAAGAAAGATTTTTTGTGGGGTCGGGGTAGATCCATTCATCATTTTCTCAAATTTTTAGTTTTTCTTTTTAAATTTACGTTTCCTTCAGTTTTTTAGGGCTTTTTTTTAGGTTTCTAAGGTCAAAATGAAATTGAAGGGTTTTCAAGGTTTTTAAGGCCCACTTCTAACCCTGCTACCAAGGCTTTAACTTTGTATGCAGTATTTACTGCCAGATGAGGAGGGGATTCAGAAGGTGGCAAAATCCCATATATATCTGTTTCTGTCATAAACCTGAATTCCTTCCATTCCATAGTCAGATTGGAGTATACAAGAAAGTCTGTATCATCTATATCCTCTTCATCCTGCTCCTGTACACCCTGCATCCAAGGACATAACATGCCACAAGGCAGGGATGATGCTGTGTAGTCACCATCTATAGTGGCACCTAGCTATCATGTATCGTAGCAAAGCTGGCCATGCCATATCTAGCATGGAACATGGTCCGGCTGAAGGATGTTGGTCTGGGATGGCTAGTCAGGTCGGGCCAGATAGGTGGCACAAATTTTGAGGCTGGTCTACTTTATTGTGTTGGCGCAATGTGCGGTTCACTAGTCATAAATGGTGGAAATTCTGTCCCAGTTTCCTCCAATTCGCTCATTGACATTAATGATGACAATGCTTCCTGTATAAGATGTTGCATATGAGACTCCGTCAAGGCATGCGCAGAATTGCTTGCAATGGCTTCTGCGGGGTCAGAAGTGACCATCACTGCCATAGTCACAGTTCTTGGAATCTTCACCAGAGGTGGGGGGAGCATCCCCAATAATGCTCACTAGTGATTCTGACTTTAGATGAATAATTCAAAACAACTTAGTCCAATAATTTGGAATGTGACCTCTTTTCTTGGCCTCTGAGCTGTTTCTTTAACAAGGTGGACCATATCCTCCTGGTCCACATACTGCATGGGTGTGACAAAAAACATTTTGTGCATGCAAGGCACATCTCATGGTTATATTCTGTGACTTTAAAGTGCTTGCATTTCTTGCACTTTGATGACATCTCTATAATGATAGAGAGAAAAGACAACGTGCATATAAAATATGTACAAAGTACAGTATATTCAATTAGGTAAAACTTGCGTACTGATAACACATATAAAAGAAATGCATAAATAAACTGCAGTCTTTACAGCATAAATTCAAGATACAATGGTTAAAACTGACATGCGAGTCTTACCGATGGATATCAGATGGACAATAACAAATGGCAGAAATATGAATAAATTCACCGAAAAAATCACAAATGTTGTATACACAAGATATACCAACCCTTTGACTTACTAAACAACTCAAAAATTTTGATGTGTGGTCTGAATACTATTAAAAAAGAAACTGTATTCTGGAGGTACTGTTAACAGTATTAAGTAAAAGTTTCAACTGATAAAACATCAGGGATATGGGTGGCCACCTAGCCGGGGTAAGAGAAGATAATCGTTATGAGTTACTTCTTTTCATTGCTATGATATATAGATGGAATGATGCTTCTTTGTCTTTCAAGGAAGCTGGACTTGGTGGTAGTGGAAGTTATTTCCTAATGTTAATATGATCGGGTAATGTATTCAACAGAAAAGCTCCAATTTACAAATTTAACATGACCTAGCATCTGAGAGTGATATACATGGCCAGGATGAATGAAATGATTATTAAACATATATTATACAGACTGGCATTTGGAAGATGTTCCTTCTTGCTAGCCACAATGCAGTCTATAATTATTAAATGAAGAAGAACAAGGAAACACTTTGAATTCAGTGCTATTGGGTCTTAAGAAAATTATGATGCAGCCACACTTGCCCTTGATACAGCAAACTGTACTACCAAATTTAATTGAATGTACATGTGTCTGTTTCAGAAGGCATGGTCATTAGAGTGATATCATGATCAAGGATGAGAACATTTGAATAACTGTACTGAGTTTATTTTGATCACATGCTAGAACATTAAAAAGTCACTGTTTTGTAAAAGAGGTAGAAAAATGATAATAAACAATGATACCACAGAGAAAACAATACCGATATTGTTCTTATGGTCCCCATTTAGTATGTTTCATACATGTAATATCTTTATTGTTTATGATCTACAAAAGAAGAAAAATCCTAGGTATTTGAAAGTAATAGAAGGAGGGAATGCTGAGCATCCTACCTATACCTTGGGTATCCATCTAAGAAATAAAAAGGTTGGATTCCCTATGCGAATGATAACCCACTCTCCTAACTTGTAAGCAACACAGCCTACTGTCAAGTGATCTGTGACACCTATATCCGGTTAAGAAGATGATTATTAAATTCTTCTTACAGACAAAATTTCACTGGTGAATTGTCAAACTGTTTCTCTGCATCAAGGATGTTGATACAAATGTAACATTTTCTTGTTGTTTCAGAAATTAATAATTAACTAAGTAGCAAAACTCAACATGCTCCATGCAATTAGTACTTAATCTATGCACCTTCCCAGAATGTGTTATTTGTACAATTTAAAGCTGATGTCAATAAGTATTACTAGTTTCTGTGGATCTGTCATAAAAATGTTGTTCTCAACTGGTTAGTTAAACCTTTCAATTCTAATAATGGTTCCTCTTTTTTTGTTTGTTTTCTAGTCATTCATTTTGAATCATTCCATAGATTTCAACAAAAAGTAATTAGCCAAAAATGTATGCTATTAATGTTAGTGGAACTTATGTAAACGGGAATGAAAATCCATACAAAGTATGTATCAACATAAAATGGTAAACTTTATAGAGGTCATCTTGAATAGATACATTTGTTTTCATGGTTCAATTATTCATCTATTTTGGTAACAAAAAAATTTGTTATAAAGTTATGTTGTGTAAACTTACATTCATTATTTACTTTGAATGCACCAATGTTTTGTTTCTTCCTGGAATCCAAGTATATACCTTGCTATGAGAGTTTGATTACTTCCTGGAAACCAAGTGTATACCTTGCTATGAGAGTTTGATTACTTCCTGGAAACCAAGTGTATACTTTGCTATGAGAGTTTGATTACTTCCTGGAAACCAAGTGTATACCTTGCTATGAGAGTTTGATTATTTCCTGGAAACCAAGTGCATACCTTGTTTTGAGATTTTGATTACTTCCTGGAAACAAATGTGACTACATGAATATGTGCATATGTTACTATCTGAGTTTGATATCTCAGCAGACTTTTTATTTCTATCATAATAACAAGTCCGTATCTTGATACAAATGTAAGAGTCCTATGGACATGTTTTAGAGTTTACTGCACTTTGATTTATAAAAAGTTAATTCAAATACCAGCTTTGCATAGTTTTAAGATTAACAAAATCTATTAACTTTAAAGTCCAGAAATATGAGTACAATTCTGCTTCCTATTAATGAAAAAAAACAATCTGCATCAAGCTAAATGTGATTGGTTTAAAACAATCAACACATAACTTTGACATTTCTCAGTGTCATAACTTCACAAAAATCATCTTAACTATTACATGACATCTAGCAAAATCACACAGCAATGTCAGTTATCACATTCTCTGCCACTGTGTTCTAAATAGATTATAAAACTCACCTTTAAAAGACATGACATTTTATAAAACTCACAGCTGAATTCATCACTCACTGTGACAAATGACTTGTGACATTTATTATTTAACTAATGTCATAAGTTTGAGATCCAATCAAAACCTGTGTAGATCTTCTTTGTACTTACTTCTCCATCCCTGTCAACTCTCCATATATGCCTTTGTACTAACTTCTCCATCCCTGTCAACTCTCCATATATGCCTTTATACTTACTTCTCCATCCCTGTCAACTCTCCATACATGCCTTTATACTTACTTCTCCATTCCTGTCAACTCTCCACATATGCCTTTGTACTTACTTCTTCATCCCGGTCAACTCTCCATATATGCTTAATCTTTGGTCCACCCTGTGAGGCCCACCAGCCTTGGCTCTTTGTGTTTTCTGTGTATGTATGCAGTACCTACAAATAGACTGGTATACTACTTATCTGAACTAATACTGCAGAAAACAGGTAGATAAATTTACTCCTTGGTGGAGGGTGGTGTCTGTCAATCAACTATTGTATAACAGATATTATCATGGACCACTAATAAATTGATTGCCAGCTTATAGGTGTAAAGCATAAAAAACTGGATGGCTAGACAATACCTTGCCCAACCAGGTAGGCCAGACAATACCTTGTCCAACCAGGTAGGCCAGACAATACCATGTCTAACCAGGTAAGGCAAATGGATAAAATTTACCATATAGTATATACAAATTCAACTCATTAAAGCTGTAACAATTTTCATCCCCTTTTCATAAACTTTTCACAATATTCATACCAGTTTTGTTTCAATCAATGTGAAATTTTTTAACATGAAAAGCACAAGTGTTTAAGACAGAGATATGCAAATGAGTACAGTACTAATTCATTATAAGGTGACTCAGTATAACATTGTCCCTTTTAAAAGGCAGGTATGGTCATGGATCATTTCTGGTTACCTGACATAATTTATCTACTAAAGCTATAAGGCTTTAAACTGATGCTAGCAAGCTAACATTAAGTTTGATGCTAGTGATTTTTTTGCAAGTGTGTTTAAATGTTTATTTCAAAATATGCTAGTGGACATTCACATCTATTCATGCATGATCAAATTTGAACTGACTTATCCTGAAGGTAGTCCCTAAAGTATGAAATGGTAAAAATGACCCTTAACAATATGCAACAAAAAAGAAATACATGGTTATACCATTTAATTTATTTGTCTGCAAGACAGGAAGAATGTTATCATACATTTGTAAATCATGGAAGTTGACTCATCTTGCATATTAAAAGCACAAAGCAAATTTGTCCAGTAAATTATGTTTCTCCAAAAATACTTACCTGATCACATTAACATCAGGGATATAAGCCTGCTACCTCCCAAATCCAGCCCTACTAAACCGACAAAAATTTGTCTTTTCTGTCTATATCATATAGACAATGGGCAATAACTATTGCTCACTACCTTCCCTTGCTGCCACCAGGTGTCTCTAGTTTTGAAGCTGACTGAAACAACAATGAGAATGCCCAAATGGGGGGGGGGGGGCTAGGAGGAATTTTAAGTAATGTGATCGGTAAGTATTCTTGGAGAAAAATAATTTGTGTGAAAATTTGCTTTCTCCTTCAAATACATTCCATGGTCACATTAATGTTAGGAGAATAGGTAATACGAGGAGGGAATGCTGAGCATCCTACCTATACCTTGGGTATCCATCTAGGAAATAAAATGGTTGGATTCCCTATGCGAATGATAACCCACTCTCCTAACTTGTAAGCAACACAGCCTACTGTCAAGTGATCTGTGACACCTATATCTGGTTAAGAAGATGATTATTGAATTCTTCTTACCGACAAAATTTCACTGGTGAATCCAGCAAAGCTAAGAGGCTGTGTTGGGTTTAACTGGATCTGGTGGTCTTTTGGGCCACCACCACAGGACATGCCAGATTCAGAGTTTGCCTCTGCTTCGATAAATCTCTGAGATAAAAAGTTGCGAAGGTTGACTCTGCATGCCAGCCAACAGCTTCTATTATGTCTCGGATTGAAATGTTACATTCGAAAGCGAGGCTTGCAGAGATCACTCTAATTTCATAAGATGAAAGCCTCATGAGACGACTCTGATCTTTTGAGACTTTAGAGTACGCCAAGCATATAACCCACTTCAGCCATGAAGATAGGGCTTGAGGGGCTTCACTGGGAGAACGAGTCATTTGTGTGTGCGACGACTTGCCTCTGTTCGCTTCAAGTAGTGTTTGAGGGTGTGGACAGGGTCTTGCATTGCCACTGCTCTCGAAGTGTCTATTGAAGAGAAGGAGCATATTATGACTCTCTGATTACCCACTGAGGGCAACCTATTTGTTTGGCCACAAAGCCTGGTTGCATCATGAGGACCACTCAACCATCCGATCTGAACTGAAGATAGTTCATGTCAACTGAAAGGACATTAACTCGCTCACCCAGCATGCCAAAGCTAAGGCTATCGGGAAACATGTTTTATATGATAGTAGTTTCAGCGAGATTTGGGCTAAAGGCTCAAATTTATCTGAATTGAGCCATGTCAAAACTCAAGACAGATTCCATTTTGGAAACAGGGCGAGGGATTTTGGTCAATCCAAATCAAAATTGGCTAGTAGGTCTGATAGATCTTTATCATGACCGACATCTCTTCTGCCATGATGCCTGAATGTGTCAGATATCATGGAGCAGTAGCCTTTGATGGTAATTGGTGCCATTTTTATCTTCTCGTAGAGCCAGAGAAAAAAGTCAGCCAGTTGAGGGATTGGGGCACTAAAAGGGACGATGTTAATGACTTGGCACCAATCCATGAAAACATGCCACTTTCCCATGTAAGCCTTCAGAGCATTGGGCCTTCTTGCTCTCAAGATTCTCTCCACAACTGAAGGTCTAATTTTCTTTCTTTTGCAAGGCTGTCCTGACAAGAACCAGGCATGAAGGAGATGCCATCCAGGGCAGGGGGTGGAACATGGCGACCTCGGTTGTTTGAGAAGATTCAGCTGGGCAGATCTATCACTAGATTGAGCAGATCACTGACTCCAGACTTGTCCCATCTGTGATGGGCTATCAGAATCATCTTGTACGTCTGATACCTCAACTTCTGTATCATTTATGGTACCAAGACAAATGGAGCCAAAGGTCCACAACCCCACCCAACTGATTGACAGTGCATCCATGGCTGAAGCTTCTGGGTCCAGAACAGGAGAGATGAAGGTGGGCAACTTGTGATTCCACCTTGTCGCAAAAAGATTGATCATCAGACACCCCCAAAGTCTGCAAATCTGATGAAAGACTGATTGATAGAGGGACCATTCTGTATGAATGACTTGACACTTTCTGGAGAGAGTGTCGGCCAGGGCATTGAGTCTGCTGGGAATGTGCCTGATTTGTATGTTGATATGGAGTTGGTAGCACCAATGTAGAAACTGCCAAACCAGAATGCATAAGTCAGGTGATTTTGTGCCCCCATTTGAGGTGAATGGAAAATGGGTGCCATTGAGCCAACAAGGTCATCTGTAAGGGGTGCATAAAAAGACGTCCAGCAGGATAAAATTTGCTGCTGCCTTGAATAATCTGAGGAGTTGCAACAACTCTCTCACTGAAATTGAGGTCATGCTGGAAATGGACTCGATGAGTTCTATGATCTGTACTATGTTAACATTTGAGAGTTGTACCAGATTGAGATTGGTGATAAACTGCATACCCAGATGGACAAAACATGGGAATGGCTGAAGGTCAGATTCTTCCCAGGTCACGGGGTAGGAGATCATTTCTGCCCTTTAGAAGAATAGAACTTACCATATGTTTCTGGAGGATGTTGTCCAAGTATCTCACCATCGCTGTAGATGAAGTTGACTGGAACAGGCTGATGATGCAATCCATGATTTTGATAAAGACTCGGGGGCTGATGTTTAAACTAAATTGAAGAACTTGAAACTGGTCAACCTTGTCGCAGTAAGCAAAATGAAGAAACTTTTGTGGCGCAAGGTGAATAAAGATTTGAAAATATGCATCAGTCAGATTGAGATTGATGGCATACTTGTCCCCTCTGATGGAGAGTCACATTGATCTTGCTTTCTCCATCTTGAACTTTGGCAGAAGAATGCATTGATTGAGGTGACTCAGGTCAATGATCAGCCATTGACATTTTGTACATGGAAAAGCCTTGAATAATACCCCGGAGATTGTGGTTTTCTCACAATCTCTACTGCCTTTTGTCCATGAGCAACTCTATCTCCTGTTGTAGGATATCATCCTTCTCCTGATCTCATGGTACGTCCATTAGAAGGGGAGAGGAAGAAAGAGGATGGGGTTGGATATATGAAATCCAAAACCCTTCAAAATAACTTGAATCACCCATTTGTTTGAGGAAATAGGTCGATTCAATGAGATTGGAATTGCAGGAGTCTGGCATCCACCAATAAGCTGTCTGTGGGTGGTGTGGTTGGTAGGTTAGCATCAAGAGTTAGGAGGTTTGGAGGAGGAGAAACTGGTTAGGCTGTTGCCTCCAAGCATGATACTGGGATCTGAAATGAAACTGTGACATAAAAGATCCCTTTTCCTTTGCTCGCCTATCAACCCTCCACTGTTGCTGGAATGGATTGGTCTTAAAAGACTTTGCAGTGTGGGCGGTGAGTTGGAGGGGCAGTTCCTGAACTGCCTGCCTCCGAACTTCTTCAATTTGGCCCCTAAAGAGTAATGGCGAGCCAAACAGCGTCATCCATAATGCCAGAGCATGATGTGGCTTAAGCAACATGGAATGTAAACATGTGTCACATCATATAAGGTCAAGATTCGCAGAGGCAGTCAGCGCATTTGCCATAAAATGGCGAGCTGCCCTGTTAATGACCCGAGCAATTCAGACTGTTGTCTCCCAGGCATGCTCATTGCCTGATTTTTCAGCCAGTCGGAAAATTGCCAATGAGGTCAAGTCTAACACTGAAGATGTGGCGATAATATTCAGAACCAGCTTTGATGTGGTATGAAACAGTCTTGTCCACTTTATAAAAAAGCAGGGCAGACGTGTGAACCACCACTAAATTCTTATCCAGAACTGGGAGCTCAGTATGGAAGGCATTGGAGTGTGTTTTGTACCAGCACATCGCTGGTACTTGGCTTTCGGAAAAGAAAGCATAAGCATTCCCTGGATCACAGACTCTTCCAGACAGATGGTAATTAATCTCTCTGATCTTCACTGACTGGAAAAGCAGCCGAAAAGATGGAGTCTCTTCTTCATCATCGATATCTACCGAAGCCTTGGTGGTAAGGGTTGGAAGGCATTCTGAAGCCGACAACACCTGGTATATCTCTTCGATGGCAGCCTTAAAGCTGAAATCAGTCGGCTCCATGGTTGGGTCTGAGTAAGACAGTTGTTCAGGAGTATCTTCACACTCACTGTGTGTAGTATCCTGTTCAGGTTCTGCATCCATATCCAAATAAACCATCCCCGGCAGCAGAGCTGATGCAATGCAGTCATCTCTATATAAGTCACAGTAACTTCCCTGCGGGTAAGCAGTGAATATATGCCGGATGAATTTGTTGCACTGATACGGATTTCTGGTTCACTGGGAGCATGGTTGGCATGGCTACTGGCTGTGTGGATGGTGGTCCGGTCCATGCCGGATCTATCACAAAAGTGCCTGGAATGGTAGTTATGTGTAGCTGTAGTCCTGGTGAGATGGACAGATCTGTCACTAAGATCCTTGTTGTTGTAGAGAGAGGAAGCCTTAGGCATGGCTAGATGGATGGATCTATCAGTAAGATCCCTGTTGTTGTAGAGAGAGGAAGCCTTAGGCATGGCTAGATGGACAGATCTGTCACTAAGATCCCTGTTGTTGTAGAGAGAGGAAGCCTTAGGCATGGCTAGATGGACAGATCTGTCACTAAGATCCCTGTTGTTGTAGAGAGAGGAAGTCTTAGGCATGGCTAGATGGACAGATCTGTCACTAAGATCCCTGTTGTTGTAGAGAGAGGAAGCCTTAGGCATGGCTAGATGGATGGATCTATCAGTAAGATCCCTGAACTGAGACTGGCTGGACAGCCAGGATGGATCTGGACAGTGATATGGTAATATAGGATAGATCCAATGGATCCATACAAAACCCATTTGTTTGGACATACAGGTCCAAAGGCCATGGCTGGACATGCAGAGGGACTTTCGCTCACTGGGCTGCCTAAAATTGGTGGGACACTCCCCCAATGTGTCAGAATTACCCGTGGAAGTGAGAGGAACACAAGGGCAAAATCTGCCCGGAATTTATTAATTGCATCATTGTCTCCTAAACCAGTTGATGCACCTGTAATTCAAAGGTCAGAATAGATAGTTGTGACTGCAGAACATCATTGTTTTGCTCCCCCATTTCCGCATAAGTGTTAGTAGCTGATTGTTGTACATGCCGCACTTTAGGTGGGGGGGGGGGGGGGCCAGTTTCATACCTCACAAGACTTGCAGGAGATTCTGGCTTCAGGTGAATACTTAATACATCTGTGTTGTTCTTGTGACATTTTCCCCTCTTTTCTTGGCCTTTGGCCGACTTCTGCATGAAAGCGGACCATAAATCCTTGGACCATATGGCGCTCACACTGCAAGGCAAGGACAAAGTACATTTTGTACGCGCCAGACACGACTCATGCGTGTCTTCCCTGGCCTTGAACTTCTTGCATTTACTGCACCTCGTCAAAATTGTTTCACTGAAACAACACAATAATACAAAAAATGCATACATTTACAATGCAGCCTGTGAATAAGTCACTTAAACAACACCCATTACTAACTGAGTGAGCAAACAATAGGTAGCACTAAAACGTGAATCATAACATGCATTAATGATAGCATGTGGTACCAAGCAGTCTAAATAGACAAAGCCCGAGAATGTGACAAATTCACAAAGATATTGAAAAATGTTCAAAAATAATGTATACCACCTGTAAAGGAATGGTTAATACACAATATAAATCCAAATTTCAGGATGGATGTTTAAAATTCACATTGATATTGGCATAGATTTACAGGAGGTTTTTCATATGATCTTGACTGTACGACAGCGAAACTTCAAACTAGCAACACCTAGTGGCATAAAGGGGACGTTAAGGGCAACAGTTATTGCCCTTTGTCTACATGATACAGACAGAAAAGCTGAATTTTCGTCATTTTAGTAGGGCTGGATTCAGGAGGTAGCAGGCTTATATCCCTAACATTAATGTAATCGGGGGAACTTATTTGAACATGAGCACTTACTTTGAACTCCACTGACTTGGCAGCCAATGGTTCCAGCTTGCATTTCAGCAGTCCATAATTGACATCCAGTGGATGGGGCACCTCATCTGCTGTCTAAAAATGGAACAAACAGAATCACTTAGTTTCATATAAAGATATATTTTGTGCATACAGTGGTCCACCTATTATAAAGCAATTCTAAAGACAGGCCAACCCCAGATGAGAGGTCATCCATTATATCGTGCATCAAGGGTGTCCTCACAAAAGGGAGGGACCAATGTACTCCGGTAATATTTATGATTTCTACATGTTATTATATTGCTGTAAAATTTTGGTTTCTTTGTCAACTGTTTTGTGATTGTGCTCTTAGCTATGTTTTTATTCCTCAGTGTGTTAAATATGATTGATATTATCAGAGTAATGTAAAGACATAACACTTATTATTACTTTGTTCAAAAGTGTGAACTTACTTTTTTCTTCATGTTTTGTTAGCAAGATACATGCATGTATATTGTTAGAAATTAGCTGTGGGCCTCATGGGAGATTAGATAAGAAATCATTATTATTATTATCATTATTATTATTTTTAAGGCAATACATTTTTAACACTTTCTGCCCTCAACAAAGTCCATCACTCTTATCGACGCTTTCAATAAGTCACACACTGTGTATGAAGGAGTGATCTGCCTTAACAGCTATGATGTCAAATTGGTTGAACACCAATGAATAAACAAATGTGGAAAATTCACATATGCATTACTTATATTATGAAAGGGTTTTCCTAAATAATCAATTTTTTTTATATTTGGACAAAATTTTAAGTCAATCTGCATTTGTGAGTTTTTCAACCTCTATGTAACACGTCAGATAAGTGTATCTTTGTTACTATTAAAGTTCATGTACTTTCCCTAATTTATCCATTCTAAAATTTCTTTATGCAAATGCAATCTACGACACCAATTTTTATTTTATTCTAAAAGAAAGGGGAAAAAATCCACATAGTAACATTAAAATGTGTGTACTTTATTTGATTATCTATTTTAAATGTTAGTATAATTTTTTTTGACAACTTGGATTTATGACTGATTTTTTTTGTTTCGATCCAAAAATTGGAAAAAGTTTACAATTTCTTTTCAAATTTAATCAAACAACATGCAGTCCTTCAATTTATTTTTTAAAATTTTTTTGATAAATCTGTTTAGTCTATTTGGAATTTTTACATCGATTTTTTAATCTTGATCATAAAAGGGAAAGATAAAAGAAAGAATTGTACAGAGAATGTGTCAATGTAGAGCTCACATAATATCAGACATTGGAGGGTAAGTATTTCGGTATTAAAGTTTACATAATTACATATTTCCTTTTTGTTCCATTTGTTAATTATATTTTCAACATATTACAAATGATAAGAGACCCAAATGTACTTAAATTTGTGCCACTACTTAATGAGTGAAAACTAAATAAGTAGAAAAATTATATTTCTGATAATTTTTCAGTGATGCAGAATTATCCAGACTAGGGTACATTTTTATAAGCACAGAATATCTGGAGTTCAACAGAATTTTGGCCATCAACTTGTGCCTCTCTGCCACCATTGCCCCAAGCATGGACAAAAGTCTGCAACACTCCTTTCTTCACCTGTGGTTTCCTACAAAAAGATCTTCCCATTTCTCATGTATATGCATCAACAAAAATATATCATCAACAACATAATGAAGCAAACACTTACACATCAATGAAATGGCCTTTTTATCAACTGAAAAGTGACCTGTTTGGAATAGAAACTTTGATTGGTTTATTCAATCAGAATGAAAGGTCATGTTGGCTCAACTTTCAGAGAAAACTTTACTCGGGCTCACAATGATTGGTTAATCAGGTTATGCATATTCATTAGAAATGAGGAATTGTATCGTGGGCAGCCATGGGTGAAAAAAGAGTGTAGTGGATGAGTCTTTGTCACTGAAATTCTCAATGTATACTGAAAAGGTACATGAGTGTAGATGAATGTTTCTAATACTCAAAAAAAGAAACCTTTCATCTAATGGAACAATTGTCCTTGTCATGATTTCATTTCAAATACATAATTCATTGTACACCAGTACGGCAAATAAAGGTACACAGAACTGACTTTAAGGAGATAAGCTCTTATAGTGCCACTCACTGACTTCTCTGCTTGCTCCTTTTCTTTCTGCAGACTTTGGGCTATCTCAATGTCTCCGAGGACCTGCACAAAAAGTACAACATTTCCATAAGACAAGCGAGGTGTTATCCTAAATTAAAGGACCAGCATAATATATACATGTAATTGCTGAAAATCAGATGATACTGGGTGCCCATGGAACAATGCTGAATACATTTTTAATTGTAATATAGCCAGTGACTAACTTAATTAAATTGCAATTCCAAGTCTAACTCAGACTACCTGCTATTAAAATCAGATTTGTTTACAATTATTAATAACTTTATACTTTATGTAAAATTGAGTGGTTTTGACAGTCAAAGACAGTTAAATATTCAAATCACAAAATACACTATTTTAGAGGTACAGATGTGTACAAAATGTTTTTTTTTAAAATTCTAACTGAATAACAGTTTAGCTTGCCATCAAGTACCAGTTGAAAGAAGTGAAATACACTCTTCTGATGATTCAAAACTTACACCTCAGGCAAGAAGAAGATAAAGATGGTGACAGTCATGATGATGATGATGATGATTATGATGATGACAACAAATTAGTGTGAGAGAAAGATACTCAGAGCTCAGATGTAAGGTTAATAACTGATTCATATTTACCTAAAATGAACTTAAATGAATATGGTTGGTTTGCTGTTCAACAGGGGTTAACTACAACTTTTGAGTTGATTCTCAGACCTATTCATTCAGAAAATAAAGCTGAGAAGTACCACTGATAACCAGAGTAAAGATATTTGATGAAAATGTTTTTTTTTTGCATATTTATTCTACAACAAAGTTCAATGATGATCTGATTGCACAATTTGTCTAGCAATCACAAGTTCAGAACTTACCAACAGCATGTCCATCTTTTGCCTCAGTGTCTCCATGTCGTTGATTACTGGTGGCACTTTCCTGCCAAAATCGTGAGGTATTACTGTGTAAAACCTGGATGACAACTCGTTAAGCTTCGAGGTCTTCTTGGCATTTAGTTCAGTCTCTATCTCATCTAGAACTTCAAATCCTTTAGCAATCTGTGACTTACTGAGCTTGCCCAATGGCATCTTCTTCACATCTAAAAGTAGTGACCAATCATTTAATTGCCCAACGGCATCTTCTTCACATCTAAAAGTAGTGACCAATCATTTAAAATGACAATCAGATGATCAATGATCATAAGTTATATGCCAGTTCTTCAGTATTTTCTTAAATTCCTATCTTGTTTCCTGTTAAAGGTATGTTGATATGATTAAATACAAACATAATCACCTACCGTATATACTCACATATAAGCTGATATCAACTGCAAACTGCATTGACCCAGATCTGCCATCGCATAATGTGCAGGCAGATCTGGATCTGTGCAGTTTGTAAGGACTAATCAGTAGAAAAAACAACATAGACCCTGATCTGCTGGTGCATTATGCAATGGCAGATCAGGGTCTATGTTGTTTGCATTTTGACCCAGGTTTTATGTGAATACATATGGTAGGTTGTAAAATGCAAAATGGGCATTTCACTATCATCCATACCACAGAACAAGTTATAAATTTGCTTGGGCTCAGCCTAAACCTTTTGTTTATGCTAATTAATTTATTTTAATAGTTGTTGCATTGAGATAATACTCCATTCTGAACTCTGTGTAACATGATTAAAACAGCTTAACTATGTACCATGATTAAAACAGCTTAACTGTGTAACATGATTAAAACAGCTTAACTGTGTAACATGATTAAAACAGCTTAACTGTGTAACATGATTAAAATGTTTTTTTCTTCTGAGTACCATGATTAAAACAGCTTAACTGTGTAACATGATTAAAACAGCTTAACTGTGTAACATGATTAAAATGTTTTTTTTCTTCTTCTGAGAACCATGATTAAAACAGTTTCTCCGAGTGCAATGATTAAAACAGTTTCTCTGTGTACCATGATAAAAATGGTTTCTCCGTGTACCATGATTAAAACAGTTTCTCTGTGTACCATGATTAAAACAATTTCTCCATGTACCATGATTAAAATAGTTACTCTGTGTAACATGATTAAAACAGTTTCTGTGTACCATGATTAAAACAGTTTCTCTGAGTACCATGATTAAAATGGTTTCTCTGTGTAACATGATTAAAACAGTTTCTGTATACCATGATTAAAATAGTTTCTCTGTGTACCATGTTTAAAATAGTTTCTCTGAGTACCATGATTAAAACAGATTCTGTGTACCATGATTAAAACAGTTTCTCTGAGTACCATGATTAAAATGGTTTGAGTACCATGATTAAAACAGTTTCTCTGTGTACCATGATTAAAATAGTTTCTGAGTACCATAATTAAAATGGTTCCTGTGTACCATAATTAAAATAGTTCCTCTATGTACCATGATTAAAACAGTTTCTGTGTATCATGATTAAACAGTTCCTCTGTGTATCATGATTAAACAGTTCTACTGTGTATCATGATTAAACAGTTCCTCTGTGTATCATGATTAAACAGTTCCTCTGTGTATCATGATTAAACAGTTCTTCTGTGTATCATGATTAAACAGTTTCTCTGTGTATCATGATTAAAACAGTTCCTCCGTGTACCATTATTAAAACAGTTTCTGTGTACCATGATAAAAATTAGTCTCTGTATCATGATTAAAATTAGTCTCTGTGTACCATGATTAAAATGGTTTGTCTGAGTACCATGATTAAAATTAGTCTCTGTGTACCATGATTAAAATGGTTTGTCTGAGTACCATGATTAAAATTAGTCTCTGTGTACCATGATTAAAATGGTTTGTCTGAGTACCATGATTAAATTGGTTTGTCTGAGTACCATGATTAAAATAATTTCCAAAAATATAAAGAACAATATCTGCATGTAATACATAGATTCGGTTCTGTATCATCATGCATTCCTCATTTTTTGTTTTATTTCTTTCTTCAAATGGATGGCCTATAAAAACTGAATGTAAAGAAAAAGCAATAAATGAATCTTATGTCTAATTTGATAAGAACATGTATTCTGAAAAAACACCAGCTATTTATGTTTACCATAAAGCACATTACAGTGCTAATAATAACTGCTATATCAGTAGTGGTAAATAATCGTATATTTTTGTGGTGATACATCGATGTGGAGTATAAGTCAAATAGGACTTTTTTATTGTTTCATTCCTTAATTCATACGTAAGTAGCAGTGGAGTATAAGACAAAGTTCAGACTATTAATAATGATTGTCCGTATAAAAGCTGTCCACCTAACCCTTTTGGAGATAAATCCAGTAAAGAATACTGTATTTTTTGGATGATAAGTCGATGTAGAGTACAAGTCGAGGGTTAAATTTTTTGAGGTAAAAAAATTATCAACTTGTACAATCAATAATACAACAGATGAATCTTCTTTGATTTAACTTTGTCAATTGCTGTTGTTATTTCAGAAAGATAAATAAAAGGCATGTTACTTCATGTAAATTCTAACAAGAGACCTCCTTTTTGTCAAACCTGCCTTTGATTTAGCTAAATTAAAAGACTTTAACACTGAGATTAATCTAAAACATATTTGAACACTGAGCTTGATCTAGGATGTGGATTTATGTATGCATGGATGGACACACATATGGATATCAAAGTAATCAGTGTCAAGCTTCAGCCAAGGCAGGTTTGACAAAAATATGTACACTTCACGGATTTACAATAACTTTTCCTGACACTTAAAATGATTTTGTGGGGGAAATGTGTGAACCAATGCTAATTTCTATTACATAACTGACACTTAAAATGCTTTTGTGGAGCAACTGTGTGTGAACCAATGCTAATTTCTATTACATACTACTAATTAGTCTTTGATTCATGCAGGTTATTTTAAGCACATTTTTCAAGACACATTAACCAAGAAAATAACACAGCATAATACCAAACATTAATTTTCTATTCCAGTATATTTACCAATATCAAAATTTTTCATTGCATCCTTAAACATATCATTGTCGAAGATGAGCTTTATCAGTTCCTGGGTTTCTTTATCCAGAGTACATTCTTTCACTTTTTTCCCCATTGTGCTCACTGATGTTGTCTGAAATAGAATTTATTATTTCTCATACCTGAACCACATGATGACCAACCAAGTAAATCATGCATTGTTTTGTCTTTACCTGAATATATGCATTCATCTAAATAATATACTGTGAATTCATGTATTTTCGTTGGTACCAATTTTAGGGTTTTCTGAAAAATGACATCTTCATCTGTACTTTAATTTGTGGATCCTGAAAAGCACTGTGTCCACAAAAGAATAATTTTTAAATTTGTGATTTGTAGCAACCAGAAAATCCACAAAATAGGTATCTCACAAAACATAGTGAATTCAATGAAATCTGAAAAAATAATTCATCGAAGGGCATGTTTGCTGTCGATGAATTTATCATTATTCACATGCCAAATCCACAGGCAATTTCACTGTCCTGACTGTAATAAAATCTGGATGAAAGATAACTGTATATACTCGTGTATAAGCCAGGACCAAATTGAAAACAACATAGACCCTGATCTGCCATCGGATTATGCGCCAACAGATCAGGGTCTATGTTGTTTGTTCTACTGATTAGTCCTTACAAACTGCATAGACCCAGATCTGCTGTCGCATTATGTGACGGCAGATCTGGGTCAATGCAGTTTGCAGTTGGTATCAACTTATACATAAGTATAAATGGTATTACCTTTTCAGCAAAAGAAAACACTTTTCAATGAAAAGAATTTCAACTGGTCAACCAAACCTGTGGTTTTCAAAAGTCTTGTTGATATTCAATATTTAACATTGTTTTCAGACAGCCAAAGATAATATTTTTTTTTGCTGAACCCTAAAACAACAAAAAATATATTTCATTAAGTGCCAGCACACAAAGAAAGGCAAAATAATCTGACCCCAAACAAAAAGTACTGCACCAACGATATCAAGATACCCTTCACTCAAACCACAAATTGAGCATGCTTTATGTGTCTAGTTTCCTTTTATTTTCAATTCATTAGAAAATGCAAGCATATTAGAAAACACAACTTCGCATATAAAGCAAAAAGCCGCCACGTTTTATTCTTCTATCCTAATCTACAATGAAATCTGAAAAAAATCATTCATTAATGGAGAAGTATTTTGTCTATAAATTTACCACTGTTCTCATGTACAAAATCCACAGGCAAGTTCACTACTCTGTAAAAATAAATCTGGATGAGAGATTACTACCTTTATTCAACAAAAAAACCCACCTTTAGATCATAAAATTACTCCTGAATGTTTCCAAAGTTTTGTTAATATACCATATTTACCATTTGTTTTCATATATCAAAATATAATTAAATGTTTAGCTGTCTTGACACATACAAAAATATTTCATTAAGTGTCTGAACACGAACAAAGAGGCAAAGAATTTGACCCCAAGCGAACAAACATGCACTCATAAAAGCAGGTTGCTCTTGAGACAAACTACAAATTGATCCTGCTTTACATGCACAGTAATGAATGAAAACAGACATTACTTGGCTAGTTTCCTCTTATTTTCAATCCGGAAGAAACTGCAAGCATATTAGAAAACGCAATATCAGATGTAAAGCAAAAATCCACCATGTTTTATTTTCCTACATGTATTATCATTTACCATCCATGAAAATCTGGACAAATATAACCCAGAGTGCTCTCAAGGTTTGTGATTCAAAACCCAATGAAAACAGATAAAGCAGGACCAGTCTTGATTATAATTTCCACATACAGTGAAACCTGTCCTAAAAGAACAACTATTCATTATTGGAAATTTCTGGAATCCCCAAGAAAAATCCATACATATGTGTCCTGTATATAAAAGCCATCTCTCTAATGTGGACATATAACACATAATCTTGTTCGAAATGTATATATTTAAACTGTATATCGAGGAGAACAACTGTATAAAAAGGACATTGCCAAAATATATGAGTGTGAATGATCAAAGTGATGAGTTTATTTGCTCCCCTGTTGACATGTTCTGCTTAAATATAGTTGAAAACTTAATTAAGTTATTGGCTGAAGTCTAGATACAAAAACCTGGATGTATAAATTATTGTGGTATTGACTGGGACTAAAATGCATGGTTTAATGTATAGGACAAATTTAAAGTGCTTCGGACAGTTTCCTTTATCTGATGGACACCTGTCTATGGGGACATATTTGTCCTATCCCTTGAATGTCCTTTCAGACAGATTTTACTGTAGATAAAGAAATAATAATTGCATTTGGGAAGCAGGTAGGAGTGTAGAAGTTTGAAGTCTAAATATTAATAACAGAACCCATCCCAGTTTTAGCTTTATGGTACCAAACCTTATATAACACTAATCACAAAATTAATTACATTCCAATACTTGTAAATTAATAACAATATATAAAACTCATAAAATAAGGATCCGTTTTATTCACAAATAATTTTTAAATAAGCTAATCTCCAGTGAAAATCGTTCCTCGGTATGCAACCTGTACCTGACCTGGTGCAGGTTTTAGTATTATCCATAACTGAGGCATTAAGCAGCTCTAACATAAAAACGGTTTGAATTTTAATGGTTTTATCTTTGAACAAAGGTGATATATTCTTCAAATTTTTTCACAATTTATATTTTTGCTTGACAGGTAAATAATGTAATTAAAATAATTGGTCTTTGTTATATTATCATTCTCAGGAACCTAATGAATAGTGAAGTGTGTTCTCCCAATTTTTGGCAATCACTTGTCAAGGAATTTTCTGATAATATGCAGGGTTTTACAAATTCGGCTCAGGCAAGCTCATGCTTGCAAGGTACTTGCTCATGGCCAAGTTCAAAAATTGTGAGCGAGAGAGGGGTCATGTTCAGTTCATAATGTTTTATATTCTGCAAGTTTTATACTCTGTGACCTTGCCTCAGTACATATATCAGCACCTTTATTTTGCGGTTATATGTACCGCATTCTTCAAATACATAACAGTCCACAGTTTTGTTCATCAATCAATCCTTTATTTCACATGATACAATGACAGTCTGTCAATTCATTGTTGTCAAGGTCAAGGTCAGTCTCACATTTTCTCTAGCAGACATGATAATAGGAATGTACTATTTAAAGCAAGTTTCGACAAATAGGAAATAAATATTTATATTTTAACTTATCAGCTATATTTTAATCATAATTATTTGTATGTATATGTTATTCACTGACTTTCAAGTCCTAACATAGCTAGGGGCAGTTTGTGAGCTCCGAATGTGCCAAGATTACCAGTGCAGAACAATCAGTGTGTCAAACATTGTTTTGATGCATGTCGCTGATTTCAAGGTGACTAGGTGATAATGGTTATTAATATAACGCTTGAGATTTCTTTGACAGGTGTGTTTTGGAAATAAAAGGCACTTGTTTCTAACAATCAGCCACCTGAAAATCTAGCACCCACAAGCGGTGTTTATCATTTATTGTTTACATGATTAGTACTATTTGGAGAATAATTAAATGGATCAAAATAAGTGTTCTCAACTTATTCTCAAAAGTCGGCTTGTCAAAGATTCTTTTTGATGCATGTCTCCAATTTCAAGGTGAAAACTGGATGACATGGCAGCGGAGGAAGACGTGTAAGTGGACACAACACTTCCCAGAAAAAAGCAAATAGAGACTTCATTGACATTTAAATATTTCAGTGAGGGACTCAGTTTTACCTTGTTTTCTTACTGGATTTGATCCTAAACTCTGCATGATCAATTGAACTTTAAGTGGAAATGTAGATAAAAAAAAATGTTATGATATATTACAACATGATCAAAATTAAGTTAACATAGATCTGTTCTTGGATATTTAATTTTTCAGTTAAGGTTTTTTTATCTAAATATCACTCTCTCTTCAAAATCTAGCCATTTCCAAAACCCTTATCTATCTATCCATTTATCTGCTTATTTTTATAAATGTATATGTCTGTCTTTGCTTTTCTAACTATATCTGCATTGTAACCCTTCCTTTCTTTCCACATCTACATATCTACATGTACAATTTATATATATCTTTTTTGATAATTTTAATTACTGACATATTGTTTTAAGGTGCAAACAAAAATAATAAGAAGACAAAGGTTATATATTTGTAAAATAAATATAATGCGATTTCCTTAAAACATCCTATCCTTGATTTTACTATATTTATAAAAAATTTAGTCGTGATATTTTGTTGTCATATTTTGGGGCAAGGTCAAATCACCCAAGGCACGTTCAATTTTCCAGTCAGCTTGCCCCAAACAAGCTGACTTTTATAAAATGCGTAAAGCTCTGTAATATGCAAGCCATTTCTCCACTTTTTGGACATGATATTAGTCTGTTAATTTTGTCTCATCATTGGAGAACTACAATTGTGTCCATAAACATGATCACATAAATAAAATTCTTTTAAAATGACATCTGAAAATAACAAGGCATGAAACAATTATTTTAGTTAAAAATTGCTGGTGTCCAAAAACTTACAGTGTCCAAAAACAAACAGTAAATATAGTAGGTCTGTCAACATACTGTGGCTTGAAACAATTAATGATCACAACTTGTACATGTCCTTTCTTTGCTTCTAAGTGTCATGGGATAAACTGAAATGGATTGCAAGGTTCTTATGTGTTTTATTTTCCATTATCTTTCCATTTTTTAAAATATAAGTTATACTGAATCAGCATATCAGTTGAGTACATATTTATGTTTGATTTGTGAAGAATATAAATGTACATTTCTATCAAATATAACATTAAATTACCTGGATCCCCAAATTTGAAAGCACAGAAGTAAAATTTACTAAAGTAATTACTATACATGGGTTGACAATATCTTATTAAATATATTTATTGGAAAGAAAGTTTTACAAAAGTATATCTATTGCTGAATCAGAATCTTGAATGATATTACAGCTTGTAAGCAAAAATTCACATCTGCCAGCAATGACGCAAATCTTATATGTATGTTTGATTGTTTGATACCATATACTTTCAACCACATGTCTGGGGGAAAAAGTTAACTATTCAATTTCCCTACAGGCTGCTTAAGAGTTACCCCCCCTACATCGAAAGCCATATGCCAGTATGTTTTATGACCAGTAGTCTTTTGTTCATAACCATCTATGTTAAATTTAATGTTGTAAAACGGTGGAAAAAGAGTTCTCATTGAAACAATAATTCAATGGAATGCTATGTATCACCTGCTCAACTTCTGCATGTTCCCTAACCCTGACAGCCAATAAGGAGTACAACTTCTTGACATGAATGCACGCATCATGTTTCAAGACAGTTTTGCAGACGTACATGACGAGATTCGTCGCACACGTCTATAATTCAAATTCAGTCAGTCAAGACAGTTCATGCAAAAAGTTCAAAGAAATTAGAGTAAATTTTAAAATAAAAGAACCAACTAGAAATGTGTTCACTGAACACAGATGCCCCACCACAGTGAATGAAATGAAGAAAACACAAAAATTAAAAAGTGTGACAGATGGATAAAAGGACATGAGTAACAGTATATGCTAAAACCACTGTCATGGTTGGCATACAAACTTTAATCTTAACATCAGTGCCAACTCAATAGCAACAACAACAATCACAACAGCAATGACAACAAGAATTTAACTAGAGTATTTTGAACACAAGATTCTGAATGGCCCACAATAAATTGTTTACATCATGGTATTGTCTAAACATAACAGTCCAATTAAAATAAGATGGATTAGCCAGATTTTACTGTTATATGGTTTAAATCACAATGACTTACAGGTGCATCCACCACATCCTCCTCACTGGCCATCTCTATTAGGGTGTATTTTCCAGCAACTGGCTCAAAATTGTCCCTGTTGGCCCATTTGTTCTTAGTCTTGTCAGAAAACTTCTTCTCAAAGTCCTTAATAGCAGATGCCTTATCTATGGGGCCCTTGACAGCATTAGCACCTGCCTCTCCCTGTAAAATAAATGTAATTGGTTCATCCACATCTGAATAACTTTAATGGATCCTAAGTTAAAAATATCAGCAAAAGAAAGTATTTTAATTGTAGAAAATATTTAGTCCAATTTGCCAGAAAAATAAGCCAAGTTTTTGACAAATTTACATTTATAATGTCATCTTTATTCCTTCACAATTTGTGTTCAACTGGAGATTACTCAATTTTGTCATCTTTATGTCTGATACTAAAAATCATCACTATACAATGTATATAGAGTTCCCAGGGATTTTTCAACCATTTTCAAAATGGGACTAGGATCTATGAAATTGGCAATTTTCATGTGTTAAAAGGTCAAATTGGGTAATTTATAATTTTTTGTACACACTGTTAATTCACAAATATTTGAAAAGATAAGATTCTTAACATTTAAATAATTCATTAGCCCAAGGTCCATGCTAGTGCGAGATTTGGACAAAATAGCTGCTCTTGAATCTATCATTTGCCTGAACGGACCCAAAGAGTGTAGTTTATTTCTCCTTGCATTTGATATCACAACATTCCCTCCACCTCTTTTTGTTTCAATTCAATGCATTAATAATCAAAGTACAGGTAGACAGTTAGAAAAAGAAGCTTAATGCACTGTAGACTGTTTTTGCACTAATTCGATAATCATAAATGCCAGAAATTATCGCTATCTACAGAATTCCTGCAGAAAATTATCCCATGATAATTTCAAAAATGATTGAAAAACTGAATTGTTTTAGCTCAATCAGAAGAGAATTATGCCTCAATGAGTGTATCCAGGTCCAGTATTAATAAAATTAACAATTTTGTCCAATATCATCCTATAAACATATGAAATGAGGACTTCTAATATGGAAACTGTTGCCGATTTGTGACTTTTATCTATTTTTGATGTTGCCGTTATACAACATTTGTGAAGCAAAATAAGAAAAGTTTTAATATTCTTATAAAGTTTAAATATTATTACATCATTATTTTAATTATCTGACATGAAAATATGCAAAAATAAAACAGAAATTAAAAGCGACTAATTTCAACATTAGAAACTTTGAACTTCCAACAGTCACTTCTCCCTATTTTTGCCAAATTCGCCCTATCCTGGCTGGAGAGAGAAGTCATTTCAGCCAAATACTAGAGTCCAGCAAGGAGCCTAATTATTAGCATAGGTTAGTTTGACTCTTTAGGTCCCTTGCCATATTCCATATAGTAATATTTCTCTCAAAGGATTGGAATTTTTTATACTCAAATTAGATAAAATATACAGTTTTTGGCATTGGGAATGGGTCCAAAACAGGCCCAGAAAAATCCCTGGTTCCTAAGCTTACTGGCACATATACACTCATATTTCAAAACTGGCTTCATATTTTGGACTGACAAGATGAAAGAGTAAATATTTTTATTTTTGGTGTTTTTACATAAAGCAGCTGAATAAAAAAATAATAAAAAAATCACCTTTTGTATTTACTAATAACAGTATATACTTGTGTATAAGCTCATATCAACTGCAAACTGCATAGACCCAAATCTGCCGTCGAATAATGCACTGGCAAATCTGGGTCTATGCAGTTTTTAAGGACTAATCAGTAGAACAAACAACATAGACCCTGATCTGCCGGCGTGCATTATGCGACAGCAGATCAGGGTCTATGTTGTTTGCATTTGGACCTGGCATATATGTGAGTACAGACGGTACATATACTGAAGTGAGAAAAGACACGAACCAGATCTGCCATCATATAATGCACAGAAGATCGTGTACATTGAATACATTATTTTAAATACAGTATTCCCTCTCTATATGGTACCTCAGTATAAGGTAGTCCCTTATAAGGGAGGTATGGCCAGGGATCCAGTTTCTTATTTAATACTAAATACTGCAATATTATGTATAAAATATGTTATGTATAGAATACTTCAATATCATGCCACCTCACCTATAAAGCAGTCCACATTTATGGCTCCCATAAACATCATTATGGGAAGGGAGTATTGTAATACTGAATGAATAACACAGACCATAACAAACTTGCACATTATGTGACGGCCGTGATCTGTGTCTAAACTGTTTGCAATTGAGCATGTACTATACACAAGCTAATATGGTACAAAATAAGAAAATCCTGCTTCTTTCTTCTTTGTATTAAACTGGAGATAATTTTTCCAATTTTGTCATGTGCCAGCAATGATACTGGGCTGAGGACCTTGAGAAAATTGTATAGGGCACAGGCTGATACACTGAGATTTAAGGACTACAATTTTGTTGAGTATTTCCACTTCATCAGTAAATTTCACAATATTTAGTCCATATTATCACTTGAATTAACATATACTTTTTCACAAATGTACAGTGAAAGTAATATAATGTCGGATTTCTTGAATTCTCGATACTCCGTATAATCTTGTGGATTTACAGTGGTTTCTGGCATAAGGGCAGCCATTTTGTTCGTAGAAAACCAACAAGCATAAAGGACTAACACCACCATCTTGTATGTGCTAGAAAACACAATCCATTCCAGATGTTGCAAAGAAAGCAATTTTTCACAATCTGAATAGATTAGCTAATTTTTCAGTAACTGCAAAGATTTCATTGCTCTTTTAAATTTGTGTATAAAATACCATTTTTGAGGACTATGCTGGACAAGTGACCAATGTGTCTGCTATTCTTTATAATGCATTAAAATATACTTCATTTTGTCATCATAATATTCCTTACTACGGTTACTTTTCATTTATTATATACTTAACTGCGTGAAATATAAAAATGTATGGACAAAATAATTGTCATATATTTTTCATTCCTATATTTTCACATGTGAAACATATAACTGCGACGCTTGATTGTGTGTGCCTACTGATGTTATACCTGCAGCAAGAAAAACGAGTACTTTGTGAGCTAAAACAAATAAACGGAAACTGCATTACCTTTCAGGCATGCAGTGCTCAAAGAAATTTTTTTTCAAACACAGGCCCTGGGCAAGTGACTTTAAAAAATCACAAGCCCTGACTACAATTCCACTAGCCCTGACTCCAATTCCACTAGCCCTGACTCCAATTCCATGAGTCTCAAAGTGTATTATTTTCACACAGTGCTGAAATTGCTGTATTTTAAAGATAAGAAGAAATAAGCAAAAATCATATTAAATTGACTCGTGTTTATTTGCCTCTCAAAATATTTCACATAAAGTAATTGTTTTCCTCCAGGTCCTGATGTTAACCATTGTCCACTTGCTCCAGTGCTTAAATAATTTTTCTGACACAGGCCCAGGGCAAGTATCTTTAAAAATATATCACTTGCCTGACTTAAAATCGTCTTGCTCGAGAAGGCCATACTTGTGACTATTATTTTTACACACCCACCTTATCCTGAAAAATGAAATGGTCGGTCCCTGATACTTGTGATACTGATCACTGAACTCACTTGTTCAGATTCTGCTGAAGAGGGACTCACAACAAATGAGGTTTCCAACAATTTCACAAAATGTCTGTATGCTCAGGTGGTAAATTCTGAATAATTGTGGCATACAACTCTGCTCTTGCAATTTCAGACTGTATGCCTTTCTGGTCGATGTACTGTCTGTATTTCATCACCATCTGTATGTAGGGATACATTTTCGGAGGCCTTACAGTAATTTCATTTTCTGAACGCTGCAAAAATCTCCATGTTTCTAGATGAAAATTAAAATGAAGTTGGAGAGGCATTGATCTTGTTTTTAAATAACAATCAGTAAAAACAGTTGCTTCAAGTTTGTAATTAGTTCATGTGATAGTTCTGTGGATGTGTCACAATTACAGAAAACACTCACTCCGTATCAATAAAATCAGTTGCTACCAACTCTTTGAACTAAATGGATTTAAATATAATGTAATTATCTCAGTTCCTTTAGGATAAAAATATTATATTGGGGGCTTTTATAAGTTGTGAATGCCCTATCTTAGCTTAATTGTCAAACAATCACATAGGTACAGTAAACTTGCTCTATATATTTAACCAGCAATGTATTACTAGGTCAGTGTCAGCAAGGGACAGTTTATAATTATTCATGTGATACAGGTGAGTGCTATTTATAGGCAGCCAATGAAATATGGAGAACAGAAAAAGCACTGTTCCCCATTCAAAGGTCACATGCTTAACTTTGTATACAAAGTTTCAAGTTTTTGATACAATTAAGCAGACAATCTTCATAATGTGGAGGAATTTACAAATTATACCCAGCAGGGAGATGAGTATTCATAATTTACCATCGCCTTTCACAAACTTCAAAATAAAAATGCAGCATTTCATTGGTGGGCTTAAGGTTTCTTTTAGGCAAATTAGATAACACTTTTTGGGGGGCAGGCCCAACAGGCCACTCACTTATAACATGAGAGGGGCTTGATCTAGATTTAAAGGGCCCCAGGCATCGGGCTATCTGACTTTTATAACTCTGGCATGGAAATTATTTTTTTATGAAGAAATCTGACTAGATGCTGTGCACATCTGCATAAAGTTATTTCCACCTTATTACTTTGACAACAATGATAAATCCACTGTGATGCAATGCTGAATCGGACTTGCTTTGTAGTCAGATAGGGTCAAATAGTTCACAAAATGTCAAATATGCAGTTTTGTGGGTTTTTTGGGGTGGCTGGGGTAAAACTAATTTTAATTTTGCAATACTTACCCATTGCTACTGCACATCTATTACTTTTACGTGTCGGAAAATCCTGTCCATTCGATGTGAATACATCCTCCCACATAGTGGAGAATTGTCAATAAGACATGGTGCACCTATGCAGAAGTCATCTTTTTCATTTACAATATTGTGCCAGGGCATTGGAGCGGGATGGGAGGAGGCATTCAGCAATAGCAATGGGTAAGTATTGCATAATTAAAATTAGTTTTACCCCCCCCCCAAAAAAACTATATTTTAATAGCAGCAGTAACTTACCTACTGCTATTGCGCAGTTGAATTTGTCAGTTAGGTGGGTCAGCTGATGTGTTAAACTGATCAAAAACAGAGAAAAATGGAAAGTACTCACCATTTGAGGGAGAGATTCACTTTGCAAATTGTTAGTGTCCCTCTGGGCTACATGCTGTGCCACAACTATGGGTCCCAGAGAAAAAATGCCTGCGCTTTGTTGTTCTAATGAGCGGAGGTAATCGTCGGAGAAGGTAGTATGGGATTGCCAAAATACTGCCTTCATGACGTCCTCCAAGGAAGAGTGATTTTGATAAACCCATGAGGCATAGTTGGCTCGAACCCCATTGGCTTTTAGTTTCATAAACGAGAGGTCTCTATCAGTAAGGGAGTCCAAGGACTTTTGATTGAGGTGACAACCCATCATGAGATAGTGGAGGCGGAAATATCAACAGAGCCCTTAGGAGGAAAGAAAATATGTTTCCTACCCTTTCTTTTCCCTATCAAGGCATTTAGATAAAAATGCAGTGCCCTAACTGAGCATAAAAGTCTATTTTGATCATCTCCAGTACAGATTCAACAGAGACTAGGAATCTCTACAGGTGATGGAGCTACCGAAGGTAACTGATTTTGGCTAAAAATTCTGGTTGACAATGGAGAAAAACTGAATCTTAATTGCCATTAAACTGGAGACAGCCAGTGTCAACAGACAATGCATGAATCTTGCAGCATCTTCTCGCAGATGCCAAAGTGTGTAAAAACACATTCTCGAGTGTGAGGTCCTGAAAGGAAGCTTCACTCAGTGGTTCATAGAAGGTTTTGGTTAAGGACCATAAAACACAAGATAGATTCCATCTGGGCATAAGAGAGTGGGAGACAGGTCTCTCTAGCTCAAAATACCTAATGAGATCAGCAAGGTGTGACTCTGAATCGATTGCTGAACCCTGAGAAAATTTAAGTGTGTTGGAAATGGCAGCTCTACAGCCCTTGATAGCTGATACTGAACATCTATTGTTCTCAAAAAGGAACAAAAGGAAATCAGCAACAGAAGTTACAAAGGGACAGTTAGGATCAACATGTTTCCTACTGCTCCAATCACAGAAGATCCTCCACCTGGCATCATAGACCTTGGATGCTGAAGCTCTCCTGGCCTGAATGATGCAACTGGCAACCTGGCCTGAAAACGTGTTCTGGTGGATAGATAACCTGAGATGAGCCAAATGTGAAGGTGGAGAATGTGTGGGTTGTTGTGTAGGAGGGAGCCCCTGTGTTGCAACAGATGATCCTCCTGTGAGGTAGAGACCTGGCTTGATCTATCAACAGGTTTAGAAGATTATTGAACTACAATTGTTGGGGCCACAGTGGGGCTATGAGAATGATACAAGCAGTGGAAGTTCTGACTTTTTGCAGAACTTAATGTAGCAGTCGGAACGGTGGGAAGGTGTACGTGAACAGACAATTCCACTGGAAGCTGAATGCATCCACTGCCCATGCTCTCTGCTCCGGGACTGGAGAGATGTAAAAGAGAAGTCTGTTGTTGAGCCTGGTCACAAACAAGTCCACCAGAGGAGACCATGACACATTGACCCCTTACTCTGTTGATGCACCCTTGCAATGCTATAAATACGGTTTTCATTTTTAAGTTGTTGCTGTGGAGGAATGATTCGTCCCAAGCCCAATTACCCTGGAGAATTACGCCCTCTGGCTTTAGAAGTGCGCCCCAAACAGAATCAGATGTGTCGGCAAATGGATAGGAGTGGGGGTCGGGTGCATGCATGGTGATCCCAGTCAGGAATCTGTCCCTGATTCACCCACCGGTATAAATGGAGATGAAAGTCTGGTCCTATAGGAATCAGAGCTAATAGAAAATCTGTGTCGTTTCCACCTTGCGAAAAGGAGAAACTGTAGAGGGTGCATATGGAGATGTTCTACAGGAACCAGATCCGCAGCAGCATTCAAGGTTCCCAACTGGGATAAGTAAAGACGAGCTGACAACAATGTTTTTACTTGTAGTGCCAGGATTTGATTTATCCGATCCGGTGGAACCCGGGCTAAGTTCTGGTTCATGAGGAAGTTCATCCTCACATAAATGTAGTCCTGAGATGGAATGAGCCTGAACGTTGTGGATCAGCCAGTCATCTAAATACTGGAGAATTGGGGTTCCCAGTAATCGGAGATAGGACATTACTACTCCCATAACTTGGGTGAAGACTCTGGGTTTGGAAGTGATTCTGAACGGCAGAATCCGGAATTGAAAAACTTCCTGGTCAAAGTAAAACCAGAGTATTTTTGATGTGGAGGAAAAATCGGGATGCGCAAATAGGCATGAAAGTCGATGGAGACCGCCCAATCTGACAGACACATCACATTCCAGATTGAGTAAGTGGTATCCATCTTGAAATGTTCCTCCAGAAGAAACGGGTTCATCAGGGAGAGATCAATTATGATACGAAATTTCATGCTTTTCTTGGTGACCAGGAAGATTCGGGAGTAGAATGCAGGAGACTGATCATTCTGGACAATATCGACTGCCCCTTTCTGCAAAAGAGTGTCTTCCCTTAATTTTCCCAGACTGGACTGGTGAAAGAACATGGGGGTCTTTGATAGAGGCAGTTGTTCCCAAAACTGAAGTCAGTAACCCTTGCTAACAATAGAAAGGACCCACCCATCATCTGTGATGTTTGACCAAGCCTCCGAAAAGAGAACTAGACAAGCACCTATGGGGACATTTGGGAGAGGAATGCCTGGCAGGAAAGGGTGTGAGACCCTAGAGCCACCCCCCACCCTCCTTCCTTGGGAAAGGAAGGCGGGTTGGAGAACATCCTCCTAGAGGCTCTTCAGAGACTTCCACACCGAGGACATGACTGACGAGGAGGAGGTCTCATTGCAGTTGTGGATTGGACTAGGGCTGCATCTGTTTGAAGAATTTAAATTGTGATGAGCCAGGAGCAGCTGTGAAGGATCTATGTTGATGATTCTTCAAATTTAGTGAAGCCATGGTGGGGATGAGTCCTCCAAAGAGGCTCTCTGCTTCCAATGGAGCAGCCCTTAGAAGGTCTTTACTATTGTTAAGTAAGACCTTCAAGGAGTCCAACGCAATGTCACAGTTGATGTGTAGAAGTGCCGCCAATAAAGCCATTGTGACAGAAAGTGAATGCCGGGATGTCTTGGCCACAGCTTCCAGCACACATTGTAATGCGGATGGATTCAGATCGGCCTCCTTCAGCATACTAAACTGAGAAGAGGTCTGCATGGGAAACTATGGTGATCAGAAGCTGGATTTTCTGTTCAATGGCTTCAGTTGATTTAATGGAAAGGTGTGCCCAGGCTCCAGTTGTAATAGGTCTCAAAGTAGAGGGAGGAACAGACCACTCACTATGCTGTTGAGCAAAGTCTTGGCCTGTTGAGAACCTCTGATATTTCCTTGATTGTTGAGGAATGCAGAAGGAGCAGGAGATCTGGTTGTAGTTGAGTCCCGGAGATCTTTTCCAAAATGGAAAGATCTTCTTGTGCTGTGCACCACACGGTTTTGGGCACAAGACGAGACCGTTTGTCTTCCGTGGATGATGATATGCCTCCAGTCCTCTGGCAACATAAATATATCAGAGCCTAGTTCATCTTCATCACTCATCAAGGTGAAATGCTGCTCCTCCCATTGAGGAGGGTGAGACACGCTACCCCAAAAGTGTTGGGTACGGTGCAGCTTATCCCTCTTGGGAAGGTGTGATACACTAACCCGAGATGAGCAGTGCACTTCCTTCCTCACAGATAGCAGCAACACGCTACCCTGAGATGAGCAGTGCACTTCCTTCCTTGTGGAAGGCAGCATCACACTACTGTGAACATGAGGGTGTTCAACTTCTCCTCCCTTTCGGGGGCAGGCAATCTACTCCTCGAATGTTCACTACCTCCTACAGAAGGGGCCTTACCTGTCTCTGAAGAGACTGGTCCCATAGGCTCCTGGGACCCAGAGTGTTCTGAGCTGAAGAACTAGTCTTCTTACAGTGTGTTCCTTACTGAGGCTATGAAAGAGAAAAAACTGAAAATTCAGACGATGAGAGGGATTGATGTTTTCTCTGCCCTCTATACAAATGTCTGGAATTCGTTAGATTCCAGACTTCATTAGTCCATTTTGTGCAAAAGGTACAACGATTCTTACATGTGCACTTTGAACATGTAAGGCAGTCTGGATGTGTGTCCCATGGGCCCTTCTTGTGGCCACACTTTCCCATAGACTGTCCTGACATTTTTCTCTGAAATAAATGTTATCTGAAAGAGAACAATAATAATAACAATATTGTATTCTTTTCGCATGTGAAACTCACCTGTTTGTATGTATTGCGTCCTATATACACCCCAGTGTATTTGCATAAGGTAAACAATTGTTCTCTGAATTAAAAGTTATCTGAAAGAGAACAATGATAATAATAATAATAATATTGTGTTATTTTCACACGTGAAAATCACCCATTTGTATGTACTGAGTGCTATATACACCCCAGTGTATTTGCACAATGGTAAACAATGATTCACTCATGAGGATTTTCCTGTCTTCTCACTCTCCTCTTCTTTTTTAATAAGGAAGACGTTCAGTTGTTAGTCTTTATTGTTCTCTAGTAGCAATGCAGACACACACAATAACAATGTGATGCGTGGTATTACAATACAATGATGAAAGAGAAAAAACACATAATTGATGTTTGATCAATTACTTAATTAAGGGAATTACGAATTCCTAATAATTGTGGTTCGGCCTATGTTGCATTATAACTTAACACACAAGACTTACCCGTGAACCAATTGTATTTTGAAAAACTAGAGGGGTGTACCCTAACCCCTAAAGGGTGGGATACAACGTAGTAACCAAAGAAGACCTTTCCAGAACTAATGACTGAAAAAGGGCAGGGGTTACCGGCATAAAAACAGAAGATAAGACAGATGAATGTAACACTAGATGAAATATCACTGAAGGGAGAACTGAATGTGGTTTAAACTCACAACAAGCAATTTTTCTCTGGTCACATTATAAACGACACAACCATTAACATGGCAGCCTTGAAAAAGATGACTGTTCTGTGCAGGCGCAGTGGGGTGCATGAGTGCACCGTGTCTTATTGATAACTCTCCACTAAGTGGGAGGATCTATTCACATCAAATGGACGGGATTTTTGCAACACAAAAAAGGAAAAGCTGCACAATAGTGATGGGTATGATATTGCTGCTATTAAAATGTAATTTACTGAAACAGATTAGGTCGTCCCAATCTTACCACTCTCTTCAGTCGCCAATATTTATATGATCAGATTATGAATAGGGTTTGAAAGTGAGGTGAATTTACAAGAAGGGAGGTTGGCATGGTTTGCTGAAGAGTGAGTTTAATCTTCTAAGCTTTGATTAAGGAGGAAGTTTGGTATATAATAAATAAATAAAAGTTTCCTTTCCTGTGTAAATACTGGATATATTTCATCTTGTGGTACAAAAAACTATATATTTTAACTTGTGGCTTCACCACTCGTTATAACATCATGTTTTTTTTGTTGTACCCCATGATGAAATATATCCAGTATTAACATACGAAAAGAAAATATCCTCGATGTATTCATCGAAAGCACCAAACAAAAGTTTGTTTGTGTTCTCGTAAAAGTTGATAAGTAAGATACTTTAAAAATCAACTAATAAAGAGACCAAGACAAATACCTTATATGCTCGCTTATAACTTGGATCCAATATCACAGACTCAGATCTGCCATCACATAATGTGCTGGCAGATCTAGGTCTATGCAGGGTGTTGGGACTAATCAGCTGAACAAACGACATGGGCCCTGATTTGCTGGCACAATATGCAACAGCAGATCTGGGTCTATGTTGCACCCAACTTATATTTGGATTTAATTTAAAAGTGTGTTCACAGAAGAAAAAAGTCCTGATGGTGGGACAGATGTATGTACAGGCAACGATATGCAATTTGCCCCTCATACATTCATATGCTATGAATGTATTATCTATCCCAACATGTGCATTTTGAGCAATCTGATAATAGGGGAGATAACCACTTACCACTCTGCCCCATCTGTTCCAAGAATAATACACTGCCCCTACTTGGAGCACCTGGATCACATAGTACTTGTTGTTGTTATGTCCAATGTTGGTTTGATTCAGCATACAGTCATAGTCGTCTACAACCTGAAGCAACGAAACATAAACACTGTTAGGGTGATTGTGAAACTGATTAGAACTTGGGTATCTCCTACAAAGTTGTTTTGGTAGAATTTCTAGAATTAAGTAGAAGAGTAAACGTGTAATATTCATAAAGTGGACAGTCCCACACAGCTAGAACTCTGCTCAAGGAAAAAGGGGACTACTTTTAAATTTGCATGAAATTATAATCTATAAATTGTCATCAATATAAGCAGTCATTTATTGCCTTTTAAAATCATATTGGTTTTGTATTTAAATAACTCTGAAGAAACACTGATTTACTGAAAATTATATTGAAATTACTACATATCAAATTCAACCGTCATGAACTGAATTTTATGGAGATCACATCATCTTGTACTAAAAATGCATGAATATAGTTCCTATGCATGTTAATATTTAATACACTGTATAAAGAACAGGTATAGGAAAAACTTGTGTGTGACAGGGCAACAATTATCATCCACAGCATATGAAACTTGCAGTAATATTAGCACCATAACAGAAAATAAGTAAATGAAATAATGATTTGGATGTAAACCAAACCATCTAGGAATCTCTGTTGTATTATACCAATATGATGTCAGGCTCTGTTGTATTATACCAATATGATGTCAGGCCCTCTGTTATATTATACCAATATGATGTCAGGCTCTGTTATATTATACCAATAAGATGTCAGGCTCTGTTGTATTATACCAATAAGATGTCAGGCTCTCTGTTATATTATACCAATATGATGTCAGGCTCTCTGTTATATTATACCAATATGATGTCAGGCTCTGTTGTATTATACCAATATGATGTCAGGCTCTCTGTTATATTATACCAATATGATGTCAGGCTCTGTTACTTTATACCAATATGATGTCAGGCCATCTGTTATATTATACCAATATGATGTCAGGCCCTCTGTTATATTATACCAATATGATGTCAGGCCCTCTGTTATATTATACCAATATGATGTCAGGCCCTCTGTTATATTATACCAATATAATGTCAGGCTCTGTTGTATTATACCAATATGATGTCAGGCTCTCTGTTATATTATACCAATATGATGTCAGGCTCTCTGTTATATTATACCAATATTATGTCAGGCCCTCTGTTATATTATACCAATATGATGTCAGGCTCTCTGTTATATTGTACCAATATGATGTCAGGCCCTCTGTTATATTGTACCAATATGATGTCAGGCTCTCTGTTATATTATACCAATATTATGTCAGGCCCTCTGTTATATTATACCAATATTATGTCAGGCTCTCTGTTATATTGTACCAATATGATGTCAGGCCCTCTGTTATATTGTACCAATATGATGTCAGGCTCTCTGTTATATTATACCAATATTATGTCAGGCCCTCTGTTATATTATACCAATATTATGTCAGGCCCTCTGTTATATTGTACCAATATGATGTCAGGCCCTCTGTTATATTGTACCAATATGATGTCAGGCTCTCTGTTATATTATACCAATATTATGTCAGGCTCTCTGTTATATTATACCAATATGATGTCAGGCCCTATGTTATATTGTACCAATATGATGTCAGGCCCTCTGTTATATTATACCAATATGATGTCAGGCCCTCTGTTATATTATACCAATATTATGTCATCCCCTCTGTTATATTATACCAATATTATGTCAGGCCCTCTGTTATATTATACCAATATGATGTCAGGCCCTCTGTTATATTATACCAATATGATGTCAGGCCCTCTGTTATATTGTACCAATATGATGTCAGGCTCTCTGTTATATTATACCAATATGATGTCAGGCTCTCTGTTATATTATACCAATATGATGTCAGGCTCTCTGTTATATTATACCAATATGATGTCAGGCTCTCTGTTATATTATACCAATATGATGTCAGGCTCTCTGTTATATTATACCAATATGATGTCAGGCTCTCTGTTATATTATACCAATATGATGTCAGGCTGTCTGTTATATTATACCAATATGATGTCAGGCTCTCTGTTATATTATACCAATATGATGTCAGGCTCTCTGTTATATTATACCAATATGATGTCAGGCTCTCTGTTATATTATACCAATATGATGTCAGGCTCTCTGTTATATTATACCAATATGATGTCAGGCTCTCTGTTATATTATACCAATATGATGTCAGGCTCTCTGTTATATTATACCAATATGATGTCAGGCTCTGTTGTAATATACCAATATGATGTCAGGCTCTCTGTTATATTATACCAATATGATGTCAGGCCCTCTGTTATATTATACCAATATGATGTCAGGCTCTCTGTTATATTATACCAATATGATGTCAGGCTCTCTGTTATATTGTACCAATATGATGTCAGGCTCTCTGTTATATTGCACCAATATGATGTCAGGCTCTCTGTTATATTGTACCAATATGATGTCAGGCCCGCTGTTATATTATACCAATATTATGTCAGGCCCTCTGTTATATTATACCAATATTATGTCAGGCTCTCTGTTATATTGTACCAATATGATGTCAGGCCCGCTGTTATATTATACCTATATGATGTTAGGCTCTCTGTTATATTATACCTATATGATGTCAGGTCCTCTGTTATATTATACCTATATGTTGTCAGGCCCTCTGTTATATTATACCTATATGATGTCAGGCCCTCTGTTATATTATACCAATATGATGTCAGGCTCTCTGTTATATTATACCTAAATGATGTCAGGCTCTCTGTTATATTATACCAATATGATATCAGGCTCTCTATACTTACGCTCAATCATATTGCATTTACTTCATTTTTATGTACCCTCTAAATTTTGTTACAATATCAGTCCATAACAATTATGATTATTTTCTGTCCTCTAACTTTTGGTATTGAAAATGTTTTGTCTTTTTGCAGATTTTAAGTACCTTAAAAAATGATAATAACATTTTTTTAAACATTAATTATTTGTAAACATGACAAAATAATTATTAAAAAGTGTACAAAAAAAGAAATAAAGTAAATTAGTTCTAAACTTCAAACAATGCCTCTATTGAGGCTGCAATGTTTACCAAAATTTCTAAATGTGTACACTGTATACAATAACCAAAATGATGCCGTTTAATTGAACCGATTTGGAACTCAATCTTTTCCCCATTCTGCATGTTAGGCTTAGAGCTGACAGCTATTTATATGTAAGACACTGGTAATGTGCATACCACACCTTGCTCAACTTGTAATTGTTTCATTTGCTGTATGTCTTTTTCAATCCCCATGGTGTGTCTTTGGTCAAGGCACTTTACTGCAATTGCCTTGGCACTTAATGACCTACTTGTGTTGCGGTACCATAAAACACCTAACCATACCAAACTTTCTCCTCTTATTATGACAGGATTCAGTTTGTAAAACATGTTTTGTTGAATATATATAACAACTGAGGTAAAATATCCTTAGGAACATCATGATTATATTTCATTCTGTTACATATATGTACATGATGAAAAAATTGATAATGCAACAATATGCACTGTCTGGACATGCGCATAAGAGAATTTAATTTGAACGGGTTGGTATTGCATCTCTGACAGCCACATGCAAGTTGGTTTACAAGTTACTGATTTTGTAAACTTATACAGGCAGTGAACTAAACTAAACCATTTACATGTGTAAACATTGTAGCATTAGGCTTCGTATTCTCAAAACTTTTATAACCATGAAACTCAAGCTCAAAAACCACAATTCTGAAACCTAAGTTGTGACCCATTGACAGAAAATGGACACATGAAAACAGCACCCATTCTTACTGCTGCACTGGAAGAATAAGGAAAATAGGAGTCTGGTTTATGACTTTTCTTCTTTCCTTTGTCGGCTGTTTTTAAAGTTTCAATGGCATCTTTCAGGGTGCTTGGCTTTGCCTCTTCCTCCTTCAGTTCTTCCTTCTTTGTCTTTTTGCCTCTAGCTTTAGTGGCTGCTGCCTTCCTTTTTGGTGGCATTTTCTGAAATGTGATTATAACAAGATAAGTAGGTAGGTACATGTAGGTAGGTACCTAGCTACACACATAAAACACACACATATACATACATAATAACACAGACATACACAAATACACCACTGAACTTCAAAATCTATAATCCTGGGAAAAAGTTTTGGTTAGTCTTCAACAGTTTTGAGTTTCCAAGATAAAAAACATGAGGATAATTGCTCGACATTGAGTCTAACAAATCATTTGTATAATGCCATGTTTGAGTTATGATGTTTTACTGACTGAATACACACACACACACATATATATATATATATATATATATATATATATGTCTTAAAATTACAGCTGATCTCAGAATTTCTCCTGGTGGGATGCCACCAATGATGCTTACAAGCAAACTCTGCAATTAATATGACTCCTATGTTAACTGCTTTCAATTTGATATCCTGATTTGCTGAGGGAATTAAATGCAATATATTTTAACATGCATGATTGCATGGCTATTATTAAGACTTCTGCATGCGAGACACAAAGTGATAAACTTGTTTGTACAGTGTATGATTGAACACTTGTGCACAGCCATACAAAGCACTTTTCTTGTTTTAATCTCCAATGCAAGCATGCAAAGTTAGCAAAAAAATATCTCAACTATTATTTACAGTCTTAGTTACAAACTGAGCACAATACACCCATGTGGTTCTTTACAGAAATCCAGTGTGATATTACAAAGGGAAATGTTAATTTTATGAAAGAGGGAGAGAGCATGGGGTGGTAGATCATGCTATTCAGAAAGGTAATACATATTATTTACACTGCATTACATTGTACAACTTACTATCGAAGACACTAAATCACTCTTTACAAACAATATAAATCACGAATAGGCCATGTTGCAACACAGGGGCTCGTATTGTTGCTTACAATTTACCTATCAGTCGTACATGTACTATATAAAATAGTACATGTATGACAGACAGGTAAATTGTGAGCAACAATACGAGCCCCTGTTTGTTGCAATCGATATATACTTGCAAGTCTAGCCACGCCCACTACCGGGTCGGAAAACCGAAGCCTTAAGAATAAAAAGGGCAAATAAATCAAACTATACAAAGATTAAAAGGGAAAAGAACAGAGTCAGAGTTGAACAATTATGATCTGATGGAGTGTCAAAAAAGCTCGACTGCACCAAGTTTGTGTGACTGTCAACTATTTAGTGATGTACACCAAGCAAGATCAAGTAGACTATTCAGTATAGTAACATATACCTATTTACTGTGTACCTACAACGCTGCAGTACTCCTCTACACCACGATCAAGACGGTTGTGATATAAACCACCGAGTGAATAGGTATTTATTTACCCTGAACGAAACATTCCGGGGCGAATCGCCGGCGAACCAATCGTTCAGAGTAGCATTTTGTGACGTCATGCGTACTTGCTGAAGCTTGCCTATAGCTCTTCAAAAGTCATGCCCAGACATAGTCTCGGCCTGCCCAGACAGCTGATCTGGATTTACTACGTTTATCGCCAGTGACATTTATAACAATGCCCAGACTCTCATGTGCTTGACGTTACACAGAGGGAACAATCCATAAAAGAACAAAAAAACAAAAAAAACGGAAACACTGGGTATTGTTATGTTCCTGTGCACAGACTCATTGGCAACTTCAAGGTCAATCATACGGATCATAGTCTGTTTCCCAGATTCATATGCTCCCTGCGTTACACTATATGAGCGGAGTGCAACGCAGGGAGCAAATGAAGCAGGGAACCAGACTATACGGATCACGGCTGTCATATTTTCGTCTGGCAGAAATAACCGAGCTAATTCGAATGTCCTCCGAGCATCCAATGTTCTTAGTCTTTTCCATTACAGGCTAGGAAAATTGGCGATTATATTCCGAATGACGGATCCTCCAGGTCTCTGATGCATAATTTTGTTTCGCATAAATAGCCGAGGTGGTGCGAATATGTCACTACGGGTTACAGATTTGGCTATCCATTGTATAGTTATGAAATACTAATAAAGATGGTAATAAAGTTCATGGTACAAACACTAATCTCCCATGTGCGTCCCCCCGCCCCCCAAAACACGGTCAAACATTTTTGTTTAAAACTCGTGCACAATTCACACAATCATGACCTGTTTTACTCTCTCGCACTTACTCTTTCTCTCTATCTCGCACACACACAGACAGACAGAGGAAACGTATATGTGTACTCATAAAGAACTTCAAATAGATTGCTGTTCAAGAAGGTACTTTTTGCAACCATTCTTAAACTCTTCAAAATTGCTTTAAACTTCTGAAAACTAAAGACATTTCTGTGAAAGGTTTTTGTCGAAGCCGGTCGGGTGACTCCCATGCTAAAGCAGACAGATGTCTCTATTGTATTATGCCATTGTATACGACAAATGTCTATCTCATTTTCTCAGACAGGTATGCCCAGTTTTCCGTTTACGGACTAAAGCCAACGCTCCTCACAGCTGATACTCTTGCTAAAATATCCTACCAAAGGGGGTGGGGGAGATGGGAGGAGGGTAACCCACTGTGATAAGTCAGTCTTGTGTTGACTCAATATGATGAAAATCTAGATGAAGTAATGTATGCCACTTGCCCAAATTATATAATACATGTAACATTAACAAATAATAATACTCTTAATAAGTTTACAAGAGAGAGAGAGAGAGAGAGAGAGAGAGAGAGAGAGAGAGAGGGATATATATATATATATATATATATATATATATATATATATATATATTAATAATGAGCTATATCATTATTATTCATCAGAGTTTACATTACAAAATTCTTAAGTGAGTATAATAACAATTTACATATTGAGTTCAATGCACATTTACTGCCTTGCTGGGCAGATAACAAATTTTCATCTGAAGGGTTTACAAAATGATATTTAGGCAAATGCAGTTTATGGTGCAATTCAAAACCCCTACAATTCACATACAAAATTGTATTTCGTTTCAATATAAATTTTGCAAAAGATACATAAAGATACATATTCTTTTGTGGTATAGAGTATGATCGTATCTATCCATATTGACCCTAACATTTAGATAACTGGCTCCTAGTTTGTAAATTAATTTAAGGTACAATTTGTTTTCTATAATATCTAGATATGGTTCTAGACTAAAGTATAAGTGAATTCATTTGCAAAATCTTAATCTTTCCAATTTATTAATTTTTTAATACTAGGGTTGCATGTCAATATCATACATCTTTGCTTGAACAATTTCCGAAATATTAGTTGACCTCTTACACGCTACTGTATATACTCGCGTATAAGCTAATACCAACTGCAAACTTCATAGAACCAGATCTGCCGTCGCATGGTGTTTGCATTTGGACTACGTTTATACGCGAGTACAGACGGTAGTTGTCCCAAGCATCTCCAAAACCATAAGAAATTATTAGATGCCTGGTTGCATGAGTCCAAACTTTACAACTGGATAAGTACGACCATTGTAGTTGCATATTAAAACAGATTCTAGTAAGTCTTCTGTTTGACAGTTTTAGTATTTTCAACCAATATTTTACAAGTTCATAATGTATGTCCATTTAAGACTGTTTCGCCCTAATTGGTTCATAGTGTTAGGGCTCTAGATCTTAAAAAATATGTAACAGAAAGAAAGTGAAACCAACAATGTAAGTAATATCAACAAGCAATTTATTTCCCTACAATACAAAGTGAAATTCAAGAGATACTTACAATATTGTGAATCAAATTCGAAATAATCCTAAATGTCCAAGTCACAATTCCATAAATAAAGAATGTTCCGAATGAGTTCCAATAGTCTTGAATGTCCTGATATAACATAATGATATAATCCAGAATGTCTTTCAATAAGTTTTAAAAAAGTCCAAAGTAATGTATTAATTCAAAAGTCAATGATCACTTTAGTAATTCCAATGAATATATTCAGTAAGTAATTCCTCTCGAAATATATCTGATTTGAATACGATATGAAGCAATAAAATGGAGGAAAATAAAAAAAAAAAAAAAAGGAAGGGAAAAAAAAAAAAAAAAAAAACACAAAACCCCTCCCCCAACAGTCTAACTGTCAACAAGACTGGTATTTAACTCAAATGCTTGTAAACACTTGTTTACAAATGACCAGAATCTAAAGTACAACTTACCTTCATGGAAAAGATTTAAACGGACATTATAGATTAAATATACATAACAATAGCAACTGTTAGCACTAGTTTTTATTTACAATAGTTTGTATGTACTCTCGCAAAATACAGAAGTCCCAAATTTCAGTTCTATAGGATAGGACGGCGGTATCTTAGTATACAAAATCATAAACGGTATGTCTATCGATAATTTTCCAAACCGAAGCAACTTGCCTTTAACAGACCAAACTGTACACAACAATTCAGAAGTCAAATAGCGACCTAACGAAACCAGAAGCGATACCAAGCATCTGGAGTCAAAGAAGATATAATTCAGCGACTGATGTACAAAGCAGAACAATCACTAAAAGTAATCAGTAAACTTTATATTAAAATCAGAGCATTTTATTTTGACAATTACCCCATGTGAATTAGTGTTAATTTGTTGCTGTATGCTGAAAATGTCATAAAAAATGTTTGAGAAATATTGAAGATATTATGATTGGAATTTGCATTTGATATATAATAGCAGTCGGTTAGGTGATGGACATTAGGCCTGAACGTAAGACAAACTTCCAGTGCGTCTTTAAATCGCTCAATCACTCACACCTTCTATTCAATCATTTCAATCCATTTCTTGTCGTTTATATCAACATTAAAGGTATATGACAAAGTACATAGAAGATTATATGGGACAAGGTAATTGTAAGGCAAAACAGATAATAATAATAATAATAATAATAATAATAATAATAATAATAATAATAATAATAATAATAATATCCTTTATTTATCTATGGTGAAATAATCAGCTAACAGCTAGTTTACATTAATGTCCTGCAATCAAAACTAATATGTAATTAATAAACAATCTACATGTTAACATCAATTACATACAATAATACAAATATAACATATAGATGTATCTCAGCTAGCATATCAAATACTATTCGGTCATAAAATCAGGATTGTTTATTAAAATATTTGAAGAGGTACAATTTCTGAAAAGCAGAAACTTTCGGTGCTTGTTTAATATCATACTTCCAACTGTTTTATAAAAGTGTATCGGCGTAAGCAAAAGATTTCTTAATATATTCAGTCCGAACATTTGCTATATATATATATATATATATATATATATATATATATATATATATATATATATATATATATATATATATATATATATATATATATATAATTGTTGTCACTCGACCGTGTACCCCTTGTGCTGATATTCCTTACAAACTAAAAAAAACATTAAGATACTATGGTGCTAAATGATTTAAGACCTTAAAAGAGTAACGCACAGTATCTGTCCTCTCCAATGAAATATCACATACATAAAATTACAAATAGCGTCTTTTTCCAGCGATTGTATTGGTCGACGGTCCATAGATATTGGCACTTGTTAGACTTTTTGACTAACATGTGGCGATACGTTAATTATCTACTTATTCTGTACCGAATGACCCACTACAATGACAAACACAAACATACACTCAACATACAAACACACCAATAATTGTTGTAGGCAATCCTAGAGTAATCTTTTCTAGAGATCTGGGTGGCCCTGAAAAGGACCGTTGGTTTTTTTGTTTGGCGAGAAGTTTTAACTTCTGGCAGCAGGACGGCCACGTTTCACCACAGTCTCAACGCCGCAGGACAAGGGCGCTTTCTTGTGAAGTAGAATCACAGTCCATCCTACAGGACACTTCTCCTTCTTGTTGTTGCAGCTGCTGCATGAGTTGCTGTTGCTGCCTTTGCTGCTGCTGCACTTTTTGTTTCTCCTCCCATTCCGCTCTGTCCCTGATGATCTCTTCTCGCAAAACTTCTTCCACCAGATCTTGAGCCATTTGCAGGAAGATCATCGTCTTCTTCTCTGGGTTCTTCTGAATCATGTCATGTCTAACCCGCTGCATGTTCACCATCGCTTCATTGAGTTTACTAATTTTAGCAGTCATGTTGAGGTCTTCACGAGTCAATGAGAGTGACCCGACTGATGATGATGTTTGAATTAACGTCGTGTGCGCCCATTCGGGCATGTACGACGATATACCCCCATTGCGCAATGAGGGATTAGACTGTGTGCTACGCAGACTTATTATTTTCGTCCAGTGGGTTACAGAGCTGCAATCCACTAGACGGAGTTTATGCGTGTATGGTCGCTATTTTCGCACCGCTCCATCGCTACATGGTTTCCCCACTAAGGGGGTTCATTGGAGGAGTGATATGGAGGGGTGCGTGTGTTTAAATTCTAAGTTTTTGAATATTTTTCCTGTTCATAGGAATAGAACCACAATGTTTACAGGATTACTTATTTGTTGCGATGACTCTGTCAGGTCTCGGCAAAGGAGGCAAGGGTCGGCTGGCTGCGCTGTCGCGTCTCAGGGGGCTCCGGCTGGTCCAGGGTTATTTAACGTTTAATGATTTTGATAATTTTGGCCGAAAAAAGAAAGTATTTGTTGAAGTATAACAAATTTTGAAGATTATATTTATACCATATGGCTGTTGTTATTGGTTAAAGGAGAGAGAGAGAGAGAGAGAAAAAAAAATTGCTTGGGTTTTTGGAGTTGCCACTTTGTGTAGCTGGGCCTGATGGTCCGGGATTTAGAACCACCTTATATTGATAATTTAGTTGTACAGGTACTTTAATATTAAAAACGTTTCAGAAGTTTAGTAACCGCTTTGTGCAGTTAGGGCCTGATGGTTTGGACTTGGAACCACCTTATGCGTTTAATTTACGTGTGGTTTTTATATCTAACTATATTCTTAAGTTAAATTATCCAATTTGGTGCCACCTTGTGCAGCTGGGTCTGATGATCAGGGTTTATGACCACCTTATATTGTTAATATTTTGGGGTATAGTTGTTATATTTAATATACCGTCCTTATATTAATTAGTTTATTTTGATCTTTTTCCAATTGAGTGCCACATTGTGCGGAAGGGCCTGATGATCAGGGTTTATGATCACCTTATTGTCTTGACAGTTTAGGGTTGGAAAAAATCTAGTTTTTATTCTATTGTAAGTAAAAAAAAAAAAAATTTTGTAGTTCAGAAAAAAATTAATTTTTTGTCGCTAAAAAAAAAACAAAAAAAAAACAATTCTGGTTAAAAATTTAAAAAAGCGACTGACTATCTCAGGACTAGTCTTCCGGCCCCAGCAAGGATTCAGTCCTGGCATGCCCGTATGTTTCCAGGCACCAGTGCTTTGGGTAGCAGAAAATCCTACGATCACTCCGACCTTGAGGATACGCAGGGATTCCGCCCAGGTGAATGCTAGTATGATACCTAGCACCTGTTTAAAAGCGTGACCGAAAATTGACCCGACTGGCAAACACACCGCTTTATATGCTGGAAGCGCGGACGCGAATGAAAACATGACTCAGATCGATAGATATAAATGTGAAAGACTAGGTACCTCATATCGATAGAGAGAAGGTGAAAGAGCATATGCATTTCATTTTTTCAAATCAATAAACAACACAACACCTTTTTTTTCTCAAAAATCAACATTTTTTGATGAACAAAAAGAAGCTTCTCTAACACAAAATGCAAACAAACAAACATTTTTTTATTTTAAACATGAACGTATTTACAGGGTTGACAACGTTGTGAAGTCAAACTAGAGTTCCACTGTTTAAATCATTCTGTCATCGATGCACACTACGTTTCTGAGCTAAAGACAAGAGATAACCATAATGTTCACAAAACCATCTTTCTACTTTTGCATCGCTTCTAGCGTACTCCCTATCGTAACAAGTCACTAAATGTTCTACGGAATATCCAAGACTGCGTTGATGAAGAAAATGTACACAGTATTGTCCACACACCATAGAATCTGATCCTTGTAATCTTGCATTATTGAATCAAGTGGAGACAGCATTTCTTCTCATAAAGTCAATGATGTCTTCCAAAGGAGGTAATCCATAGGAATCAAAATATTCCACACTGTGATCGTTGGGAAAGTACACTGTCACTCAATGGGTTCCTGGTCCATCACTGTCGTCGGTATTGATGACATAGGCTTGAACGTCTTTAGGTTTGCGATGTGGAAGTTCATCTTTAGCACACACCACAGGATTCCAAGAAGAGGTGTACGAACTGCGAGTCAACAGGTAATGAAGTTCCCAGGTATCCATTTCTTTGTTCACAGGTAATAATAAGTCATCAATTCACACTTGACTTTATGCTTGAAACTTTCTGTCAAGTAAGTCCATGAACCACGGCGGGTAGTCTCTCTACTCTGTTGCAACAGAGCTTCGATGCTTTGGGTCTCCAGAGAAGTGAGTGGAGGCGAGGAACGATCCTGCAAGTCTTTATACCACTTTCTCAACACCTTTTCTTCTGAGATCAGAGACCATGCTTCCACTAGATACTCTTCCAATTTTTCTTCTGCACTCATCATCATCATACATTTGTCGTGTTGTTTCTGACTCGGATGATCGATTAGACATCCATGACAATGTCCTCGGGTCAGGGCTGTAATTCTTTTAGCCAAGTCCGTAGCAAAACAGGAGACTAAATGTTGTTCTTGTTCTGGCCATCTACATGCCATAAATCCAGTAAACTTGGTAACACTACTTTTCTCTTCTTCTTCACTGGTGGTTTGTGACTGCTGTGGTTCACAAAATCCGTCATCTTCTATCTCCATTGGTTCTTCGTGTTGCATCTTTTCTAGTAGTCTAGAATCACTTCTCTCAAACTGTTGATTTCTAAGGTATTGTCAAATTCTGCATACAAGATGACGTTCACGGTGTTGACGAGAGCCAGTGCAAACTGAAGTTCCACACGAAGTTGGCCTGATTTTATAGGGTGAAAATGTCCTTCGTCGCTGCCTTGGTCGGGAGTGAAATCAAATCTCCACATATCCTCGTGCATAATCCTCGTACGAAATGCCGTGGCTGCTGTTGGTGCCTAACTGTCCTGTGGCTTCAAACAGAGTAAAGTAGGATCGCAAGTAATTTCTCTGGGCAAAGTTAGGTTCAAAGGGTCTGGTACACAACGTCTGGCCATCTCGAGTGACTTCTATCTTGGAGACGTTGAAGTGTTGAAAGTCGAAAGGATTTTGATCGATGGCTCCGTTGAGGGCTGCATTACTGACGGTGCCGATCAGCAAACGTTTGGGGGAGCTGTCCTTGTCCCGTGATCTTCGACTTTGGATCGGAGTCCAGAGGCAATGGTAAACGTTTTCACTTCCACTTGTCGCACAGGATACTTGGCGGTGGTTTTGCTCAAAGTTTGACTGATGTCGTTGGCCACTTTAGGTAACACTTCTATACGGCGCACGTAAAGTCTGGCTTCTTTGATGATGATTTTGTACTCGTTGGCATGAGCCATCAAATGGAAGACGGTACTACTGTGATTCAGTCTCACGCATACATCCACTCCGTTCAACAAATACTTGTCTTGCAACCACATGTCCAAATACAAACGATCCATCAGTTCTAAAGTGCGCCCTTGTCTGATTTTCTTTCGACGGACGTTAAATCCCACATTGTGAGGGTCGTCATCTGCAGTCAACGCTGTGTCGTTAAACTTTTCCAGTGTCAGGTTTCCATATCACGGAAGCATCCAGATGGGTGTTCTTGGCTTCTTTTCCGTACATCAAGAGATTTTCCAAGTAAGCACGGTAACGGTAAGTATCCATGCTGCTGCTGACCAGTTTGTTATTCAAGTACAAATCCACTTCGCTGAACAACGAATGCATGCAATTATTGACGGGAGCTACTCTGGCATCGGCATCTGGTTTGGTGTTGTCCGTTTTGATCACTTTGAGTTTCAGGTACAAGTGACTGCTATTCAGATCGATGTGATCTTCGGTTTGTCCTTTGATTTCAAATTCGAATGGGGCTGAAGGCGTCAAAGACGATACAGGATGAAATTCTACCCATTGGGATTCTTGCATCGTCAACATAGTCATCATGGCAAACAGATCCAGTTCTGACTTGGTACATTCGCAAGAATCTCGGTGAATCATTTTCAACAGTTAGTAGTCAAACACGTCTAATTTTCTGACCGTTCTTCTTTTCTTATTCTTTTTCTGAACACCGTGTCGTTTATGAGCTCTGAAGTGGTGTCGACGTCTCTTTCTGCCTTGTCATTGCTGTAGCGTTGAGGAAGAAGTAATGCCAGGGCCAACAGTGTGAAGCGAATTTATAGGGGTCTCTTGGCGACCTAAAAGATCTTTCCAGTTTGCAGCAACACATTTGTTCCTGCTCTCATATAGGCTTCTTTAGGATTTTGTTTGTTGATGAGGACGTTTTGAAGAAATTCTTTTCCTTGCGTCAAAGCGGCATCTTTTAAGGCATGCAATCCTCGAGTCACCATGGGTTTCAAGATGGGGGCTACCGTCCGAAAAGCAGATTTTAACATATCTCCTAAACCATGTCCTCGTTGTCGTAACACTCCTCGGTACACAGGATACAATTTTGGCGTTACAATTCGCTGGATAACCTTTTTCGAAAATGTAGTTTCACCGTGATTTTTCCTTTAGAGAATAGAATACTTTATCCCAGATCTCTTTTTATACTAATGTTGACACTATCAAAATACGATTTACTGACAGGAAGATAATGAGGATGTACAAATTCACGGTGAACGTGATACGTGTTTCCACCTTCCTCGTACGCGGCGACTGCAGAATCCACTTTGAAAGGAATGACTCTCAGTAACAGAGCGGCTGTGTTTCCCACCACGTTGTACTCCACCACATCGGAGTACACAAACAATAAATTCAGTCCATCGTTTAATTCGACAGGGTAACGAAAATACTTGTAAAATCGATCGTTGCTGTTGATGTCTTTCATGGGAACTAGTTGTGTGTATCCACCCAAAATATCAAACAACCCAGGACAAAAAGTGATGGACAATATTTTGGGGTCCGAAAAATGCATGTTGAGACGATGTGTCAGTTTTCTTGGTTTTGTCCAAGGCTTTGCCAAATTGGTCGTTGAAGATAGCCGCAATCGTGTCCACCAAATGTCGAGCATTAAAATAATACCCCACAGGAATTCTCATGGTATAGCTAGTCAAGGAAGGAGGATTGACCTGTAATGATTTTTTGGACTCGTAATAACCAGGACAAGTGTTCTTGCACTTGTTCGTTCAGGATATCCACGATGAAAGTGTTTTGGCCTTCGTTGATATTGAGGGCTTGCGTAGGATGAATGATTTCTACTAAAGCCACTTTCCAATGAGCTTCGTGATCCAATTATATGGACTGAGGTAATTTGGCAGTGAAGCAACATAAGGTGTTGTTGGGAAACACATCTATAGAACTGTCACTGGGTAAAGTTAAATAAAATTGGTTATTCATAGTTCCAAGGTTCTAGTGTCCGAGGAGTCACTCGTGGTCAACGGAGAATGATGTTCAAAATGTTCCAAAAGAGGGCTGCTATTGTTGTGACTGGAAGAAGGATGACTGGTGTTGGCCATACCGTTGTGGTTGCTGTTGTTACTGTCCGTCGTGTATTTCAAGGAAGGACTGGGCAGAAGATAACCGATGCAACTGCTGAGTAAAATGGTATACAATTGTTTGTCACCTTGTTGCAAATTCAAATTGGCAATGGCTGCTCCGATGACACAATACACGACAAAGATTTGGCAGAAAAAGACGATTTGATTTTTAGGTACACGTTCTGCGCACTACACCCGCAAAGGTTGTTTTTGTAATTCTTGAAGAGAGGAATTCTACGAAGTAGAAGAGGTAGCTGCTGTGTTGAACGGCATGTTGGCTACTTCTTCTTTTTATCGTCGACGACTTGGGAAGCGGCAATCCAAGAATCAAAACTTTCCAACGCACTTTGACTTCTTCCACTCTACGTTTGTCTACTTTATGTGTTCTTCGTTCGAGATTGCTTTCGATATCGTACAAGTCGTCTTCTTTTTTGGTCACTCGTTGTAACTCAGGCAAGAAAAAGTTCCTTTTAACACTTCTCCGTGCATGTCTTCCAATTTATAGACGGGAGGATTACGTCCACGCACTTGTCCAGTGACACGAAACAATTCGGTAGTCCAGTTGGGTAAATAACCTTTGTCTTGAGCACCAAGGTTTCTTGTGTCGATTCTTAGGTATACCAAACAATTTATCAAACACCTTCACTTCGTTTTCAGGGTTGACCTCTTCGGAGGCACATCCGATGCTACGATGGTACGATTGATTGTACGCTTTGACCAAACGTGGTAACTCGTCGATGTACTTGAGAGTGTGTTGATGTGTAAAATATTTCCACATGCGTTCTTTCAAAGTTCTTTGAAAACGTTCTACGACACTAGCTTTGGTTTCAGGATTTTCAATGGTAAAAAAATGAATGTGCCGTTTCAATTCTTTTTGAAAAGCTTGGTTTAGAAATTCGGTGCCTTTGTCTGTTTGCCATCGTAAAGGGTGGCGGCCACTTTGTTTCAAAACCAGTTTTAAAGCGCGTACTAACACGTTACTGCTTTTAGAAGTGAAAGGAACGACCCAAGCAATTTTGGAAAACACTTCGATGACACAAAACAAATATTTGTGACCACGATTGTAGGCTGCCAAAAGTGAGACATTCGCTAAATCTGTTTGCCATTGATGATCGATGCCATCCACTTTGGTTTGACTTCTGGAAAATTTTTGTCGAATGGGTTTGTGTAACATGTACGTCGATTGTTCTTGTAACCATCATCGTACTTCTGGCAAACGTACACTTTTCAATTTGCTTTTAGCGGCCTGATACAATTTTTGAACTTCTCCGTAACCAGCAGCATGGGCAGGTTTGTAGTAAATGCTAGCTAAAAGTGTCTTCATGTTTTTTACTCATCAATAAGTCACCCACTGTTCGATACTACTACTACTTTTGGTGTCGTGGGGTTTGGACGAAGCTGCTTGATGCGTCCGACGAGCCACAGGAGTGGGTTGTGAAGTGATGGTAGGTTTTTTCTTGATATCTTTTTTCACTTCCGTCTTGCCTTCTTTCTTTTATTCTTCTGCTGAAGATGGGGTGGACATCATCTTTTTAACCCAAGCTTTCATTTCTTCTCGTTGAGGTGTAGGAGAGGGTGTCAACAAGGCAGCTGCAATCTTGCTAGGGAGGACGGGAGCAGACGGAGTTTGAAACACTTATCGTGGATCGTCTTCTTCTGTCGTCCCCGTGGCGGTGTCTGAACGTTTTGGTGTTTCTAGGTTCACTTTTTCATCATGGCCTTGAAATATCTCAGAGTGGGTTTAGCTGTTTCGTCTAAAGCTTTCTGTTGAAAGAGTTGAAGACGTTGCAAGAGTTGACCGTTCCGTTGCGATTTTTCAGCTTTTGACAAATCACTTCCATCCACGAGCGATTGTAATTCTTGTTGCAACTGAGACATCTCGTTTAGATTAGGATTGGGAGGTAAATGAGATATCCGTTTTTCGTACCAACGATGGAGTTCCATCCATAGTTTTTAAGGAACTAAAGTCAGTTTTCGTCCTTCCATAAGATCCAAAGGTACAAGTGTGTTGTCTTTCCAGAGAAGGGTGTCCTTTTTATCTTCTTTTTTCTTCCCGTCTTTATCGCATGACTCCTCCTAAAAGAGGTCCAGCAATTGTTCCTAACAAAGGATCTGCTATATTTAACAACGGTCCTATCAGCATCGGTAGAAATCCTAGTCGTTGCAATAAACATTTTTTTCTTTTGACTGAGGTATTTTCTTTTTGACCATTTGGCGAAGAACGTTCCGATGTTTGCCTAATTTCTGTTTCTGCATCTTGGTCAAAGGTACCGTTCATTTCAACACATTCAAACAACATTCACACACGGTATCGATGATTTCTTTGAGGGCTGTTTGAATGAGTTGTTTTCGCATGGGAGGACTGGATTTAGTCAGGATGGACAACACGTCCCAGTACTTGGCCAGACGAGGTGGAAGTCCTTTTTTGGTTTTGCCTTTCTTGGGACGACTAGGGTGGTGGTGGTGGTGTGCACTTTTTGCGGTGATCTTGGGTGTCAGGAGCAAAAGTAGAACTGAGATCCATCGGAGGTCACACTTTTTTTATACTGGAACAAGTCTCCACTGATGGTCAGCACGGCTTACCAACTTCATGACAGGCATCACTCGACGTTGAGGTGTTTTCAAAGGACTAAACCGTGTCAGTTCTTGTTTGGATAAATCCAGTAAACTTTGTAACACGCCTGTTCTGTCTTGGACATTGGTTTTAGGTGAGGCCACTTTTTTAGCGGCAACCGCAGTGGCCAGAGCAGCTGAAGTAGAAGCCCCGGAGTTGTGACTTTCGAAATGGGTTTCCATTTTTGAATCAAATTAGGAAACACGGGTCTTAAATCAGGTTTGGCAGGCATCATCACGAAGGGCGAAGAAGAAGCAGAAGTGGATGGAGGAGAAGGAGACACTGTCACTGCCTCTCGTGGCTTTCGGTAGTACGTGCACGTCCTAGCAGTAGTAACTCTCTCTCGGGTGTAACCAACTAGCGATGCACACTTCATGAAACGTATGAAGTGTAGATAAAGTTTGACAAATGTCTTCACTAGTGTTCATCACGATTCTCAACACTTTGAGCACAATTTGTCTTTTTTGTACAGATAAAGCATGAAAGGTCATGTCTTTGACACCTGTACCGTTCATAAATAATCCACAACAAATACTGTTCCTCCAAATAGTCCACAACGAATGTCCTGGGAAACGAAATCCAAGAAAAGTAGTTACTAACACACACACCACATAGCGTCCAAAATGCAATGGAAACAGTTCCTGTATCAGTCATTTGTAATCCTCTAAGGTCTGAACACTATCGTTGACTTCCTTCCACGGAATTCGTTCCACAAGTGAAGACAACGGTCGTGGCATGGTCTGATTTTATATTAGTCCTTCACAGACACGTCTTTCTTTGTGACGAAATAGTCACACACTTGCCAAATGGAATCCGGTGGTAAAGGATATCCAAGACATTCAGTGATGACCTTTCTACACCTCAGACGATGTGAAGGCGTTTCGTCTTGAGGTGACACTTCTTTTAAATGTTTTTTGTATTCCTGTAAGTTTGTCACTTTTTCCTCAACTTCGTTCCATGGAATTCTGTGTAACAGTGTCATGTTGTAGGTGGTGGCATCCAAATTCTTAAAGATACCATCTAGTCCTTCATGAATGTCTGTCCATTTGAACGCTTTTAAACTAATCAGTACTTTTATAGCATTCAGATACCAATGGTAAAAACGTCTATGTCGTACAGGATGTTATTTTTCTTTGCATTTCACTTGTATCTGAACCAACTCTCTGTTAATGCGTTCTCGCAGCTCCGGAGGTAAGAAACGAATGTGCTCTTCTAAAGTATCCAACATGTTACTTCTTAGGACCGACCAAAGGCAGATACTGACAGCGCGGAGACCATCTGGCATGCTCCAAGTAAGCTGAGTCTTTATACTCCCTTTCGTGAGCGTCACACCGCAACTGAAACACTTGACTTTATCACCTTCTCCCAAGTAGATAAAGCCGGCTCTGGCTAAAGCTTTGGGAGTAGGTCCTTCCAGATATTTAGGCCACTTATCTTTGAACGTCTGGAATTGACTTTCAAAGTCGCAATAGTCAGGCAAAGTCACAGGCAACGTGAATTATTTGTCAAAGTAGGGATGACATCCACAGGTAGGTACACGCTTAGCATCGCTGGTGGGTCGGTAAGGCACACGAACGGCATCGCTTTCGATGGTCCCAGAGGAGCGACAAGGCCGTGCTGCATCGCTGATATCAAAGCGTACGGCATCCGTCTCATCGCAAGACATCGCATCGCACTCGATGTCGTGATCGAAATTGGAGTCCACAGTAGGTTCCTCACTCGGTGGCTGTGTCGAGTTCGTTAGCATCGGTGTCTGTGTTGAACTTGAAGTTCACAGTGAGTTCCTCACTCGGTGGCTGTGTGGAATTTGTATTCATCTTCTTCTTGCTCGGTCAACGTTAGGAGTCACAATGAATTATTGGTCTTGTGAGTTGTCCCTTTTTTATACTGAAGATCGGCGTGTCCGTACGGCAAAGTGGTGTGGTCTGGAAGTCGCACTCGTTTCTGATACACAATTTGGTAAACTTTTTCTAAAGGATGACTGACGATTTGGTGGTTTGGTAACCGTACGATTTTGTGAGGCTCTAAAGTTTTCACTCGAAAGTCTTGAGCTTGTCCAGACTGTAAAACATTTTGCAAAACATCAAAGTTCACCACTTGGCTGGTCGATAGTTCAGTGTCAATCCTTTGACTTTGCATTTGGTGTGAAGTTGGCCTTGTCGGTATCGGTACCGGTAGCCGTAATTTTTAGGGCCACCGCTGGCAAAACTGAGAATCGTCTCTTGGGGTGCTCGTCCGTCCATGCTCCTAAGCGATCTCCTTCGATGGTGGGGTGTGGGCAACCAGAGCGATGGATGTACATACAACTGTCGGTGTCAAAGTACAGGACTCGATCTTCCAACACTTCTAAAGCATCATCGTGCAATTTCAAGTGAGCATTGGCTGTCACGTAGACTGCAATTACCACATTACTAAAGTCGTCGGGGTCTACAAACTTGGGTTCTTCTACGTAATTGACCAAGATCAAATCTTCACGAATGATTTCCACGTGTTTCACCAGTTTTCCTTTGTCGTCTACCAGTTGAAAGTAGCGACTGGGATCTGCCAAGTATTCCGTCTTGGGCAAGATCGTACGTTGTGCCATTTTCCCCCACAAGCAATTCAACATGACTTTGGCAAACGATATTCTTCCTTCGTTCTTTTCCACGTCTTCCAAAGTGATGCCTTCTACGAAACGGTCCTGTTCTTTGAATTGGACTTGGTCTTCTGGCGCCCAACACCAAGAGGGATAGCCGCTGGCTTCTTGTTTCAGTTTGAGAAATTCGTTGACGTAGCCTGAGAAAATGCCTGGATTCGAGGCGTCGTCCTTTTGGTATTGTGCTGTGGTAGGAAATTGCCAAATATCGTACACTTTCAACAGGCGGTATCCCCGATCCAGAGCCCGAAACAATTCGGCGCTGACCAACGTTCCTGTCAAGCACGTTCTTCCTCTGTGTGGTGACTTGGGTGGTCTTGATTACATGTTTCAGCACATGTACGGCATAAAGGAAACATCAGGTTTCCTTGGCTATGATGGCAAGACAGGATGGTACAAGTGGGTCGGTGTTAAGACTTTGCATTTGATCAATCCTTCGTATTGAGGAATGTATTCCACGTCGATGTGTTCTGTCAGGATTTCAGGGTGTCCGGTAGGGAATCGCTTGTATTTACACACCCAAGGATACAACGAACACACGTCGATGTATTCGATTTCTTCTCCTCGAGATTCGTCTACGTCGTACAGCAAGCGTGTGGCATTGGTTCGTCCTCCAAACAAACTGTGGTGTGGATCCAAAGGTTCGATATCGACCATGTCGTAACTTTCGGCGATGCGTCTATATTCTGGATCGGTTTTGAAACGTCGATCGTACTCGTGGTCCCACATGGTATCCTTGACTTTCTAACTTCAGACGTCGTTGGTAGGTGTGTTCGTACAACTCTTCCATGGTGCAGTCTGAAAAAGGACTTTTCAGGTGTCGTTGAGGAAAACACGTAGGGCATCCGTGAAACAAGCATCTCTGACATTCGTACACCGTCTGAGGAGTTTCTAAATCCCAACCATCCACAGAAAGACTTCCTATTTTCTTTTCATTCGGTACCTTGTTCTGAATAATATTTTAACAGAAACTGTCCATCGTATTCCGAGAAATTGTGACCCATGACGGTAGCATATCGATGACAGTCCCCGTAATGTTGAATGTCCTCTTCGCTCCAAGTGTCGTCGGTATGATCTACAATCCATTGGGCAAAATCGGGCAGAGTGTTGGGTCCACGAAAGATTTTTTCATGTCCTGCTGGAATCTTACTACAAGGGGACAGTGAAAATAGATAGGTTCTTGTATGCACTTCTCACAAGCCCGATGAGCGACGCAGAAATTAGTGATGTGAATCGCCGTCTCTTGCATACATTTAAAGTCAAAAAAGATAAAATCCACTTGTGTCTTTTTTGAATGTAACATTGATGTTCAAAGTCCACGATTTGGTCACAAATTCGACATCTTTTTTTTCCGGCACAAACGTGTGCCTTGGAGTTATTGGTTCAAATCAGCTGTCCACACTTGGAGCACAATTTCAATAAGTCACAAGCACTTTTCTGCTGGTGAACTTGTGTCCTGCAATGTTGTTTGTAACAAGAGGGACTGACAAAGGTTCGTCGACACGTCGAGCAATGCATGTGTTCTGCGGGAATGCATGGCTTGGAAGCTAAACCGCCCCGACATCTCTCTCCGCAATGAATGTGTTGCTCCCGACTGTTAAATCCTTGGTCACATTTCTCGCAGTAGTAAGAGTATCCAAGAAATCCTGTGATACTCGTGATGGCATCGAAATGTTCTTGATGATGATACACGTGAATGTATTTTCCCATGGGGAAATCGGGTCCTCGAAACAGCAGAGCTCCGTGAACTTCCTGAGGGTGTACTTTCAACGTGTACCGAGGAACCAAGACATCTTGAAGTTGTTGTATTTGAGAATACCACACACGGTCTCTTTTGGTATGTCTGCTTGTTGTAACAGGAGTTCTGCTTCTTTTCGTTGTTGGAGTCTCTCCGATCGTCGAATATTCATCCATGACCGTTTCCATTCTGCAGTCTCGTTCTTGTTGGCATACGCTCGCCCCACCACGATGGCACGGGCCAAGCACATCTGGTCCTGATAATTGTCGATTTGGACGACATTGTGTTTGGTACTGCGAACGTCGTCCACAAGTAACACTTTCCTGCATCGTCCGCTACCTCGAGGAGATGAAACGTGGGTCATGTGAAGTGTGGTTTTTCCATCGGTGATGGTAAACTCTTCGTTGGATTGTTGAACGTGTTCAATTTTGTCCATGACTTTAGACGGTGTTAATTCTGCCGGGGTACTGAACTCGATCCAGACAGGAGACTTCAAACTGTCGTGATGGATGGAAAGTCTCAATCGATCGTCCTCTTTGGCTCCGCATTGTCGTTTCAAGGTCTCTAACAAAGAATCCCACAAATCGGAAATGAAACCTGCGGCTTTCTCGGGAGGTACTTCAGACTTGAAGTCTTTAAAGCTGACGGTGTAAGTGTAAGCCGTGGTTCTAAATTTTCTGGATGTCATTTTTTGTGTCTCTCGTTTCTACTTCTGTTTTCTCATTGACATTGCGTGATCGTTTCATCTTGATGTCTAACTTGTATCTGATTGAGTTTTACACAGACTCTGTCCCTATATATAGAGAAAGCTTCCTACCCTCAGAGTAACTATTCGTTATTCAACTTTCACACTGTGAAGATGGAAGAGAAGTCAGAAAAGCTTACCCTTCGGGTCAGAGATTTGGCACAACAGACGGCTGTTGCTATCAGAAATTTACAGAGTCCTTGGAAAGTATACCAGTAAGACTACGGATTACTCCTCCTCTCGAGATAAAACTCAAGATACTTGCTATATCTGCCAAAAGAAAGGACATTGGGCTCCAGAATGTCCACAACGTCAAAACCAAGGAAAAGAAAAGAGAGACAAAGGGAAAGATACCTGTTATCATTGTCAAGAAAAAGGACATTGGTCTTCAGAGTGCCCTAAGAAACAAGAGAACAAGCAAGAGAGGGAGGAAGCAGACGGATCTTCAGCACCAGAAGAAGAAGTCAAGAAATGCAAGAAGGCAAGACGACTGGAAGGCAGTGAAGAAGAAGAAGAACCCTTGATACCTGTGAAGAAATTCAAGAAAAGAGACAGACAGTGAACTATGAACTTGAGTGATGGGTTATGAAATGTTCATTGTGACTTTTTTAAAAAAAGAATATACCAAAATGGAAAAAAAAGTAATGTAAGTGACTTTTGGTTTTGATTTTAGAGTATGGATGCATGCACGCACTCATACACAATCCAATGATGATGGGATTTAAAGTTTTACTTGATTTGGCAATGAGATTATTTCTTTTCTAAGAAATGTGGGTGGCCATGAAAAGGACCGTTGGGGTGTTTGTTTTTTAAAACAAACTTATGGACTGGACATGATGACTTTTAACTGTCTCAATCCCTTTCCACGACCAAGTCCTACTCCTCCTCCTCCTGCTGTTGCTTTGGTAGTGGTGGTAGTAGTAGTAGTAGTCAATGGTGGTGGTGGTGGTGGTAGCATCTCAGTAGAAGCTGTGATGGGTTTACAATGTTTAGCCCCTGAGGATCTCTTTCTCTTGGGTTGTGTTAAAGAAATCTGATACATGTTTCTCAGATTCTTTAACTCGGCTAAAATATCTTGTAGCAGACTCAACGTGAGATTGTCACCTTCCTTCTGTCCTTCACACTTCTCCTCTTCTAGCTTTCTTTTTTCCTCTTCTTCTTCTTGCTTTCTTCTTTCCTCTTGAAGAAATGCTTCTTCTGCTTCTCTCTGACGCTGCAAAAATTTTTCCAATTCTTCTTTCTGTCTCTTTTTAAAATCATCTACCATGGGTAAAGATGGTGGTGGTACTACTACAGTGGTTGTTTCAGGCAAACATTCTTGCGACGACAGAAAATCCACAAAATCCAAATTAAAATCTTTTGGTTGAAGGTTGACCACTGCATTTGCCGTCGTACTCTCACTCCGAACATAAGAAGTTTCCGTCGCAGTCTCACCCCAATACATTGTCTTCATTGTATCAGTCATACTTATGCCGCAAAAAGGTAAAACCGTACGAACGCTGTGATGCCTATATACTGATGGTGACGTCACACCCCGCTCTCTTCTGATTGGAAGAGAGACCCTACCTGTTGTAATGCATCTTTTGATTGGTGGCTCATTTTGATCTGTTTCGATCCGCTCTTAGGCTATATATACCAGCGCTTTTGTCACATAGCTTCACCTGTTCTCAAGATGTATACCTCTGTAGAATCATCATTGATCATTCAGGGTATGCTGTTCAACCCGGACTACCCGATGTATGTGAAAGCATCATGGGTTATCACAAAGATGACAGATACAGCTCTTTGGAAGAGAAGGATCTATATAGCGAGACAAGGGTGTCTGAAGCGGGTGCTCCTCTACGGACCTGAAGTACGTAGAAGCTTAAGGAGAAGACCCTCCATGAGGTGTGATGTCTGTTAACTTGGTTAACAAAAAAACTCCAACGGCCCTTCTCAAGTGCCCTCTCCATGTTAATTTCCCATATGGCTCTCAAGTACCCTCTCCATATTCATTTCTTGTATGGCTATATAGTGTCCTCTCCATGTTAATTTCCCGTATGTCTCTTAAGTGCCCTCTCCATGTTAATTTCCCATATGGCTCTCAAGTGCCCTCTCCATGTTAATTTCCCATATGGCTCTATAGTGCCCCTTTTGGCTCTATTTACCCCCACTATACTACTTACGATCGTTAAGATATCTGCAGTGGATGTCATATTGGACGTCAGATTGGCACCATTTTCATTAAGGCCAACTCGATTTTGTAAGAAGTCTTTTCGTGAAAAATCCCATGTCTATAAACCATCAATCCTGATGGATTAAGCAATAAAAAGATTATTGAAAATTGCTGCTGTGTAGGTCATATTGGACATCAGGGTCATATTGGACATCAGGGTCATATTGGACATCAGATTGGCACTATTTTGATTCAGGACCAACTAAGTGATACAATTTTCAAGATTTCTGCCGTGGCAGTCATATTGGATCCAAACATTATTATTTAGGATCAAAGACACAATAAAATGTTTTAGTGAAAACCCATGTTGATATAGCCATCCACGTAGGAGAAGTGCCATAACAAGATTTTCAAGATGGTTGCTATGATGACTTATTGGAAGTCCTAGGGGGACCCTTTTCATTTAGGACCAACTAGATATCGTATGAAATCTTTTAGTACAAAACCCTATGTCAGGAAGACTACCGGTAATCTATAACAAGATTTGCAAGATGGCTACTGTGACAGGAACAATGAATGTCAGATCAGCACCACTTGCATTGAGGACCAACTAGACAAAACACACTATTGCTATGATCATCAACTCAGAAGTAGCCATAAAAAAGCGTCAAGATGGCCACCATTGTGACCATATTGGATGACCAAAGGGTACCATTTTCATTCAGGACCATCTAGATATCATAAGAAGTTATTTATTCAAAACTCCATATCGATATGACCATCCAATCAGGAGTAGCAATAACAAGATCTTTGAAATGGCAGCCATATTCAATGTTTGATGGGTTCTATTTTCATTCAGAACCAACTAGACATAAGAAGCTTTTTAGTGAAAACTCCATGTTGACATTTAGGAGGAGTAGCGATAAAAAAAATTGTCAAGATGCCCACTGTTGCAGCAATATCTAATGTAAGATTCACAAAATTTTCACCAGCTAGACAGCACAAGAGGTCTTTTACTGAAAACTCCATGTCAGTATGACAATCCATTCCAGATAAATTTTGATTAGATTTTCAAGATGGCCATATTGGATCTTTACAGGGTACCATTTTCATTTATGACCAACTAGACATCATAAGATATCTTTAAGTGAAAAACCACATGTTGGTAGAAGCATCTGTTTAGCAGGATTAAGCGATAACAAGATTTTCTAGATGGTTACTGTGGCAATCATATTAAATGTCAGATCAGCACCATTTTTATTTAGGACCAAATATACATCATAATAAATCTTTTAGTAAAAACTCCATGTTGATATGACCATTCAGATGGAAAGGTAGCCATAAAAGGGCTGAGGATTATTTTTCCCCATCCATTAGTCCAAGACAAGTGGTTTCAGAAAATGTTCGTATCCCACCTACCTTTTCACGTGTCCCAAAATTTAAATCACTTGTCAAGATTTTATGAGATGTGTTCACTTTAATCCATAGAAAGAACAAACGAAATACTGTACAATATACTTATTTCTTAAAAGAATTTAAGTTTTCAAAAACATAGGTTGATAATATACATTTTGTTACACAGAGGTTTTCAGTTTTCCATTGTCCAGATATCTTATATGCACTATTTCTTGCTCTGATACAGTAGCATAAGTACTTCCATCAGAAAGAATGGAAAGAAATTTACTGGAATTCAGACTTTCCCCAACTTCTTTTCATTTTTTGTTGACACAGAGTCTGGTTTATGTCTCTTTGGAGATATAGTTATCTCAGACTCATTGGCATTCTTAAGTTTTACCTCTCCACTTTCACGTCAATTTTCTTTCTCTGAATCTTCCTTATTAACTTCCTTGCGAAAATAATTTAGTAAACTCGCTTTATCCACATACTAAATATCACCTTTCTTGACAATTACTTCTAAAGTGATCATAATATACATTTTATCCCTTAGATATGAACAGAGGAAGTTCCTTATTTAGCGTTATGTTTCGCTTCAAATGCAATATCGGACATTAAAGTTAATACGCTGCATAATCATTTAAAATTTAAAGAATCATAACTGCATTTAATCAGTTCATAATGGGAACCGACACAAATGTTGATAAAGTGTCTTTTATTAATTTAATTGGATTGACTTGCTGGACTACAATCAATTGTAGAGTCGTTCGTGAGGATCTGGTTTGAGTAAACACAACATAACGCAGCCATTTAAAACACTGCTAATTAATCATATCGGCTTTGTTTTGTTTTACGTGTTTTGATTGGCCAATAATTTAGTCACATAGCCCAATATGCGGTCAAGCGATAATAAAACGTGCGTATGTCATACAACAGTTATCAATGACCATCGGCAAGTGTGATACAGGATGTTAATAAATACATGGAAAGGGGTAGAATCAAGCATTCAATACTCCCGGAGGTCTTGAATGGGCAGATAAAGGTAGATAAAGTGATTATGGCATGGAAATAAGCTCTTGTCCGACTTCTTTTCAAATAGGAAAAAAATCACTTGTCCCGGACTACTGTCAGAGGACCAGTTACCGCCATATATTGATGGTTTTTTTAAACTTGTTTTTTTTATAATGCACAATATCTAAAAATTTTAACTCTAGCTTATGAATTTTGACCTAATGTATGAATATATCAAACAGAAAATTAATGAAAAACTTAGTCATGCCTTGCAGAAACATCGTAAAGTATTCCTACCAATGAATTCCCGATTTTCTCAGTGAGTGTACCAGTTACCGCCAGCACAGTTATTCCCGATTACAAATTGAGATATGGTTTATTTTTGTATGATAACAGAAAATCATTCATAGCTTGTGTTGCAAAAGTCACTGTTTTCAAATGGGAAGTTCTGCTTCATGAACTGTTAGCATTCAAAGCAACCGATGGCCTGCACCTCCGTGGCTAGCCCTACAGTGTAAGATGTCCACCCTGATATTTACGATGCTTGGGTGCTACATCTTACTACTTAAATAAATGGCGTTGTGTAGTGTGATCCCTGGTCGACTGACAGGGTAACTAGAGGCCACATTTTCAGGAATATCTCACACACTTGGTAGCCCATATTGACACTTTTCCACAAAATAAAGTCTAATTGCTTTAGTCGGACTATAATTACTCTGATGTCTTTTTTTCTAAGGGAATGAAATTCTGACAAAAGCAAGTGGACGCCTTTTCAGTTTCCGTTGACATACATTTGAGTTGGTTGAAATGTGATGGTATGCAAGAATGCAGCAGTTGGTTAAAATTGGAGTTTATTTCTTGAACGAAATGAAGAAAAATATACTAATGTTAATAAAATCGATTAAACAGCTTCGTTTCGTTTAAGACACTTATATCATCTTTATTTACTTCGGCATTCCTCTGCCATCTTTCAATCTGTATATTTAGAGTGCTGAATTGCAAAATCGCTCAATGTTGAATGACTGCATGCTTTATATTATATAAAGAAACAAAAAGATATTTTTTTTACTACAGCATTCAACAAAATTTCCTTGACATATATTTCTATTTTTTTCAAAATGTCTGATTGCTGTTTGTGCCAACAATAACTTGCATTTATCAGAGGAAAAGGAACTGAACTTTTTTTTACCTAATAGGTGTAGTACTTGAGACCAAAGATGGACAGACAAACTAAGAAATAAAATATAGAACATTTTGAACAGAATGGAATGGAACTGTTTCAATAACATTCTTATTTGTGGACATACTCCTTTGGCATAAATAAGGATTTTTATATAAAAGAAGAAGCCATGTATGCATGTATTTGTGACATGTAAATCTGTGATTTTAAGAGAATAATATTCAATGTTCTGTGGTCTGGAAAAGGAATCGATAGATGTTAATAATACGTGCGTAACTTACACAGAGGCTTTGACTGTTGGATCATGCTGCTTATGCTCAATACATTTTAAAAGTTATTTTTTTCACATTGTTACTAATATTACATACTGTATATTCTAATCAGACCTTGTTTTCTATAATATGTTGGTTTATGTGTGACTAGAATGTCACTTTAACATTCTGTTCTGTGTATCAATACAATATTCAGATCTTGCATGCTAGAATACATAACATGTGAAGGATAAAAAGGTACAGTTCATGTTATTGTTGTATTTTGTACCCTCTGTCACTGACATTTCTAAACTAAAAGATACTGAGTGATCCTAATGTTGTTGGTTTATCCTCCGTCATTAATATTTTAAGAAATTCTGTTTCGGTTCATAGCATGTGGTTTTTCTGAGAATTTCATGTGGATTTAAACCATAACCTTAAAGCTGCATAGTGATACAATACAGACTGTGTCAGATTTATATAAAAAATTTCAGAGGCCTACATTGACAAATGTACGCCCCTTCATTTAAAAAGATTTAGGAACCTACATTTTCAAAAGTAGGGCTCTACTATGTTAAGGGCCATACATTTTGTATTGCTCATTTAAATGTTATGATTCTAAAGTAGGGTACAAATAATGCTCAAAGTATGGTCCAAGTATGACTCATACAATTTGCAAATAAGACTCAAAGTATGGTCCAAGTATGACTCATACAATTTGCAAATAAGGCTCAAAGTATGGACCAAGTATGACTCATACAATTGGCAAATAAGGCTCAAAGTATGGTCCAAGTATGACTCATACAATTTGCAAATAAGACTCAAAGTATGGTCCAAGTATGACTCATACAATTTGCAAATAAGGCTCAAAGTATGGTCCAAGTATGACTCATACAATTGGCAAATGTAAGGCTCAAAGTATGGTCCAAGTATGACTCATACAATTTGCAAATAAGGCTCAAAGTATGGTCCAAGTATGACTCATACAATTGGCAAATAAGGCTCAAAGTATGGTCCAAGTATGACTCATACAATTTGCAAATGTAAGGCTCAAATGTAGGGCATTAGTTTGGTTCTGTATTCTCATATGGGGAGGGCCACCATCATTGCCACAGTGGATGTCATATTTGTAACATTTACATTTAGTAATAAGTAGATATCATAAAATTCCCTTTAGTGAAAATCCCAAGTTGATTTGACCACCCATTAAGGAGAAGTAGCGTTAAATAGATTTTAAACATGGGCAATGTATCGACCGTATTAGAAATCCAAGGGCACCATTTTCATAGGTTTTGGGATGAATGTGTGTGTAAAGTTTGATGGCAATCCTCCTAGTACATGTAGCTAAGGAGTAGCAATAACAATCTTGTGCTAATGGATGGACAACAAACGGATGGCAACCAAAAGACTATCAAATATACTCTTCTGGTCCATGACAACTAGCACTAAAAATTTGCGATTTTGCTTTGAATGGTTTAATTTGTGTTGAAAGTTAAAGATTCCTAAGAGAGAAATATTTTGTAATTTATTTTTCTGGCCTCACATGAACTGGAAATATGAAAAAAAATACGATTGCAACAAAAATTAGTCTACTTAAATATATGATAATCCAGTAACAGGAGGCCCAAGTGGGCCTGATATCACTCACCTGTGTAGCTGACATATGTCAGCTTGTGAATGTAAACACACATGTATTAAAACTGTAAAAGGAAAAGAACTGATCAGACCACATAGTTGCTACACTGTCTATAATGTTGGTGTCTTTTATCTTCTTTCCAAGACCATATATATATGATCACTTTCTTGGCATATAAAGGACAAGTCATTTATGCAACCAGCATTGTCCCCAGGATCTCGCCCTGCCCATCAGGTGACTAGGCCCTGATTCATGATTTAGAAACTGTTTATAGCCCCACCCTTCAAGGGGAGTTAATCTGTGTATTCTGTATGGATTCCTGTGTCTCTCTTTACCACCCTAGGGCGTCTCCGCTGGAGCCATAACTTGGAAACCATTGTGATCCTCACCCAAGGAAGATGTGGCAGCTCAGTGGTTAAGGAACTGAACTTGTGACCGGAAGGTTGCAAGTTCAATTCCCACTATCTGATTAGCCTGGATCAAATAACCCCAAATTTCTCAGGATGTTTGTTAAGGTCATGGGTTTCTTTGCTCATAGTAATTATATCTGGAAGTGTTTCTGTGGGAAAGCATACTGGTTTTTTGTTTTGTATTAGAAACTAAAAAAAAATATACATTTAAAATATTTTGTGAGTAATGGCACTGAATACAGTACAGCTCACGTGATTTTTCGGAACCCCACGCATCGCGGTGGGGGTGGAGAGTGAGTGGAGAGGATTAAGAAAAACCCCTCCACCATCACTCCACGGGTCCTGATGGAGTTGTCACGGAGAATAGCCCTGCACACCACGCTTTCTTGCGGAGTCGCATCCGATCACCACCGCGGAGGGGACGTGGTCTCGATAACATGGGCGTGGTTTACTGTTTATCACCCATGCAAGCAGAGGTTGAGAGAGAGAGACGGGGGGGGGGTCACTGATTTATCTACATCATTATCACTCTGGAGAGCAATTTGCTAACTTTTTTATACTGAAAAAAAACGTAGTAATTCAGTTAATTATAAATATTTCCTTGTTCTAATGAAGATAATGTATGATACATAGTGCCAAATCATATTTTAGATGATGATAATATGAATCTCTTTTTTTTTCTTCAATACTATGTTATCGGAATCTAAACATGCATTCATATCCTTATTTCTTTTTCAGTAAACGCAATACAAAATTTTAATGATCATATGAAAGTCAGCGATATTGTACTACCTGCAATGAAAAGAACGATAAACATCGAACAAATTAGTAACAAAGCCGCAGTCATACCTGACTGAAGTGAAACAAAATCGCACAAGTTCCGATGGTTACTCCATGCATGAGTATTCATTCACTTATTGTACGATTTTTTCTTACATCCAATCGCTTAAATAAAGCATTATTAAGATTTCACATCGTTATTTTATTTTAAACTGTACTAATTTGCATTAATTACCAAAGTAGCGGGTTTTTTTAAAAATCATAAATGGTCGCAAAAGGTCATCCTAGATACATGTAGTTGACACGTGAAAGTAACCTAGCACAAGAGAAGCCATCAACACTGCTGATATTGACGTGTTAATTTCATGTGCTAACTGTTAACCTAAAAGAACAACAGCAGCGCTTCTACAGGTTTGTTTTCTTTGCCATTGTTTTGACAAACTTGAGCATCAGATGAAATTAATGTTTAACGTTTTCTTTTCTGTTCGTTTTCCTATTGCATAATATGCATAATACAGAAAAATGCTTATTAATGTTAACCAAAATTTTTCTTTTTCGCTGCTTGACATGTCGACATTTTCAGTCAATCGTCAGAATTAAAATATTAAAATCTGACTGATTATAAATCTCAAGGTACACAAACTGAAATCTGGAAACGTTCAGTAGTGGTAAAAAAGTAATAACATGCTAGAAATTATAGCGTTATGGAGCAAAAAAGAAAGAAATTTTCCCACCACTGCACAGGAACTCCCGAGCACGTGCTCTAAAGTCGTGTGTGTGTTCATGGGCATCCGCAGGAAATGTCCGGGGGGGGGGGGGGGGGGGGGGGGCGGGGAGGGGGGGGGAAGCCGAAGTAAAAGGGATATATTTATTATTTTGTAAAAATCGCGGCGGTGACGAGGCAACATGCCCTCCTCCTCCCAGACATCCAAGTGTGTGTGTGCGAGTCGCACATTTTATGCACGGGGCCACAGTAACTCGAGCTCTCTAGCTGTAAAGCAATATACCACATAGAGAAACACGCTCAATAACCAAAGGCTGTAACAGTCACAAACAGGAAACTGCTTTCTTTAATATCTGCGTAAAAAGAATTAAAAGAGTATATTTTATTTTTATATTTTCGCCGTAGAAAGATGAGCAAATAATAGGATACACGTGGAGACAATACATCCATGCAAAATGCTCTAAGCTTGTTGGAAATTAAAATCTCTGAACATCTCAGGTTTTAGAGTTTTCCATATTATTTCTCATTTCGGTAATAAGCCGAGTTCAGATTAATTACTAACAAGTATCTAACTTCCGTTGTTAATGGCGGGACTATGATTGCGGCTGTAAAGTATAACGCGCCTTGTCAGATGGCTTCGTGTGATAAAAACACACTGTTCCCAAGCTGAAACTTACATCATCCTTTGATGCAAACCCTTGTGAATATTTTACAACAGTGTACACAATGGTCACTGCCTTGATTTCTGTAGAACTTCCGCTTTAGTCAAGTCTTTATTAGGGAGAGACAATTGAATTTTCCAGTGTGTGTGTGTGGGGGGGTAAATGCATGAAAACAATTGTCTTTCTATGATTTTTGTAGTAGATGTTAATCCGTTCTATATTTCACTTAAAATAAATAAATATTGTGATGAAAGAACAAAAAAAATCCCAGTCGAAAAAAACAAAACAACATATAAACCCCTTATATTAAATGGTCAGTCCCTTACAGTACACATGGAGTCATAATATTCAGGATCGTGACTCTGCTATTACTGCTTAAAGACTAAGCACGCGGTTTGGATTTCAGTGTAAATTCAGTGTTTTAGGTTTGTTGTTGGCGGGGGGTGGGGTGGGGGTGGGGTTAAGCAGTAGCGGATGTCAATTTGGATTTTAATTGTCCATATCTCAGAGAATTACTTTCCTTTGGAACAAAATGATAAATTTATTCTGCTTGAGAAGCTCAGCAATGTGTGCTTCTTGTCAAGTCAGTGCCTAAGTTTGTTCATATTTCTTTGAAATATATTAAAATCATAAACTTATTGCAAAAGAAGTCGATCAACCTTTTATAAACAGTAATGTGTACTGAATATACAAGCCTTTGGAAATAATTTTTTTATTGTCCAAATATGATCGAAATAAAGACGACTGATTCTTCAAATGGTATCCGGTTGTAAATCACTCTTGACGTCTCAGTCTTTCCATAGGTGGTCTTCATTCATTGGCTGTTCAGATGTCAATCAGTAATGTCGACTAGCCCCTCCACGGTGGAGTTTACATCGGCGTGCCTGCCGAAACGCAGTGGTGATTTGTAGCTATTTATGCCAATTTATGCCTCCACCGCGGAGTGCTATCGTGGAGCTAGAGTGGAGGGGATTAAGTCCCCCATCGCGATGCGTGGGGTTCCAAAAAATCACGTGAGCTGTACTGTATATAAAACGCCTAAAAATAATGTACAATACATGTCATAAAATATAGATGACACATATTTCAGGCACTTTGATATGGCAATACTAGCAACTGTGAAATTTTATTTAACCAAACATATAAAACTTGATTCAAAATAGTCAATAAAGTTATATGTGATCAAGATTTTAGCAATAATTCTCTGCAAATAAATTTATAAACCTGGACATGGATTTTACAATATGCTCTTCTTAAAGCAAAATCTTTTTCTTGCACATAATAAAACATGTCAAGAAATGTTCACCCTGAGATGCATTTATTGGTATGCATCAGAGACACTTTTCATTCTTCAACCTAGAGGCTGCATTACATTATTAGTAAATTGCCATACAGATCATTTCCTCAGGAAAAACCTCTTCATCCACAAGATTGTAATAATTTATTGGCATTTTAAAAACAAGTCTTATAGATATAATTATATTATAAAATTACTATCAACTTAGTGTGCTACTTGTTATATGACTATTTACATTTTACTTCTGTTTAAGAAATCATTTATTGTAATTCTCTAACATTTTATTTTGTTATTTTTATACCTTGTTCTACTGAAATGTATGCATCTCGAGTTCTAAAACTCTTTTTCACAAATCTTCTTTAACTTTTTTGCTGCAAGGGGAAGAATTCTGCTTAACCCAAAACCTTTGATTCTCAATAGTCCTTATCATAGGTTACTTCTCTTGCTTTGTAATAACTGTACTATGTGTATACATGGTTTTTATAGAAAATTACAAGAATTAGATCTTTTGACATTCCACAAGTGCTATAAACAATATTCTAACATAGCAAATCTAAAAAAAGATCTGATCAGAAATAATACCTCTAGGGTAACAAACTCAGCCAATCAGATGCAGTATTACCTCATTAATATGCATGAATGCTGCTAGCAATCAAAATCATCCAAGATCTTGATGATATAAGATGGTATGATCAAAACTTGTTAAGAAATTTGGCCTGTCTGGAGTTTTCATGACCTCAGCCAATCACATGCAAGTCCACCTCATTATTATACATGGATGTTGCTCATATTTAAACTCGTCTGAGATCTTGATGATACAAGCTCACATACCATGTCTGATTAAAATCTGATTAGAAATATGGCCTGTAGATCGTTCACAAGCTCAGTCAATCAGATGCAAAATCGCCTTATTAACATGCATGAATGTCACTTATAATCGAACTCTTCTGAGACCTTGATGACATAAACTTGCATACCAAGTCTGATCAAAATTTGGTCGGAAATAAAGCCTATAGAATGTTCACAAGCAAGTTTTTTAGCCAAATTATGGACAATGCGCAATTGTTGGTCATATTTGAACTCATTCGAGATCTATGGCTAGGTGAGCTAAAAATGAGCTAAATCTGTACCATTCCAGTCAAAATGCATTTGAAAACTTGTACATCTTATTTCTTAATTGTCTTGGAAAATAAAAGTTAAAAATAAAAAACTAAACAAATCATTTTTGTTTCAAAATAGCCTAGAACAGATATAAAATGTGCAGTGAAGTGAACAAAAGCGGAATCTCTTTGATAATGACACCTGGTGAACTTAACAGTGGTCCTTCTCTTGTAAGGTCACCCCTTTTATAATGAAAAGTTAGCCTTATAAAAGGGGTGATCTCTTATGATATATACAATGGTAAAAATGTACAACTTTGGTGTCAGGCAAGATGATGTCTGATTATGGATGACACCTCAAGAGGAAAACTGCTGCATTTGGAATCACTTTGAAAGTGACATATGGTGAATCAATGCAATCTTGATGATGTTTTGATGAATCTGTGATGATAAAATTTTTTTTCCAATTCTTCTTTCTGTCTCTTTTTAAAATCATCTACCATGGGTAAAGATGGTGGTGGTACTACTACAGTGGTTGTTTCAGGCAAAAATTCTTGCGAGGACAGAAAATCCACAAAATCCAAATTAAAATCTTTTGGTTGAAGGTTGACCACTGCATTTGCCGTCGTCCTCTCACTCCGAACATAAGAAGTTTCCGTCGCAGGCTCACCCCAATACATTGTCTTCGTTGTATCAGTCATACTTATGCCGCAAAAAGGTAAAACCGTACGAACGCTGTGATGCCTATATACTGATGGTGACGTCACACCCCGCTCTCTTCTGATTGGAAGAGAGACCCTACCTGTTGTAATGCACCTTTTGATTGGTGGCTCATTTCGATCCGCTCTTAGGCTATATATACCAGCGCTTTTGTCACATAGCTTTTAATCCTCGCACATGACCAAATTGGTCGCACGCGAGTTTAATCCAAATAAGTAAGCACATAGCTTCACCTGTTCTCAAGATGTATACCTCTGTAGAATCATCATTGATCATTCAGGGTATGCTGTTCAACCCGGACTACCCGATGTACGTGAAAGCATCATGGGTTATCACAAAGATGACAGATGCAGCTCTTTGGAAGAGAAGGATCTATATAGCGAGACAAGGGTGTCTGAAGCGGGTGCTCCTCTACGGACCTGAAGTACGTAGAAGCTTAAGGAGAAGACCCTCCATGAGGTGTGATGTCTGTTAACTTGGTTAACAAAAAACTCCAACGGCCCTTGTCAAGTGCCCTCTCCATGTTAATTTCCCGTATGGCTCTCAAGTACCCTCTCCATGTTCATTTCCTGTATGGCTATATAGTGTCCTCTCCATGTTAATTTCCCGTATGTATCTCAAGTGCCCTCTCCATGTTAATTTCCCATATGGCTCTCAAGTGCCCTTTCCATGCTAATTTCCCATATGGCTCTCAAGTACCCTCTCCATATTCATTTCCTGTATGGCTATATAGTGTCCGTTCCATGTTAATTTCCCGTTTGTATCTCAAGTGCCCTCTCCATGTTAATTTCCCATATGGCTCTCAAGTACCCTCTCCATGCTAATTTCCCATATAGCTCTATAGTGCCCCTTTTGGCTCTATTTACCCCCACTATACTACTTACGATTGTTAAGATATCTGCAGTGGATGTCATATTGGATGTCAGATTGGCACCATTTTCATTAAGGCCAACTCGATTTTGTAAGAAGTCTTTTAGTGAAAAATCCCATGTCTATAAACCATCAATCCTGATGGATTAAGCAATAAAAAGATTATTGAAAATTGCTGCTGTGTAGGTCATATTGGACATCAGGGTCATATTGGACATCAGGGTCATATTGGACATCAGATTGGCACTATTTTGATTCAGGACCAACTAAGTGATACAATTTTCAAGATTTCTGCCGTGGCAGTCATATTGGATCCAAACATTATTATTTAGGATCAAAGACACAATAAAATGTTTTAGTGAAAACCCATGTTGATATAGCCATCCACGTAGGAGAAGTGCCATAACAAGATTTTCAAGATGGTTGCTATGATGACTTATTGGAAGTCCTAGGGGGACCCTTTTCATTTAGGACCAACTAGATATCGTATGAAATCTTTTAGTACAAAACCCTATGTCAGGAAGACTACCGGTAATCTATAACAAGATTTGCAAGATGGCTACTGTGACAGGAACAATGAATGTCAGATCAGCACCACTTGCATTGAGGACCAACTAGACCGAAAACACACTATTGCTATGATCATCCACTCAGAAGTAGCCATAAAAAAGCGTCAAGATGGCCACCATTGTGACCATATTGGATGACCAAAGGGTACCATTTTCATTTAGGACCATCTAGATATCATAAGAAGTTATTTATTAAAAACTCCATATCGATATGACCATCCAATCAGGAGTAGCAATAACAAGATCTTTGAAATGGCAGCCATATTCAATGTTTGATGGGTTCTATTTTCATTCAGAACCAATTAGACATAACAAGCTTTTTAGTGAAAACTCCATGTTGACATTTAGGAGGAGTAGCGATAAAAAAAATTGTCAAGATGCCCACTGTTGCAGCAATATCTAATGTAAGATTCACAAAATTTTCACCAGCTAGACAGCACAAGAGGTCTTTTACTGAAAACTCCATGTCAGTATGACAATCCATTCCAGACAAATTTTGATTAGATTTTCAAGATGGCCATATTGGATCTTTACAGGGCACCATTTTCATTTATGACCAACTAGACATCATAAGATATCTTTAAGTGAAAAACCACATGTTGGTAGAAGCATCTGTTTAGCAGGATTAAGCGATAACAAGATTTTCTAGATGGTTACTGTGGCAATCATATTAAATGTCAGATCAGCACCATTTTTATTTAGGACCAAATATACATCATAATAAATCTTTTAGTAAAAACTCCATGTTGATATGACCATTCAGATGGAAAGGTAGCCATAAAAGGGCTGAGGATTATTTTTCCCCATCCATTAGTCCAAGACAAGTGGTTTCAGAAAATGTTCGTATCCCACCTACCTTTTCACTTGTCCCAAAATTTAAATCACTTGTCAAGATTTTATGAGATGTGTTCACTTTAATCCATAGAAAGAACAAACGAAATACTGTACAATATACTTATTTCTTAAAAGAATTTAAGTTTTCAAAAACATAGGTTGATAATATACATTTTGTTACATCAGAGGTTTTCAGTTTTCCATTGTCCAGATATCTTATATGCACTATTTCTTGCTCTGATACAGTAGCATCAGTACTTCCATCAGCAAGAATAGAAAGGAATTTACTGGAATTCAGACTTTCCCCAACTTCTTTTCATTTTTTGTTGACACAGAGTCTGGCTTATGTCTCTTTTTGAGATATAGTTACCTCAGACTCATTGGCATTCTTAAGTTTTACCTCTCCACTTTCACGTCAATTTTCTTTCTCTGAATCTTCCTTATTAACTTCCTTAAGAAAATAATTTAGTAAACTCGCTTTATCCACATACTAAATATCACCTTTCTTGACAATTACTTCTAAAGTGATCATAATATACATTTTATCCCTTTGATATGAACAGAGGAAGTTCCTTATTTAGCGTTATTGTTTCGCTTCAAATGCAATATCGGACATTAAAGTTAATACGCTGCATAATCATTTAAAATGTAAAGAATCATAACTGCCATCTAATCAGTTCATAATGGGAACCGACACAAATGTTGGTAAAGTGTCTTTTATTAATTTAATTGGATTGACTTGCTGGATTAAAATCAATCGGAGAGTCGTTCGTGAGGATCTGGTTTGAGTAAACACAACATAACGCAGCCATTTAAAACACTGCTAATTAATCATATCGGCTTTGTTTTGTTTTACGTGTTTTGATTGGCCAATAATTTAGTCACATAGCCCAATATGCGGTCAAGCGATAATAAAACGTGCGTATGTCATACAACAGTTATCAATGACCATCGGCAAGTGTTATACAGGATGTTAATAAATACATGGAAAGGGGTAGAATCAAGCATTCAATACTCCCGGAGGTCTTGAATGGGCAGATAAAGGTAGATAAAGTGATTATGGCATGGAAATAAGCTCTTGTCCGACTTCTTTTCAAATAGGAAAAAAATCACTTGTCCCGGACTACTGTCAGAGGACCAGTTACCGCCATATATTGATGTTTTTTTTTAAACTTGTTTTTTTTTATAATGCACAATATCTAAAAATTTTAACTCTAGCTTATGAATTTTGACCTAATGTATGAATATATCAAACAGAAAATTAATGAAAAACTTAGTCATGCCTTGCAGAAACATCGTAAAGTATTCCTACCAATGAATTCCCGATTTTCTCAGTGAGTGTACCAGTTACCGCCAGCACAGTTATTACCGATTACAAATTGAGATATGGTTTATTTTTGTATGATAACAGAAAATCATTCATAGCTTGTGTTGCAAAAGTCACTGTTTTCAAATGGGAAGTTCTGCTTCATGAACTGTTAGCATTCAAAGCAACCGATGGCCTGCACCTCCGTGGCTAGCCCTACAGTGTAAGATGTCCACCCTGATATTTACGATGCTTGGGTGCTACATCTTACTACTTAAATAAATGGCGTTGTGTAGTGTGATCCCTGGTCGACTGACAGGGTAACTAGAGGCCACATTTTCAGGAATATCTCACACACTTGGTAGCCCATATTGACACTTTTCCACAAAATAAAGTCTAATTGCTTTAGTCGGACTATAATTACTCTGATGTCTTTTTTTCTAAGGGAATGAAATTCTGACAAAAGCAAGTGGACGCCTTTTCAGTTTCCGTTGACATACATTTGAGTTGGTTGAAATGTGATGGTATGCAAGAATGCAGCAGTTGGTTAAAATTGGAGTTTATTTCTTGAACGAAATGAAGAAAAATATACTAATGTTAATAAAATCGATTAAACAGCTTCGTTTCGTTTAAGACACTTATATCATCTTTATTTACTTCGGCATTCCTCTGCCATCTTTCAATCTGTATATTTAGAGTGCTGAATTGCAAAATCGCTCAATGTTGAATGACTGCATGCTTTATATTATATAAAGAAACAAAAAGATATTTTTTTTACTACAGCATTCAACAAAATTTCCTTGACATATATTTCTATTTTTTTCAAAATGTCTGATTGCTGTTTGTGCCAACAATAACTTGCATTTATCAGAGGAAAAGGAACTGAACTTTTTTTTACCTAATAGGTGTAGTACTTGAGACCAAAGATGGACAGACAAACTAAGAAATAAAATATAGAACATTTTGAACAGAATGGAATGGAACTGTTTCAATAACATTCTTATTTGTGGACATACTCCTTTGGCATAAATAAGGATTTTTATATAAAAGAAGAAGCCATGTATGCATGTATTTGTGACATGTAAATCTGTGATTTTAAGAGAATAATATTCAATGTTCTGTGGTCTGGAAAAGGAATCGATAGATGTTAATAATACGTGCGTAACTTACACAGAGGCTTTGACTGTTGGATCATGCTGCTTATGCTCAATACATTTTAAAAGTTATTTTTTTCACATTGTTACTAATATTACATACTGTATATTCTAATCAGACCTTGTTTTCTATAATATGTTGGTTTATGTGTGACTAGAATGTCACTTTAACATTCTGTTCTGTGTATCAATACAATATTCAGATCTTGCATGCTAGAATACATAACATGTGAAGGATAAAAAGGTACAGTTCATGTTATTGTTGTATTTTGTACCCTCTGTCACTGACATTTCTAAACTAAAAGATACTGAGTGATCCTAATGTTGTTGGTTTATCCTCCGTCATTAATATTTTAAGAAATTCAGTTTCGGTTCATAGCATGTGGTTTTTCTGAGAATTTCATGTGGATTTAAACCATAACCTTAAAGCTGCATAGTGATACAATACAGACTGTGTCAGATTTATATAAAAAATTTCAGAGGCCTACATTGACAAATGTACGCCCCTTCATTTAAAAAGATTTAGGAACCTACATTTTCAAAAGTAGGGCTCTACTATGTTAAGGGCCATACATTTTGTATTGCTCATTTAAATGTTATGGTTCTAAAGTAGGGTACAAATAATGCTCAAAGTATGGTCCAAGTATGACTCATACAATTTGCAAATAAGACTCAAAGTATGGTCCAAGTATGACTCATACAATTTGCAAATAAGGCTCAAAGTATGGTCCAAGTATGACTCATACAATTGGCAAATAAGGCTCAAAGTATGGTCCAAGTATGACTCATACAATTTGCAAATAAGGCTCAAAGTATGGTCCAAGTATGACTCATACAATTGGCAAATAAGGCTCAAAGTATGGTCCAAGTATGACTCATACAATTTGCAAATGTAAGGCTCAAATGTAGGGCATTAGTTTGGTTCTGTATTCTCATATGGGGAGGGCCACCATCATTGCCACAGTGGATGTCATATTTGTAACATTTACATTTAGTAATAAGTAGATATCATAAAATTCCCTTTAGTGAAAATCCCAAGTTGATTTGACCACCCATTAAGGAGAAGTAGCGTTAAATAGATTTTAAACATGGGCAATGTATCGACCGTATTAGAAATCCAAGGGCACCATTTTCATAGGTTTTGGGATGAATGTGTGTGTAAAGTTTGATGGCAATCCTCCTAGTACATGTAGCTAAGGAGTAGCAATAACAATCTTGTGCTAATGGATGGACAACAAACGGATGGCAACCAAAAGACTATCAAATATACTCTTCTGGTCCATGACAACTAGCACTAAAAATTTGCGATTTTGCTTTGAATGGTTTAATTTGTGTTGAAAGTTAAAGATTCCTAAGAGAGAAATATTTTGTAATTTATTTTTCTGGCCTCACATGAACTGGAAATATGAAAAAAAATACGATTGCAACAAAAATTAGTCTACTTAAATATATGATAATCCAGTAACAGGAGGCCCAAGTGGGCCTGATATCACTCACCTGTGTAGCTGACATATGTCAGCTTGTGAATGTAAACACACATGTATTAAAACTGTAAAAGGAAAAGAACTGATCAGACCACATAGTTGCTACACTGTCTATAATGTTGGTGTCTTTTATCTTCTTTCCAAGACCATATATATATATGATCACTTTCTTGGCATATAAAGGACAAGTCATTTATGCAACCAGCATTGTCCCCAGGATCTCGCCCTGCCCATCAGGTGACTAGGCCCTGATTCATGATTTAGAAACTGTTTATAGCCCCACCCTTCAAGGGGAGTTAATCTGTGTAGTCTGTATGGATTCCTGTGTCTCTCTTTACCACCCTAGGGCGTCTCCGCTGGAGCCATAACTTGGAAACCATTGTGATCCTCACCCAAGGAAGATGTGGCAGCTCAGTGGTTAAGGAACTGAACTTGTGACCGGAAGGTTGCAAGTTCAATTCCCACTATCTGATTAGCCTGGATCAAATAACCCCAAATTTCTCAGGATGTTTGTTAAGGTCATGGGTTTCTTTGCTCATAGTAATTATATCTGGAAGTGTTTCTGTGGGAAAGCATACTGGTTTTTTGTTTTGTATTAGAAACTAAAAAAAAATATACATTTAAAATATTTTGTGAGTAATGGCACTGAATACAGTACAGCTCACGTGATTTTTCGGAACCCCACGCATCGCGGTGGGGGTGGAGAGTGAGTGGAGAGGATTAAGAAAAACCCCTCCACCATCACTCCACGGGTCCTGATGGAGTTGTCACGGAGAATAGCCCTGCACACCACGCTTTCTTGCGGAGTCGCATCCGATCACCACCGCGGAGTGGACGTGGTCTCGATAACATGGGCGTGGTTTACTGTTTATCACCCATGCAAGCAGAGGTTGAGAGAGAGAGACGGGGGGGGGGGGGGTCACCGATTTATCTACATCATTATCACTCTGGGGAGCAATTTGCTAACTTTTTTATACTGAAAAAAAACGTAGTAATTCAGTTAATTATAAATATTTCCTTGTTCTAATGAAGATAATGTATGATACATAGTGCCAAATCATATTTTAGATGATGATAATATGAATCTCTTTTTTTTTCTTCAATACTATGTTATCGGAATCTAAACATGCATTCATATCCTTATTTCTTTTTCAGTAAACGCAATACAAAATTTTAATGATCATATGAAAGTCAGCGATATTGTACTACCTGCAATGAAAAGAACGATAAACATCGAACAAATTAATAACAAAGCCGCAGTCATACCTGACTGAAGTGAAACAAAATCGCACAAGTTCCGATGGTTACTCCATGCATGAGTATTCATTCACTTATTGTACGATTTTTTCTTACATCCAATCGCTTAAATAAAGCATTATTAAGATTTCACATCGTTATTTTATTTTAAACTGTACTAATTTGCATTAATTACCAAAGTAGCGGGTTTTTTTAAAAATCATAAATGGTCGCAAAAGGTCATCCTAGATACATGTAGTTGACACGTGAAAGTAACCTAGCACAAGAGAAGCCATCAACACTGCTGATATTGACGTGTTAATTTCATGTGCTAACTGTTAACCTAAAAGAACAACAGCAGCGCTTCTACAGGTTTGTTTTCTTTGCCATTGTTTTGACAAACTTGAGCATCAGATGAAATTAATGTTTAACGTTTTCTTTTCTGTTCATTTTCCTATTGCATAATATGCATAATACAGAAAAATAAGATGAATAATTTTTGATCATTAAATCTTCTTAGTAAAGTTCCCCTGCCCCCCCTCTCTCTATCGCATACTATACAAAATACAGAATAATAATCAATAAAAGACCCCTCCCCACCTCTCTCTCTTAAAATATGGAATCCAAAGCACTACTGCACAAGTCATTGTAATCTATTACTATTAAAAACCTTTTTTTTTTGTACATGCTTCAGTAAGAGTTTAAGTCTTCCATGATCGGCTAGCTTTCTTCAATTAGCGGCCGCCTCATTCACACTAAGCCAAAAAGATGTTCCTGCCATTAAAGTTTTTCGTGATTCTGCTTGTGTTTTGAAGAGTTTTTCACAAATGCAAGTTTGAAAAATAATGCTAAAATGCTTATTAATGTTAACCAAAATTTTTCTTTTTCGCTGCTTGACATGTCGACATTTTCAGTCAATCGTCAGAATTAAAATATTAAAATCTGACTGATTATAAATCTCAAGGTACACAAACTGAAATCTGGAAACGTTCAGTAGTGGTAAAAAAGTAATAACATGCTAGAAATTATAGCGTTATGGAGCAAAAAAGAAAGAAATTTTCCCACCACTGCACAGGAACTCCCGAGCACGTGCTCTAAAGTCGTGTGTGTGTTCATGGGCATCCGCAGGAATTGTCCGGGGGGGGGGGGGGAAGCCGAAGTAAAAGGGATATATTTATTATTTTGTAAAAATCGCGGCGGTGACGAGGCAACATGCCCTCCTCCCCCCCCCCCCGCAGACATCCAAGTGTGTGTGTGCGAGTCGCACATTTTATGCACGGGGCCACAGTAACTCGAGCTCTCTAGCTGTAAAGCAATATACCACATAGAGAAACACGCTCAATAACCAAAGGCTGTAACAGTCACAAACAGGAAACTGCTTTCTTTAATATCTGCGTAAAAAGAATTAAAAGAGTATATTTTATTTTTATATTTTCGCCGTAGAAAGATGAGCAAATAATAGGATACACGTGGAGACAATACATCCATGCAAAATGCTCTAAGCTTGTTGGAAATTAAAATCTCTGAACATCTCAGGTTTTAGAGTTTTCCATATTATTTCTCATTTCGGTAATAAGCCGAGTTCAGATTAATTACTAACAAGTATCTAACTTCCGTTGTTAATGGCGGGACTATGATTGCGGCTGTAAAGTATAACGCGCCTTGTCAGATGGCTTCGTGTGATAAAAACACACTGTTCCCAAGCTGAAACTTACATCATCCTTTGATGCAAACCCTTGTGAATATTTTACAACAGTGTACACAATGGTCACTGCCTTGATTTCTGTAGAACTTCCGCTTTAGTCAAGTCTTTATTAGGGAGAGACAATTGAATTTTCCAGTGTGTGTGTGTGTGGGGGTAAATGCATGAAAACAATTGTCTTTCTATGATTTTTGTAGTAGATGTTAATCCGTTCTATATTTCACTTAAAATAAATATTGTGATGAAAGAACAAAAAAAATCCCAGTCGAAAAAAACAAAACAACATATAAACCCCTTATATTAAATGGTCAGTCCCTTACAGTACACATGGAGTCATAATATTCAGGATCGTGACTCTGCTATTACTGCTTAAAGACTAAGCACGCGGTTTGCATTTCAGTGTAAATTCAGTGTTTTAGGTTTGTTGTTGGCGGGGGTGGGGGGTGGGGTGGGGGTGGGGTTAAGCAGTAGCGGATGTCAATTTGGATTTTAATTGTCCATATCTCAGAGAATTACTTTCCTTTGGAACAAAATGATAAATTTATTCTGCTTGAGAAGCTCAGCAATGTGTGCTTCTTGTCAAGTCAGTGCCTAAGTTTGTTCATATTTCTTTGAAATATATTAAAATCATAAACTTATTGCAAAAGAAGTCGATCAACCTTTTATAAACAGTAATGTGTACTGAATATACAAGCCTTTGGAAATAATTTTTTTATTGTCCAAATATGATCGAAATAAAGACGACTGATTCTTCAAATGGTATCCGGTTGTAAATCACTCTTGACGTCTCAGTCTTTCCATAGGTGGTCTTCATTCATTGGCTGTTCAGATGTCAATCAGTAATGTCGACTAGCCCCTCCACGGTGGAGTTTACATCGGCGTGCCTGCCGAAACGCAGTGGTGATTTGTAGCTATTTATGCCAATTTATGCCTCCACCGCGGAGTGCTATCGTGGAGCTAGAGTGGAGGGGATTAAGTACCCCACCGCGATGGGTGGGGTTCCAAAAAATCACGTGAGCTGTACTGTATATAAAACGCCTAAAAATAATGTACAATACATGTCATAAAATATAGATGACACATATTTCAGGCACTTTGATATGGCAATACTAGCAACTGTGAAATTTTATTTAACCAAACATATAAAACTTGATTCAAAATAGTCAATAAAGTTATATGTGATCAAGATTTTAGCAATAATTCTCTGCAAATAAATTTATAAACCTGGACATGGATTTTACAATATGCTCTTCTTAAAGCAAAATCTTTTTCTTGCACATAATAAAACATGTCAAGAAATGTTCACCCTGAGATGCATTTATTGGTATGCATCAGAGACACTTTTCATTCTTCAACCTAGAGGCTGCATTACATTATTAGTAAATTGCCATACAGATCATTTCCTCAGGAAAAACCTCTTCATCCACAAGATTGTAATAATTTATTGGCATTTTAAAAACAAGTCTTATAGATATAATTATATTATAAAATTACTATCAACTTAGTGTGCTACTTGTTATATGACTATTTACATTTTACTTCTGTTTAAGAAATCATTTATTGTAATTCTCTAACATTTTATTTTGTTATTTTTATACCTTGTTCTACTGAAATGTATGCATCTCGAGTTCTAAAACTCTTTTTCACAAATCTTCTTTAACTTTTTTGCTGCAAGGGGAAGAATTCTGCTTAACCCAAAACCTTTGATTCTCAATAGTCCTTATCATAGGTTACTTCTCTTGCTTTGTAATAACTGTACTATGTGTATACATGGTTTTTATAGAAAATTACAAGAATTAGATCTTTTGACATTCCACAATTGCTATAAACAATATTCTAACATAGCGAATCTAAAAAAAAGATCTGATCAGAAATAATACCTCTAGGGTAACAAACTCAGCCAATCAGATGCAGTATTACCTCATTAATATGCATGAATGCTGCTAGCAATCAAAATCATCCAAGATCTTGATGATATAAGATGGTATGATCAAAACTTGTTAAGAAATTTGGCCTGTCTGGAGTTTTCATGACCTCAGCCAATCACATGCAAGTCCACCTCATTATTATACATGGATGTTGCTCATATTCAAACTCGTCTGAGATCTTGATGATACAAGCTCACATACCATGTCTGATTAAAATCTGATTAGAAATATGGCCTGTAGATCGTTCACAAGCTCAGTCAATCAGATGCAAGATCACCTTATTAACATGCATGAATGTCACTTATAATCGAACTCTTCTGAGACCTTGATGACATAAACTTGCATACCAAGTCTGATCAAAATTTGGTCGGAAATAAAGCCTATAGAATGTTCACAAGCAAGTTTTTTAGCCAAATTATGGACAATGCGCAATTGTTGGTCATATTTGAACTCATTCGAGATCTATGGCTAGGTGAGCTAAAAATGAGCTAAATCTGTACCATTCCAGTCAAAATGCATTTGAAAACTTGTACATCTTATTTCTTAATTGTCTTGGAAAATAAAAGTTAAAAATAAAAAACTAAACAAATCATTTTTGTTTCAAAATAGCCTAGAACAGATATAAAATGTGCAGTGAAGTGAACAAAAGCGGAATCTCTTTGATAATGACACCTGGTGAACTTAACAGTGGTCCTTCTCTTGTAAGGTCACCCCTTTTATAATGAAAAGTTAGCCTTATAAAAGGGGTGATCTCTTATGATATATACAATGGTAAAAATGTACAACTTTGGTGTCAGGCAAGATGATGTCTGATTATGGATGACACCTCAAGAGGAAAACTGCTGCATTTGGAATCACTTTGAAAGTGACATATGGTGAATCAATGCAATGTTGATGATGTTTTGATGAATCTGTGATGATAAAACACAAAAGGACAACCCTAATATTTTCTTGATATGTCATGGTTACTGAAAATGAATGTTGATACCCGACTCATAAAGGTAACAAGACTCCTCTAAAAGTTCACTACGCAACAAATGTCACCATAAAAAGTTCAAACTCAAATGAGTCTTCCTGTTAAAGATCGCAAACTAAGTCTCCATTCAGAACTCCATCATGAGGAGATATCGGATTCTATTCTGACTCTCCCTGTAGACAAGATATTCACTTTGGCCAAAACTAGACTTCTTGTAGGCTGGCTGATTAATGGGCTTTCCCTGGGGCACCACTACTTTCTTCCCTTCTATCATGAGAATGAAGTCCTGGGTTGGGTCTGAAACAAAAGTATCTTCAGTAAAGAACTGAAGCTAAGGATATTTTGGCATGCTATTTTTGAAATTTTTAAAAATAATAAACATACTTCACCCATAGAGACTTTGCCCAGAAAGAATTCATCCATGTTATTCACCATTATATCAAAGTGCATTAAGAACAAAAATTGAACTGTAACAAAATACTTCTCACACACTTACATGTAATCTAAAGTATTTTAGATGGTCCTAGAGAGCACTCTAGCAACCGTCTCCATCTGCACCTCTAAAGCTGTAGGTCCAGACTATTTTCTACATGTGCATGTGTAAGTTATGACCTATTCAAATTTATTGCTATTCTCAAGTTTCCTCCAGATTCAAATTTATTGTTACATGTATTCTCAAGTTTCCTCCACATCCACATTTTTTGTTATTCTCAAGTTTCCTCCACATTCAAATTTATTGTTATTCTCAAGTTTCCTCCACATTCAAATTTATTGTTATTCGCAAGTTTCCTCCACATTCAAATTTCTTGTTACATGTATTCTCAAGTTTCCTCCATATTCAAATTGTTATTCTCAAGTTTCCTCCACATTCAAATTTATTGTTATTCTCAAGTTTCCTCCACATCCACAGTTTTTGTTATTCTCAAGTTTCCTGCACATTCAAATTTATTGTTATTCTCAAGTTTCCTTCACATTCAAATTTATTGTTACATGTATTCTCAAGTTTCCTCCACATTCAAATTGTTATTCTGTTTCTTCCATATTCAAATTTATTGTTTTCTCAAGTTTCCTCCACATCCAAATTTTTTGCTATTCTCAAGTTTCTTTCACATCAAAGACTCCAGTTTGCCAACACACAGGCTTTTAAGATTACTTTAGGAGATTTTTCTTGTATAAAATAAAGTAAAATAAAGTTAAAAATTATTTCTTACAATTTTTGTAATTATTAAAATATGGAGGAAATTAATACGTAGAAGTTATGAAACAATTGCCCGAAAATTCCCAGGAGCGAAGTTTTTTAAATGCTGTTGGAAATCCTGCACAACTGAAGCTGACAATTATTTTTCTTTGGATTTGTCTGTGCATATTACTTAAACTCGGAAAGAGTTCATGCTTCCAGAACTCAAGTGTCTGGTCCTCAGCTTTCTTTTTCTTTTTTAGAAATGTGTCCTGTGCTTTTAAAATCCCCAAAGAGCCTCGGCTCAAATTAGAAGAATACTGAAGGTCATTGTTTTTCAATTCATTACCTGGTTCTGTCATTCCCTTACCTGGTTCTGTCATTCCCTTGGCATTCAATTCCTTACCTGGTTCTGTCATTCCCTTGGCTTTCAATTCCTTATCTGGTTCTGTCATTCCCTTGGCATTCAATTCCTTACCTGGTTCTGTCATTCCCTTGGCATTCAATTCCTTACCTGGTTCTGTCATTCCCTTCGCATTCAATTCCTTATCTGGTTCTGTCATTCCCTTGGCTTTCAATTCCTTATCTGGTTCTGTCATTCCCTAGGCATTCAATTCCTTACCTGGTTCTGTCATTCCCTTGGCTTTCAATTCCTTACCTGGTTCTGTCCATCCCTTGGCAACAACGCTGTCATAACCTGCTGGTGCCTTGGTAAGCCTGCCATTATCCATGGTTATGTGGTGCTCTTTTCCAAGTGCAACTTCATTCAGAAACATTATTCCTGTCTTCCCTGCAGGCGTCACTGAAATAAAGAATGAATCTTCTTTAAATTTTGTGAATTCTCATTTTCCTAGATTACTTACATAATTGGATGTAAATATTTCTACAAAGAAATGTGCGAAGTGAAGAAATGTTTCTTTAAAGTAAATCAAGATCTTAACTTAGAGGACACATGCAGTACAACCTGATTTAAAGCTGCATTCCCTCACAAAAGGATTATAAATTAGATAAAAGCATAATATGGTTCTGTGTCTCTCCTAAAACAAATGAAGAATAATGAAAAAATATTTGTAAAAAATATACACCTGGGTAATCAGAAAAAAAGGGAATCCAAGGTGTACCTGTACTTAACAGGCAGACGAGATAACAAAATAAACTAGATGATTTCCAGTACACTATTCATCATGCACACATTAAAAAGGCCGGCAAAAAGGCCAGTGTGACATGTGAAACTATACACAGCCAACCCATAATGAACCCAATGGTTGGCAAAACAAATGTATAGCATGGTGAACACTGTGCCACTACCAAATGACATAAAACCTACTATATCTCAAAAAGTGTATTACACCATATACAAAAACACCAAAAGTATCATCTGAATACAGTGCATTTTTACAACCTGGAGTAAGAAAGTATCATTTTCAAAATGTCTATGATAAGGAGTGTAATCAATACTGTTTTTAGTTTGCAACACACACCAAAAATGAAAGAAGCTGAACTGGACAATCTGTGGACTGTTCTAGTAAAATATACTTTGGACCCAGGGAAGACATTTCAGTGTGTAGTAGTCATCCACAGATGCAATTTAGAGTTTTGTATCATTTTCATATAAACTCTCTGAGTAATCAGAGTACCCAGGTATATATTTTTAACAAGGTGGTCATGGCCTGCATGTCAAGCTCATGATCACATCATTGCTGCAAAATGTGTGACCTTGATTCCAAGGTCAAAAGGTTGAGCAAGCATGTCACAATAAATTGTCTTAGTTAGCTTCATAATGTTTCATCCAGAGTCTGAACAAATTACATCAAGAAGTTTAGGAAATATAAACAAATAAAAAAATGTAACCAAATTTGTTAATGCAAATCTTCAATGACTGTGACCCTGACCCCAAGTATGAAGAATATTTTTCAAGGGAATTAGGAAATACTGCTGCAAATGAAAAAACGTTAACCAAAACCATAATGTACATTTTCTATGACTGACTTTGACACCGAGGTAAAAGGGGCAAGTTTGCATGTTGCAGAATAAATTGTCTTAGCTTTATTATGATTCATCCCAGGTATAGAAAATATAAGCAAAAAAAAAACTTTAACCAAAACCTTAATATAGTGTTTCTATTAACTGTGACCTTGAGTCCAAGGTCATGAAGGGAAGTGAATGCATAGTAAAATGAATTGTCTAAACATCATAATGATTCATGCCAAGTATGATGAGAATCTATTGAGGTGTTTGGGAAATATTAACAAATGAAAAGACTTTAACCAAAGCCATAACACACATTTTCTATGACTAGGACATTGATGGCAAAGTAAATTAGAATGAGTGAGAATGTAATGGAATGGATTGTCTTAGATTCAAAATGATTCATGCCATATATGATGAGAATCTATAAAGGGGTTAAAGAAATATATACAAATGAAAACTGTAACCAAATTCTTAAGAAACTGTTAATGACAAAAATGATGGCAGAAAAGTGACTTCTATTTCTCTGGTCCCACTAATGTGGGCTGGGAAATGAATGCCTTCCCTGGATGCCATGTTACAAAGAATAAACTCATCATATTAGTTAACAAAGAGTACCATAAATGGCACATAATACGCTTGCCTCGTGTCTAATAGCCCTCGATGTAGGTACTAGTAGGGCATGGTTAACTCTGGAGATTTTTGAGCATTGGGTCTGAATTACCTGGACATTTGATCATGGTATCAGAAACTGTTATTTTCTTGTTAAACATACAATGACTGAGTTCTGACTTCTAGAACCCAGATTATAGAGTTTTCTTTATAAGCAATGACAGTTTCATAGAGGAATCTACTCTAGAACAAAAGTTACTCTACAAAACCCAGTTTTCTTTGAGCCACAGTGACTCTGTCCTTTTTACCCCAAAATCAATAGGCCTTAAGTGCAAGTCATCCACAAACTTTGGTCTGGGTATGTGGTCAAGAACAAAAGTTATTGTGGAAAAAACATTTTGCTTCTTTCAGTCAAAGGGACCTTGACCAGGATAGCAAAGATCATGAGAGGAAGGACCTCAATGAAATTTCCTTTTATTGGAAATAAGGTTACAATTAGGATTGTGTTCATGGAATACTAATGCCCTGATACAGTGACCTACTTTTTTTTAGACAATGCAGCCAACAGTGCCCTAAAAACTATTAGAAATCCAAGACTTAACTGAATACTGAGGTCACAGTGACCCTTCTTTTGGTCTGATAATGTTCAACCGACCATGGTGCATTCACACAAAAAGTTGCAGTTAATAATGCCCAATAAACTTGATATTCAGAACTTATCCAGGTGTGATTAACAGACAGACAGAACAGACAGACCATATGACTCATTGGAAAAAGTTAACACTATATATCACTTCAACATTCATGGCAGGAAAGAAATGCACTTAATAAATGCTGATACTGATACCACAAGATCTTACCATAGCCAGCTGACTTTGAGTTTTCAGATGCAAAGTAGATTCCCTTGCCAACTCTCCCCCCACTGTGTGGCATGATGCGCAGTCCACTCTTCAAGATGGCTGCCACCACAGCCACATTTGTTCCATGCCACAGTAGCTTGCGTTCCTTTATGTCATCGTGCTGTTTGAATCTTTCACCCTGAGGAAGAAGTTTTAAATACTAGAATAAATTAACTTTCTTAACCTAAAACTATTCACACATTGATTGACAGGTTCTGAAAAATCCACAGTTAAGAAACTTTGGTGTTTTCTTTTCAAACAAACCAGTATTATTTTACTTATTCTCTTCAGAAACTACAATCTATAAATGTAACCTAACCTAGCATCCGAGAGCAAATTGCAATGGGCAGGATGAATGGAATGATCATTAAGTGTAACATATTAGGCACACTGGCATTTTAGTAACAATTATCCCTTCTTGCAAAGCCACAATGGCATCTATTATTATCAAATGAAGAACAAGAAAAAACATGTAATTCACACATGCCCTTGATGGACATAATTATACCAATATGGACATTAGATAAAAGATGAGGAAGTTTTAAAAACTGCATAAGCTTTAGTTTGGTCCCATTCTAGAACGCTAATGAGTTACTGTAATAATTTTGTTTGAAAAAGTGGTAGAAAATGATAAACAAAGAATGATATTTCAAATATAATGATACCAAGATAATGTTATTCTTGTCCCTTTTGGTACCTTTCATACATGTAATATTATTACTCGTACCCTGATTTTTAACAAAACTAGAAAAATCTGTGTTTGGAAGGAATTTGTTTATTAAGTTTCTGTCAAAATGTTTTTCTGCATCAAGGGTATTGATACAAACTCAACATTTTATTGTTGTTTCAGAAATTAACAATTACCTGAGTAATGAAACTCAACATGCTCCTAGCAATTATTATATACTAGTTATCTACGCACCTTCCCATCATTTTTTTTACTTGTACAATCTGGAGTTGATGTCGATCATCGGTATTACTAGTTTCTGTGATCATGTCATAAAAATGTTGTTCCCAACATGAGAAACTCATTAGATAAACCTTTCTTTTCATAAATTTGTCTCTTTTCTGGTTTTTACAGTTTTTGTTTTCACGTCATTCATATTTAATCATTTGACAGGTTTCAACAAAAACTGGCAAATAAGTTATTAAGTGCTGTGAAACTTGAGTATGCATCTGCAAAAAATGGTAAATATTGTAGACTGAGGTAATTCTTAAATAGATAAATTTGTTTCCATGATTTAATTATTCATTTATTTTCATAAAAATAGAATGTGTTATAAAGTTATGTTGTGTAAACTTAAGTTCATTATTTATTTACAAATGTTTTATTTCTTCCTGGACACCATGTGTGCATCTTGCTATGAGAGCTTGATTATTTCCTGGAAACCATGTGTAAACCTTGCTATGAGAGTTTGATTACTTTCTGGAAACTATATGTATACCTTGTTATGAGCATCTGAATTATTCCTGGAAACCATGTGTAGACCTTGCTATGAGAGTTTAATTACGTCCTGGAAACCATGTGTAGACCTTGCCTTTGAGAGTTTGATTACTTCCTGGAAACCATGTGTAGACCTTGCCTTTGAGAGTTTGATTACTTCCTGGAAACCATGTGTAGACCTTGCCTTTGCGAGTTTGATTACTTCCTGGAAACCATGTGTGTGTAGACCTTGCCTTTGAGAGTTTGATTACTTCCTGGAAACCATGTCTATACCTTGTACAGGGTTCCCACACTTTTTTATACAAAAAAATTCCAGGTCTTTTCCAGGTTTTTTCCTGAATGAAATTGATTTTTTCCAAGGTTCACTTGCGACCCTTACTGAACAGATCTAAAGAACATTTTGGCATAGAAAACATGCAGTTTTAAAATCAAAATCCTGTTTCTATTTTGAGACTCTCTCATAACATATGACCATATACTTGTAAACCACAGAATGCATCAATAGAAACAAGAATAACTATTGAAATTCATGTAAATTGCATGTAACTCATTTTAATTTCCAGAATAAAAATGTAAACTTAACTCTGCTTAACTGCATAAGTTGGTATGTGAAATTGTTTTTTAGAAAAGGGTTGTTTTAAATTTTGACAAGAAGCCCTTACAAATGATATACCCAAGTATAAAAAGAAGGAATTAATTTTTTTAAAACTCCACTTATGTAGGTCAATGGGATAATTTTTCCAAGCATTAATCGGAGGAAATGGATCGTGAATATGTTTGCGAAACATATTTATGATCCGTATGATTAACCTCTAAGTTGTGAATGGGAAATAAATCTTGTGACACTTCAGTTGAATCTACGTGCCCTATACACTGTACCATTGTTGCTAAAAACATGGAAATATATGGAGTTTGGTGCCCTGTGGAGATGAAACAAGTGGTTGGTGTCGGCCCGGATGGATTAAAGGTGGAGCGAATGGAGCAGTTGCTCCAGGGCCCATGCCTTGTAGGAGAACCTGAAAGGCACTGAAATGGTAACTAACATATATGGGGGGGGGGCGTGCTTGGGTGGAGGCTATGCTTGACAGGTTAGCTAAGCATGAATGAAATAATCTAATGGAAGCAGTGGCGTAGCTACCACCCAAGCAACCCCGGCAACTGGTGGTGGAGGGGTGGGTGGGGCAGGCAGACCTGTCAAGTCTCACACACTGTGCACAAGTCACATGTATTTTGTACAGAAATCACACTCACACTTATGTCCTGAATTTTCTTGTGCATTCTTAAAAAAATATTTTTGGATGTGTTTTCAACATATTAAATCTTAAAACTATAGTGAGTATTATTTTTGTACTCATGTGTTTCCAAAATATTAAATCTTAAAACTATAGTGAGTATTATTTTTATACTCATGTGTTTCCAACATATTAAATCTTAAAACTATAGTGAGTATTATTTTTATACTCATGTGTTTCCAAAATATTAAATCTTAAAACTATAGTGAGTATTATTTTTATACTCATGTGTTTCCAACATATTAAATCTTAAAACTATAGTGAGTATTATTTTTATACTCATGTGTTTCCAACATATTAAATCTTAAAACTATAGTGAGTATTATTTTTATACTCAAGAGTTTCCAACATATTAAATCTTAAAACTATAGTGAGTATTATTTTTATACTCATGTGTTTCCAACATATTAAATCTTAAAACTATAGTGAGTATTATTTTTATACTCATGTGTTTACCGTAAATTATAGATTCAGTAGCAACAAATTATGTTAAATATTGTTGTTCAAAAACAAGCTGGGAGAAGTATTAAGTTAGTTTCTGATGCAACTATGATGCATTGGCTTCAGGGAGACTGCCCCTTCCGACTCCCCACTGGGGCTTCGCCCCTGGTCCCCAACCAGTGAGCTACTGCCCCCTGGACACCCATTCCACTCCTGACACTTAAGGACCCTGGACAGCTCTGGAAAGCAGGCCCAGTAGAGGCCCAAAATTCTGATCGAACAAATTTTTTTATTGGGAGGAGGCCCCAGAATCAAGTTTGACAGGGGTGGGGGGCAGAATGAATTTCTTACTATGCCACTGAATGGAAGCACACAAAGATATTTAAGATTAATATCTCAGTAAGTCTTTTGGAGGTGGCATTCTGTGCTTAATGTAAAGGAAATATAATGAAATAGCAGCCCAATCATAATCAAACCTTTTGAAATCAACTGTCAATAGGTATATAGGTCAAATCGTATCCACCTTTGGTCATCTTGTAGCATAGACATAGAGTTGTGTTATCAACAATTTATGGTCACTTCTTAATTAGTCACATTAACTATTTTTCACCTTAATAAATTTGATTATGCTGATAGGGGACACTTGGTCATGGCATAGAAAGATTGTAGTGGGGTACTTATGCAATACCTCGATGAATTTACAGACTGTATTAAGATCTTTAGTTGGTTACATTTCTGAAATATCTAAACGAGCTATTTAACATGACCTTTCAGGTCGCCTGCCCTAATATAACCTGGCATGTGTTAATTGATCATGAAACCAATAAAACATTAAAGTTGCGCATGCAATCACTGTGCTTTGCTAAATAAGCACAGGAAATATCATATAATACATAACATTTGTTTTGCAGAAAAATTGTGATAAAAGTAAAAAAGGTAATACAAATTATTTGTGGTGGTAGTGATACCTGCGTTTTAACCAATATACATGTAAACCACTCCCTCTTTATAAGGTTACTCTTTATAGCACCATCCCACTTATAAGGTAGGTAAAACAGTAGACCCCATTTCACAGTTTAGCAGTACTGTTATGTATGATTTACCCTCTTATAAGGTAGGTAAAACAGTAGACCTCATTTCATAGTTTAGCAGTACTGTTATGTATGATTTACCCTCTTATAAGGTAGGTAAAACAGTAGACCCCATTTCACAGTTTAGCAGTACTGTTACATATGATTTACCCTCTTATAAGGTAGACCTCACTTATAAGGTAGGTAAAACAGTAGACCTCATTTCATAGTTTAGCAGTACTGTTATGTATGATTTACCCTCTAATAAGGTAGACCTCACTTATAAGGTAGGTAAAACAGTAGACCTCATTTCACAGTCTAGCAGTACTGTTACATATGATTTACCCTCTTATAAGGTAGACCTCACTTATAAGGTAGGTAAAACAGTAGACCTCATTTCATAGTTTAGCAGTACTGTTACATATGATTTACCCTCTTATAAGGTAGACCGCACTTATAAGGTAGGTAAAACAGTAGACCTCATTTCACAGTTTAGCAGTACTGTTACATATGATTTACCCTCTTATAAGGTAGACCGCACTTATAAGGTAGGTAAAACAGTAGACTTCATTTCACAGTTTAGCAGTACTGTTACATATGATTTACCCTCTTATAAGGTAGACCTCACTTATAAGGCAGTGCCATTTCATGTTCCTATCAGTAGTGTAACATCGTTCTCACAAAAATCAAATTCTTAGTGACCACTTTTTTCTTGACAAACTATCAACCCATGGGATTTTCAAAATTCCTAATATTAATTGGGATTCAGTTCAGATACCTACTTCAAATATTTTTCTGAATAAACTCAGATGAATATTCATTTGTGTATTAAAATTAAAATTATGAAATATATAATAATTTTACAATACCTTCAAAAGTATTCTTCAGATTGCTATAAATGTTCTTAATTGATCTGAATCAAGTACAGTTCTTATGAATGATATCAAGTAATTAAAATATTACTTAACATTACTTAAACTTTATCAGTACTTTGAATAGATGTGTATGCTGTCCTATGATAGCTCTTTTTATGGTTTGGTCCTGCAACTGGCAAAGTATCCTTCCATCAACATTTGCAATTTTTGACATCATCTAAAAACTGTTATACCAATTTTGACCAAACTTGGCAGGTAGTATCCTGGCATGAAGTTCTTTCAGATTTGTTCAAATGACCCCAATCGGCCATCCAGTATGACCACCATTACTAAAAATAGAAAAACTTTTAATGACTCGTTTTCATGAACCAGTGAACAGAAGGTTAGTGATTTGAGGTCCATTTGACCTCTTATTATATATCGTTTCAAGAATGTATTGAATGTATAGCATAATATTAACTTTCTTCCAGGCTGAAGGAAAAAGCACAAAGACAAGATTCCAGGTGAAGAGTCAAATCATGATGAAGTTCAAAACCAACAGTGCATTGAGGTAGAGTAGCAGCATTCTAGAACACATGATGCTCAGGATCTATCTGACTTGTCAAATCAGCCTGAGATTTGGGAGAATCGACTCAGAAAATACAAATCAGCATGATGGTACCAAACTCATCAAAAGAATCCAAGCATTGTAAGTCAGTAGGACACAAAGTAAGACCAGGTGCAAAACATACAGTGCTGCGCTTCATGAAATCCACTTCTAGTCATGCTTCTAAATACAGTGTGATAGTTGATTAATATGCACAGTTACGACCAGCTAAGGTACATGTTTATTCTGACAAAGATATAATTGATGTTGTACCTCTGTGAGCTGACTGTGTGAAGTATCTGCAGTACATTCAAGTGAAACTTGCAGCAATGGAAATTTTGATCTCAATTTGTTCTGAGAAAATATGCACTGTGGTGCTAAGGATGCTGTAAGCTGAATAAAGGAAACATCATTTGCTGGTTAGCTCTGCCTGAAACATATTGGTTATCTGACAAAGAAGTTGAAGTGAAAAGCAGAGACCTGCTGAAGTCAAACTCTTTTGAATACATTTCTCAGCGCAGTTTTGTAATTAGGCCCCCATGAGAAAATATGGAATTCGTTTTGTAACATGTATTATATCAATCATGTTCAGTCTCTTAATGCCGTAGCTGTTTATCATGAATCAGTGGACCCATTATGTACATGGCCAGAACTAGATGCCTTCACTTGTTATAATCCCAATGAATCTTCATCTGCTGAAACCCTCTGATAATTTGAAATGCAATCTGTTTTAGATTTTTCTAAATTACCAGAACATTACTACCTGAAGTACCATGAGGCAAAGGCATTAGTGCAACATTTTGAGGAACACTGTATTGCTTTTCCAATGTGGCTGTCTGTTCCTGACTTTTTCCTCTCATCCAAAAATATTCAGTTTTGTTAAAACCCTGACTTTTTCAAGGAAACATAAAAAAAATTGTTAAGTGGCATGGTTGGTGTATCTTTTGGAGAAATTGTAGAAATTTTGTTCATCAGCAGGAGGAAAAGGAAACAATTAAATCTGGTAAAAAGGACATCATAAATAGATTTTCATCTGGACTTATCCCAATTCACAGTGTCTGAAATTATGATTGCTCTGAACAATTTTATGTAAATGTACCCAGAATCAGAACAATAAAGCAGATCTCATTCTATTGTCGTTGGTCACTCTGAAAGATAATAATGTTAACGAGAAAAAGTTTGTCAATTGTTTTGGTTATGAATATTTTCAGACCGTTGAGTTTATTGTTCCAGGTTACATGTGTATGTGCGAGAGCAACACTGGTCCATACATGTAGGATTGAAAGCATACTTTCTTATGACACTGCCAATAATAGATGTCAGTGCTAAAACTTAACATTTTTATGTTAATATAACTGGGAGCTTTTTTAAAATTGCAATATTTAGAACAGATTGTTTAAGTAGTATGTATTATCGAAATATGAGAAATTTTATTTCATCAGAGATATTTGTGTATTGGTACACTGATAAAATAACATTCGGATAATTTTTATTTTGTGATATATACTCATCAGATCTTGTGGGAAGTCATTATCTGTCTCACAGGCTATTTTATCATTCCCTTACTGGTATTTTCTTGTAATTATGGTCTAATAATAGTAATGCATACAAAAGTCATACTGTTTTAACCATTATTCAACTGTGAGTCACATTTAAAATTTTTTTACAGAATTAAAAGATTGCACAGGCTTGGAGAAGCCATTTTGTTTGCATTTTTTCACAGGTAAAGCTCTTTTGTTGATAGAAATAAATAAAAGTTTCTACTCACTCAAGACAGTTCTCAAAAGCAATGATAATCTTGTACTATAATGATAAATATACTATTAATGTGTGCTTGCCAAATAAGCCTTATTAAGAAGCTCTCAAACATTGAGTCTTGTTGTAATATTTTATGTTTTACTCTAATGCTGCTTATTTGATACATTTCTTTATTCCTAGTTTTACAATTAAAACAAATATTTTTTATTGTTCTGACATTGATACTGTGATAGACAATCACTTCTAGTTCACTTGTGTTGTGTTCTTAATTGTTTGAAATAAAAGTAATAAATTTAGTTTCGGGTTTTTTTGGGGGGGGGGGAGGGGGAGGGGGAGTTGGTTAAGACACACCCAACATCACGGTGGTACTAAAGTAGTCCAGTCTAGAAAAAAAATCTAAACTTTTCAAACTATTGTTTTAAATTTGAACTATATGTATTGGTTTAAAGCCTTGGTATAATTGTCCACACTTTCAAAATTTTCACAAGCTGGTAAAGAAATGTATCATCCATTGGGTGTGTTTCATCCTGTGAAAATTAAAGACCCATATGGTGTGCCAAGGACCTGTCAGTGACACATTATAAACTTGAGAAAAAAACAATTGGAAACAAAATAAGAGGTATTAGTAAAAACAATAGTAAAAAAAATGTTAACAGAAAACAATTTAGAGAAGAAACTGTAACATTAAAGTTACTAAATGAAAAATGAGAACAAACTCTTGAAAAACTAGAACAAAATTGCATTGTCAAATATTCGTGTATTAGGCATGCATTTTGTAATGCCTGGCTTACTAACAGTCATCAGTTATCATTTATGTATAACAAGTGACTGATGTTAATTTCAAGTGATTCCTAGTACAGTCTGTTATCACTATTTGAAAGTAGAATCCGTCTGACTTTGGGGCAAATTATTCTATGCATAACCACCAAATCTGTACTCTTCATTCAAGCTTACAGGTATACTAGTGCCTGTGTGGATGAAGGACTAAATTGATTATGTAGTATGCCACACACCTCTGGGATGTGGGTTTGATACTCACCAGCTCAGTGTCTCAAAATTCTTACATGACTACCTTCATACTTGTATGTGTAAATTGACTGTAAAGGATACGACGAATGAATAAAATACATTTATGCAGTAGATATTTAATGAATGCAGTATCATAATCAGATGTGTCATTATATTGGACATTAAATGCAGGACAAATTAGTTATCTTCTTTTTGTGATTGGGGTTGAACAGCTCATCAGCAACATATAAGCCCAATTTAATTTTACAGGTGTTTGAGTGAAAAATAATATGTACTTAAAACTGCAATGCAAAAAGTAACTTTGTCGCACTATGAATATCCATCTTTGATCTTGCGCCAATAGTTATCCATTATTTCGACATATAAACTGATATTTGTAATTTTTGTTATTTTAATTTCTTTTATGGTAGTGGTGGGTGTAATCAGAATTTTATTTTTTGTGGTGGTGCCTCGAGATTAATTACAGTTTTGGTTGTGGTACCCTCAAAAAAGATTGGCATTCCTGCCCCCCTCCCCACTCACCCCAGTGCTGTTTCATGGAATAGCTCAAAAACATTTTTTTCTGTCATCAAGCGGTGGCTGAAAATTCTAGGTTTTTCCTTGACTCTGATCAATATTTGCAAAATGAAAAGTCTTTTCTTGGTCAGGAACAAACATATTCTATTTCCCAACTTTTTCCTGATTTCCGGGTAGCATGAGAACCCTGCTTACAATGAGAGTTTGATTACTTCCTGTGAACCATGTGTAAACCTTGCTATGAGAGTGAGATTTCTAGGCACACCTTTTATTTCTGTCATAATAACATATGAGCATAATCAGTAAATGAGGAAATGAGTAACATGAGTATAATGATACAAATATATGATTTGTCTGGAGATGTTTAGCAAGAGTTTACTGCATTTTGATTTCAAGACAATCAGAACTAACAAGGACAGTTAAATCTAATATCCTACTTGCAAAGTTTCAATAAAATAAACTTACCATGCTTGTACTGTACAGTAAAATCTATTAACTTTAAAGTTCAGAAATATTAGTACAATTCTGATTCCTATTAATGAAAAAGAGCAATCTGTATCAAGCTAAATGTGATTAGCTTAAAACAATCAACACATAACTTTGACATTTCTCAGTTTCATAACTTTATAAAAAATCATTTCAACTATTACATGACATCTAGAAAAATCACACAGCAATCAGCAATGTCAGTTAGCACATTCTCTGCCATTGTGTTCTAAAAAGAATATAAAACTAAAGTTTATAAGACATAACATTTTATGAAACCCTCTGCAAAATACACCACTCACTGTGACAAGTGACTTGTGACATTTATTATTTAACTAATGTCTTAAGTTTAAGATCCAATCAAAAGTTGTGTAGATCTTCTTTATACTTACTTCTCCATCCCTGTCAACTCTCCAAATATGTCTTTATACTTACTTCTCCATCCCTGTCAACTCTCCAAATATGTCTTAATACTTAGTTCTCCATCCCTGTCAACTCTCCAAATATGTCTTTATACTTACTTCTCCATCCCGGTCAACTCTCCAAATATGCCTTTATACATGTACTTACTTCTCCATCCTGGTCAACTCTCCAAATACGCCTTTATACTTACTTTTTCATCCCTGTTAACTCTCCAAATATGCCTTTACACATACATGTACTTCTCCATCCCGGTCAACTCTCCAAATATGCCTTTATACTTACTTTTACATCCCTGTTAACTCGCCAAATATGCCTTTATACATACATGTACTTCTCCATCCCTGTCAACTCTCCACATATGCCTTGTACTTACTTCTCCATCCCTGTCAACTCTCCAAATATGCTTAATTTTTGGCCCACCACGTGAACCGCCCTTTGTGTTATTTGTGTATATCTCCAGTGCCTACAAATAGATACAAATAGACTGGTATACTACTTATCTGAACTAATATTGCAGAAAACAGGTAGATAAATTGACCCCTCAGCTGAGGATGGTACCTGTCAATCAGCAGAGATTTCCATGGACTGCCAACAATTTGACTGCCAGCTATAGGTGTCAAGCATTACATAATTCAATGGCCAGACAACAGTTGGCCCATCTAAGTAGGCAAATGGAGAGAAATTACCATATAGTAGATACAAATAGAGAGAATTTACCTTATAGTATATGCAAAAAGAGAGAAATTACCATATAGTATATGCAAATTATAAAGAGAAAATTTACCATATAGTATATGCAAGTAGAGAAAATTTACCATATAGTACATAAAAATAGAGAGAATTTACCATATAGTACATGCAAGTAGAGAAAATTTACCATATAGTATATGCAAGTAGAGAAAATTTACCATATAGTATATGCAAGTAGAGAAAATTTACCATATAGTATATGCAAATAGAGAAAATTTACCATATAGTATATGCAAGTAAAGAGAATTTACCATATAGTATATGCAAGTAGAGAAAATTTACCATATAGTATATACAAATAGAGAGAATTTACCATATAGTATATGCAAATAGAGACAATTTAACATATAGTATATACAAATAGAGAGAATTTACCATATAGTATATGCAAATAGAGATAATTTACCGTATAGTATATACAAATAGAGAGAATTTACCATATAGTATATGCAAATAGAGATAATTTACCATATAGTATATGCAAGTAGAGATAATTTACCATATAGTATATACAAATAGATAGAATTAACCATATAGTATATGCAAAAAGAGAGAATTTAGCATATAGTATATGCAAACAGAGAGAATTTACCATATAGTATATACAAATAGAGAGAATTAACCATATAGTATATGCAAATAGAGAGAATTTACCATATAGTATATGCAAATAGAGAGAAATTGCCATATAGTATATGGAAGTAGAGAGAATTTACCATATAGTATATACAAATAGAGAGAATTTACCATATAGTATATAAAAATAGAGAGAAATTGCCATATAGTATATGCAAATTGAGAGAATTTACCATATAGTATATGCAAATAGAGAGAATTTAGCATATAGTATATGCAAATAGAGAGAATTTACCATATAGTATATGCAAATTATAAAGAGCGAATTTACCATATAGTACATACAAATAGAGAGAATTTAGCATATAGTATATACAAATAGAGAGAATGTACAATATAGTATATGGAAGTAGAGAGAATTTAACATATAGTATATACAAATAGAGAGAATTTACCATATAGTATATAACAATAGAGAGAAATTGCCATATAGTATATGTAAATAGAGAGAATTTACCATATAGTATATGCAAATAGAGAGAATTTAGCATATAGTATATGCAAATAGAGAGAATTTACCATATAGTATATGCAAATTATAAAGAGAGAATTTACCATATAGTACATACAAATAGAGAGAATTTAGCATATAGTATATACAAATAGAGAGAATTTACAATATAGTATATGGAAGTAGAGAGAATTTAACATATAGTATATACAAATAGAGAGAATTTACCATATAGTTTATATAATATAGAGAGAAATTACCATATAGTATATGGAAGTAAAGAGAATTTACCATACAGTATATGCAAATAGAGAGAATTTAACATATAGTATATGGAAGTAGGGAGAATTTAACATATAGTATATACAAATAGAGAGAATTTACCATATAGTATATGCAAATTATAAAGAGAGAATTTACCATATAGTATATGGAAGTAGAGAGAATTTAGCATATGGTATATGGAAGTAGAGAGAATTTAACATATAGTATATACAAATAGAGAGAATTTAACATATAGTATATACAAATAGAGAGAATTTAGCATATAGTATATACAAATAGAGAGAATTTACCATATAGTATATGGAAGTAGAGAGAATTTAACATATAGTATATACAAATAGAGAGAATTTACCATATAGTATATGCAAATAGAGAGAATTTACGATACAGTATATGCAAATAGAGAGAATTTACCATATAGTATATGCAAATTATAAAGAGAGAATTTACCATATAGTATATGGATGTAGAGAGGATTTAACATATAGTATATACAAATAGAGAGAATTTACCATATAGTATATAAAAATAGAGAGAAATTGCCATATAGTATATGCAAATAGAGAGAATTTACCATATAGTATATGCAAATAGAGAGAATTTAGCATATAGTATATGCAAATAGAGAGAATTTACCATATAGTATATGCAAATTATAAAGAGAGAATGTTACTATATTCCAGTCCCTTTTATGAGGCGGGTATAATTTGAGAGTAATATTATTATAAACTACCTCAAGATAAGGCAACCTCAACTGAAAGGCGGTCCAATTTTATGCATCCCATGAGTAGCAATATAGTGTCGGAGTACTGTATGTGAAGCATTCTCTGTTTTTCAGAAGGGTCAATTACAAAGATGTACATCTCCAGCCTGTTGTATAATGTGTGTATTTTTCCAGCCCTACTGTATATACTCGCGTATAATACGATATCAACTGCAAACTGCATAGACCCAGATCTGCCATCGCATAATACACTGGCAGATCTGGGTCTATGCAGTTTGTAAGGACTAATCAGTAGAACAAACAACATAGACCCTGATCTGCCAGCACATTATGCAATGACAGATCAGGGTCTATATTGTTTGCATTTGGATCTGGCTTATAAGTGAGTATATATGGTAATTATGGAAAAGAAGATGATGCTAACTGGTATCACCTTTGTTCCCTCACCTAACAGCAAACATGTAGATGCTATATTTCATGCAAATATATATGTACGTGAAATAAACAAATACTTAACATAATCTGTGTATTAGGGTTTAATGGCATGTCAGCACACTTAATGAGTATAGTTAAAGTTAAAAAATGTAAATATCAAGAACTGCACGAAGTCTTTAGGAAGATAAATCCTTCCAAATGAACGTGAAATACCACAAGATAAATATGTTACAATTCTGTAAAATGTAAATCCAATAAAGATAAAGGTAAAGAAACTAAATCCTTAAAATATGGGTATATATATATATATATATATATATATATATATATATATATATATATATATATATATATATATATATATATATATATATATATATATATATATATATATATATATATATATATATATTGATATACTGACAACACACTGCACAGACCTAGTGTAAACTAGCCATAGCACTTCCAGGACCTACTGGTCCATTTATTACTGACACAATCATGAAAAATGCAACATAAAATGACAAAATTAGCACACAAAAGTGACCAATTATATTATCAAACAGCACATTTCTTTTTGATTTTTGAATTACGTACAAAAATAAATTCCTATATTTATAAAAGGACTACAAATTTCCCTGTGAGATGCTCTTTAAACCTTCACTGATTGATTGAATTGTAACAACTAACCTAGTAATAAAAGGAAAACATTCCCTCTCTCTCTCTCTCTCTCTCTCTCTCTCTCTCTCTCTCTCTCTCTCTCTATATATATATATATATATATATATATATATATATATATATATATATATATATATATATATATATATATATATATATACTTGGATATAAGCCAAGTCCAAACAGTAATTGTTTTGTTTTCAGCCTAGGTATTGGCCTAAGTAGGTCATATGAACCAGAGCCTTATTTAAGGACACCTTGGGATAAAATCAAAACAACATCTCACAGTGTTTTAATCATTTATCAATAACCTCTACTGATAAAGAAGAACTTGATTTTAATTTTTCATTATCCCCATCCTTTGGAGGGGGATACTGTGATACCAGTCTAACTTGCTGTCCACCTGTCAATAACTCTATCTCCTCCAAAACTGCTGGGTGGAAATTCACCCAACTTGGTACACAGCTTGCACATGTGGTATCCATCTGCAACAAAGGGGCTATAAGTTTTGGGTCCCTCCCCTGGAGTCCCTGGGTCAAAAATCAAATATAGAAAAATTGCAATTACTGTGACATAACTGAAAATCTTTTTGACCAAACTTTATACATGCAGTCATAGCATAAGGACACATATTTCAGGTTACAACCCTTGGTAGTTTTTGGTGGTGGTGATGGTGGAGGTGGGGTGGGGGTGGGGGCGGAGCAGACGGGAGAATATGTAAAAACAAACATGATATATTTAAGGGCAAACAAGGAAAGTAGCTCTAGTTGTTCCTGCATTACCTAATGTTCTTAACACATTGAGAATTTTTTAAAAGCAAACAGACACTGGCATTTTCAGCAATCAATAGACAGTGACATAAATTTTGCCACTCTTTGTTTAGAGTGGGGTGATTCCACAATAAGTTTGCAACATATATGCTCAGAATTCAACACATAACTCACTTGACCGCACAAATCATGCATTCAGTCAATCTTCTACTTGAAACATTTAACCAAATTTCTATATGATCTGAGTGGTGCAACAACCATCATTTTAATGGCTCTTTGATTTATCATACCATTGTTTATGTCTGATGTATCTGATGTTTTTCATAAAGTATTATGTAGCCACCATTTTTTCTACCTTCACTCAGAATGTCAATACTAATGACTATATCGCTATTACAAATGATGTCCATTATAATATAGTTGGATGTGGTGTCTGATATAGGCCCCTGTACTGTCAGTGGTCAGAACAGGTGAAACAAATCAGTAACTGTATCACAGGGGCAGAATTCCTTGTTTTAAGGGTAATACCATGCAAGGTATATGATAAAACAATGTATACATTTTCTATTTCATTTTGTAAAAAAATGGGAAATAATACTGTTTATACTTGCGTATAAGCCAATACCAACTGCAAACTGCATAGACCCAGATCTGCCGTCGCATAATGTGCCGGCAGATCTGGGTCTATGCAGTTTGTAATGACTAATCAGTAGAACAAACAACATAGACCCTGATCTGCCAGCACATTATGTGATGGCAGATCAGGGTCTATGTTGTTTGCATTTGGACCCAGTTTATACGTGAGTATATACGGTAAGACTCGACAGATTAAAATAAAAATACACAAGGTAAGGCAATGCACGTATTCTGTACTACATATTATTTTGTCAAATTTCAATCAAAGAAGACTGACTATATTTCTGTCCACTATATAACCTCAGTCTCCAATCATTGTTTGTTGTTATCTCAGTGGCAACATACTCTCACTTGTTTGTGCCCTTTGATGTAGCTCCTAGATACTGGCTTCATTGTCACAAGCTCCTAATCTAAGCCTGCTTCTTATTGTGAAGCAATCATCCAGTCACAAATATAATACAGGAGTATAAACACTAAATACTGCATTATCATGAGTATCAAGGAATTTACACATAGCAAACAAAATGGGAAGTGATATAGGAAAAATTAGCATTCTAAACTTCATGCATAATTCAACTGAAAGTAAGTAGATAATGTCTGTAAGCACTGATTGATAGGTCATAAGATATTACTAAAAGTAAGTAGATAAAAACAGGTGTAAACACTATTTGATAGGTCATAAAATATTACCAAAGATAAGTAAATAAAGTCTGTGACTAAACACTGATATGTCAAAAAATATTACTAAAATTAAGTAGATGAAATTAGTGTAAACACTGATTGATAGGTTGTAATATTATACTAAAATTAAGTAGACAAAATCTGTGACTAAACACTGATATGTCATAAGATATTACTAAAATTATGTAGACGAAATTTGTGTAAACACTGATTGATAGGTTGTAAGATATTACTAAAATTAAGTAGACGAAATTTGTGTAAACACTGATTGATGGGTTGTAAGATATTATTAAAAGTAAGTAAATAAATTCTCTGACTAAACACTGATATGTCATAAGATATTACTAAAAATAAGTAGATGAAATCTGTAAACACTGATTGATAGGTTGTAAGATATTACTAAAAGTAATTAGATGAAATCTGTGTAAAGACTGATTGATAGGTTGTATGATATTACTAAAAGTAAGTTGATGAAATCTGTGTAAAGACTGATTGATAGGTTGTATGATATTACTAAAAGTAAGTAGACAAAGTCTGTGTAAACACTGATTGATAGGTCATAAAATATTACTAATTTAACACATGATAAAATTAATTAAATTAAATGCAATTAGATAGAAATACAGCTGTTTGTCACACTGAAATGATATCTTGTTAAGGAATCCAACAAAAATTGCTTTCTTAATTTTCATCTATTCATGTATGGTAAAATTTGAACTGACATTAACTTACCTTGAAGAAAGTTTCTAAGGCATAATGTCATAAAAAAACCTAACAACACACAACAAATAACAAATGCATGGCTATACCATTTAATGTATTTGTCTGCAAGACAGGAAAGGTGTTAACATACATTTGTAAATCATGGAAGTTGACTCGTCTGGCATATTACAAGCACATAGAAACATGAGCACTTACTTTGAACTCTACTGACTTGCGTGCCAATAGTTCCAGCTTGCATTTCAGCAGCCCATAATTGACATCCAGTGGATGAGACACCTTATCTGTTGCCTAAAAATGTAACAAACAGAAGCACTTAGTTTCATATAAAGATATATTTTGTGCATACACTGGTCCACCTCTTATAAAGTACTTCTAAAGAGAAGCCAACCCCAGATGAAAGGTCATCCACTATTGTGCATTAGGGTGTCCTCATAAATGGGAGGGGATCACTGTACCCTAATGTTATATTTATGATTTCTACATGACATTATTTTGGTGTAAAATGTCTGTTTCTTTGTCAAATCTTTTGTCTTTGCACACTTATCTATGCTTTTCTTTTCTCAGTGTGTTAAACATGACTGATATTTTCAGAGTAGTGTAAAAACATAGTACCTAATTGTTACTTTGTTCAATAGTATGAAGTTTCTTTTCCTACACATTTTGTTAGTAAGATGCATGCATGCTGATTGTTAGAACATAGTTGAGGCTTCAATGATTTGCCAGACTGGGGTAGATTTTTTAGCAAAGAATATCTTGAGTCCAAAAGAAATTCTGGTCATCAACTCTTCACCCACCGAAATTCTCAATGTAAACCCAAATGGTGTATGAGTGTCAATGAATGTCTCTGATTAGAATTCTTTCATCTCAATGTAAACCCAAATGGTGTATGAGTGTCAATGAATGTCTCTGATTAGAATTCTTTCATCTCAATGTAAACCCAAATGGTGTATGAGTGTCAATGAATGTCTCTGATTAGAATTCTTTCATCTCAATGTAAACCCAAATGGTGTATGAGTGTCAATGAATGTCTCTGATTAGAATTCTTTCAACTAATGAAGCAATTGTTCTTGTCATGATTTAATTGGCAACTTTTCAAATACATAATACATTGTACATGAGTTCGACATATAAAGGAACATAGGACTGACTTTTAGGAGATAAGCTCTAAAACTGAACTCACTGATTTCTTTGCTTGCTCCTTTTCTTTCTGCAGACTTTGGGCTAGTTCAATATCTCCAAGGACCTGCACAAAATGTAGAACATTTCCATTAGAGAACGTGAGGTGTTATCTAAAACGAAAGTATAAGATACGCATGAAATTGACCAAAATCATATTGGAATTTGCATAAAATTATGATGGATGCCTATGGGCCGATGCTCAATACAAATAGTATTGTAATATAGCCAGTTACTAATTAAGAAATCATTAGGTCAGCATGGGTTGAACATGATTACATTGCAGATCCAAATCTGTCATCAACAAGTCAATATTCAAATCACAAAACTATTTTAGAGGTACAGCTGTGTACTAAATGTGTTTTTATTTTCCTCAGAAATATTTCTAATTGAAAAGCAGTAAAGACTGATATGAAATAAATAATGAAGGGAAATACTCTTTTCTGAGGAAACAAAACTTGCACCTATAGCAAGAAGAAAAAGATAGTAATGATGATGATGATTAACAAGAACTAATCTTAGAGGAAGAAACTCTAAGCTCTGATGTACGGTTAAATACCTATTCATATTTACCTAAAATGAACTTAAATAAAAATGGTTGGTTTTTGTTGTTCAAAAGGGCCAAATTCAAATTTAGAGTTCATTTTCAGATCTGATGGTTACAAAAATTAGGTTTAGGTACCAGGATAAAGATATTTCATGAAAATGGTCTTTTATTAGAGTTATTCTACAGTAAAATGATGCTTTGATTACACAATTTGTCCAGCATGTTCAGACCTTACCAACAGCATGTCCATCTTTTGCCTCAGTGTTTCCATGTCGTTGATTACTGGCGGCACTTTCCTGCCAAAATCATGAGGTATCACTGTGTAAAACCGGGATGACAACTCGTTAAGCTTGGAGGTCTTCTCTGCATTCAGTTCAGTTTCTATCTCATCTAGAACTTCAAATCCTTTAGCAATCTGTGCCTTACTGAGCTTGCCCAAAGGCATCTTCTTCACATCTAAAAGTAGTGATAAATCATCATTTAAAATGACAATCAGATGATCAATGATCATAAAGTTACATGCCAGAATTTCAGTATTTTCTTCAATTCTAATTTCGGGGCCCCGGGTGGCCGAGTGGTCTAAGGCGCTCGCCTTTACAGATCACTGACATCTCACCTCTGTCCACGTGGGTTCGAGTCTCGGGCTCGGCCAATGTGGGTATGTGAGACAGCTTGCCAGTAGCTTCCTGTGGGTCGGTGGTTCTTCCCGGGGTTTTCTTGGGTTCTTCCTCCACCAAATATGCTGGCCGCCATGTATAGCTCATCATGTGCTGAAAAATGGCGTTAAACCCATAACAACCAACCAATCAATTCTAATTTCCCTATGAGGTATTTCTATCTCATTGAATGGAAGAAAAAAAATTAGTAAGGCTGTAAAAAAAACAATTTTTAATGTAAAATATGCTTCTTCGATAATACTTACCTGGTCATAATACCTTAGGAGTATGACCCTACCTCACAAATCCAGCCCTCTTAAGCTTGTTTTTAGTCACAAAAGTGTAAAAAGTTGTCAGCCCACCTGGGTGGGAGTCAGATAAGAGTGATTTTCCCTTGGATAGAGGAATTGGTGATATATGCCTTTTTGCACACTGTGTCAGGTTAAATGTAACAGCACGGAGGCTGAGAGCGTGTGCCCATATTATGATCTGGAAAGTATTATCGAAGAAATATATTTTGTTCAAAGATAGGATCCTTCCTGAAATATGTTACTTGATCGTAATACATGGAGCAGCTTAAAATCTTCTGAGAGATATATAGGAAAGATTTAGCATCTCCACATGCCCAGATGCGGCTAGTAGGGCAACAATATCTTCCTGGAAATACAGAGGAAGTCAAGTGGCCACATCATTGTGAAGCTGCTGAATGACCCAGCAGGATAGTCTGTTGTGCTGCTGCTAAAGGTCCACCAGGTCAAGCTTAGCCCTTTGGAATGAAAGATCTCTGAGGTAAAAACTTGAGAAAGTCAACTCTGACCTTCATACCATGGCTTGGATAATGTCAGTTAGGGAACATTTGTGTTCAAAAGCTATGCATGTGGCTACTACTCTAAGCTCTTGAGCCGATAAGTGCAAGAAACTAATTTAGTCTTGAATTACTTATTTTATACACAAAGCGAATATCCCATTATATTCATGATGATGAAGCCTGTGTTGGGATATCGTCCTGGGCTACTGTAATCTCCAGACAATCACTGAATTAATCATCAATATTTGGTGGATGATATCAGGTATCCTGGACTGTATTGTCACCATATCCATAAATATATTGGTAATCCATGATGGGCAGTGAAAGAGCTTCTGTTCAAGCTGTACGATATTCCCTTAAGAACCATTAATAGTCCGAGAATGATTCCGGTCACAAGGGACTGAATTGTCGCCGTAGCCAGTGTCAAGTTGGTAACCCATGATGGACTGTGCTGGATCTATCCAACATGGGTCCATAATGGTACCTGGTCAACAAGGGTTCATAATGGCATGAGGTCAACATGGATCCTTAACGGCACTGGACCAATGTGGGTCCATAATGGCACTGAGTCGACATTGGTTCGTCATGGCACAGGAAGGCCAAAAGTGGATAGTGGCCATTTGCTCTTTGATACAAGTGCCTGTGTTATGATGCCTGGATGGGATATTCGATCACCATACCCGATCCCTTCAGGCATCAGTTTAGGCTGTGTCAGAGCCGGTATTGACCATAGGCAATCCACCTGTGATGGCAAAGTCCAGTACTGACTGATAGAGGTCATGTGTTCTTCCATGACAGTACTGATGCCAGGACAAGATAAGATGGGACATTTGATCACTGTACCTGGACTCTAAAGGCATTAGTTGAGGCGATGTCAGAGTCGATATTGACCAAAGCCAATCAACTTCTAATGCTGTTGCTGGTCCAGACAGGCTGTCATACCAAGCTGAAATTGGTCCACTAGATACTGCCATGAAGATATGTTCAGCCTTCAAAGTTCTACTAGTAAAAGGTTGCTAAATGAGGCAGATGTGATGGCAATACAGACTGTGTCCTCATTTTTAATGCTGTGTTTCTTCACTTTCTCACTAGCCTGGGTACACTGTTTGGCCAAGATGTTTCGCCCATACATTTTCTGTTCATCGTGCGCAATGTCTCATGTATGACCCGAATCGCACCGCATACACTTCAGATATGTAGCATGCTTATTTTTTGCCAGATAAAAGTGTTTGCATCCAAGGCACATAGGTATGCACAATGTGTTGACACCTGTAATGATTCTCGTGAAGATCAACACAACAGCATATACAGGTGAAATCAGTCAATTGTTGGATGAACGTACTGTGATGTTAATGACAAACACAAATGTCTACAATAATTATATGAATGAACTTATGGTATGTAATACTTTACAATTACAGGGGGTATTTGAAAAAGTCTAAATGTTTTGTCATAACTTTTTGTTTCTTTGAATCTGTCAATAAATTTTATGCTGATCAATAGACAAAATAATGGTCATTAAAATTATCTGCAGCTGCAGGTACAGCATGCCGGACATCTGCAGATATATACGTGTGACATAACACAGGTACATGACAGTGGTAAATGTCAGAGAAGAAAAATTTTGCTACTGAGCAAAGAGCTAAATCTGGGCATACATAAGGTATTCTGGACAACCATTGTCTGTGATTGGTGAGCAGGAAGTGCATGTTGTGAAGAGGGCAGCTGATGAAGATATTCAATACATAGTGGAATATATTTCTATTATCACAGGCATTAATTCATCAGCTGTTTTTAATATGCTGAAGAATCATTTGAAGCTCAGAAAAGTTTGTGCAAGATGGATTCCGTACTTTTTGATGGCTGATAAAAAACAGACTCGAGTTGAAATTGCCAAACAGCTACTCGCTAAATATGAAAAGAGTCACCAGAGGCATTTGAATGAAATTGTCAGGTGATGGAACATGGATTTACCTTTCTGAACCTGATTCGAGTGAAAATTATAATATCTGGACAGGTAAAAAATGAGCAAAGACCACAAATTGCTCAATGTAATTGGGTTGTCAAGAGAGTTTTACAGAGTTTTATGTGGATTATTTTTCATTGCAAAGACCACAAATTGCTCAATGTAATTGGGTTGTCAAGAGAGTTTTACAGAGTTTTATGTGGATTATTTTTCATTGCAAATGGCTCAGTCATCCAGGTACCTATGTCTGACTCTGCTAGTGTTACTGGATGTTTTGATTCCTCCAAAGTGTTGCCAAATTCGTGGAACACTATCAAACCAGTTGTCCACACACGAGGTATCTATCTATGACATTGCACTGGCACATAAGTCCACCATCATGGCAGACTTCCTGAAGAAGGAGAGCGTCCAACCTTTGCCACGTTCTCCATACAGTCCTGATTTAGCTCCAAGTGAGCTAAATCACAGTATCAAAGATTCGCTGAGGGGCAGACGATTTGTAAGCCGCCATGTGGTTGGAAGTGCAGTTTTCTAGTGTATGAACAACATATCAAAAAGTGAATACAAAATGGCGTTTAATAATTGGATAATCAGACTAACAAAGTGTGCAGAGGTGCATGGGGAGTACTTTGAGTGGAGGCACTGACGTACTGTTCACTGATATAAAAATTTGTTGTACAGCGCACTAATATTCAGAACTTCTTAAATACATGATGTATTGACAGAATTCATATACTAGGTTGAGTACCAAGATTAGAATTGACATACTCAAGACTATGGGCTAGGTAACTAAAATGGCACCTACATGTATATCGTAAGAGGAAATTATGCCAATAAAGTGCGAATTTTTTGTCTCATATAGAATAGAGTGAGATATAGACAGAAATATAGATGGAGTATACTTCCCTGTGTGAGAAAACTCCTTAGGATCGCTACAAATGTAACAAAAGGCACAAATTCAAAAGGTGGGTTGGTGACTCTTCCCAGGTTTTTCCCGGGTTCTTCCTTCACCAAATATACTAGCCGCCATGTATAGCCTTTCATGTGCTGAAAAATGGCATTTAAACCCACAACAACAACAACAACAAATTCAAAAGATAGTGACTTCTAGCACGAGCAAAAATTTGGTAACTGAAGTATGGGAGGTATATAGCGCCAATCCCTCTATCCAAGAGAAGATCACCCTTACGTGGACATGTGGCTTTTATCACTTATTGGCTAAAAACAAGCTTGGGATGGCTGGATTTGTGAGGTAGTGGTCATACTCCTAAGGTATTATGATTGGGTAATGTATTTGAAGAAGAAACCAACATGTCTATGAAAATGGGTGTTTCCTTATTATCCACACTATAGAACAAGTTATAAAATTGCTAGAGCTCAGTTTGAACTAATTATTTATAATAATTAATTTACCCAAATATTGTTGCATGAAGATATACTCAATTTTTTGTACCATGGCTAAAATAGTTTCAACAAATATAACAATCAATATCTGCATGGAAGATATAGATTAATTTCTGTATCATCATCATCCTTTTTTTGGTTTATTTCTTTCTTCAAATGGATGGCCTATATAACTGAATAGAACTAGAGCAAATTCTCATCTGTTGCTTGAAACCTTCCTTCTATATACTGAAATCAATGTCAACAGAAAACGGGATTTTGTTTTAAAAAAAAAAAAAAAAAATCTCTTTGGTGTAAAAGATTTTTAGAAGCCACGAAGAAAAAAAAAAAATCTTATGTCTAATTTGGCAAATATACTGAAAAACACCAGCTATTTATGTTTGTCATGAAGCTCATTATAGTACTAATAATAACTACTATACCAGTAGTGGTAAATTACCATATTTTTGGGGTGATACATCGATGTGGAGTATAAGTTGAAGGGAATTATTTTCATTGTTTTACTCCTTAATTCATATGTAAGTAGAAGTGGAGTATAAGACAAAGTTCGGACTATTAATAATGATTGTCCATATGAAAGCTGTCCACATAACCTTTTTGAAGATCAATCCAGTAAAGAATACTGTATTTTTCAGTTGATAAGTCAATGTAGAGTACAAGTCAAGGATAAATTTCTTAAGGTAAAAAAAATATCGACTTATACAATCTATAATACAACAGATGAATCTTCATTGATTGGACCAATTGCTATTGTTGTTTCACAAAGATAAATGAAAGGTATATTACTTCATGTATATTGTAACAAGAGACCTTCTTTTTGTCAAAACTGCCTTTGATTTAGCTAGAGAGTAAAAAACTTTAACATTGAGCTTAATTTTAACACTGGACTTGATCTATGATGTGGATTTATGTATGGACGGATGGACACACATAAGTAAAATAGTTGCTATGTCAAGCTTCTGACATGGCGGGTTCAACAAAATTATGAACATTTTATAGGACTCTAATAACATTTCCTGATGTTTATAATTATTTATTGTGGGAGAACTGTGTGAATCAATGTTTATTTCTATCACAGACTATTATTTAATCTTAAATTCATGCAGGTTATTTTAAGTAAATTTTTCAAGACACATTAACCAAATAAATAACACAATGTAATACCTAACATTAATTTTTTATTCCAGAGCACTTACCAATATCAAACTGTTTCATTGCATCACTAAACATATCATTGTCAAAGATGAGCTTTATCAGTCCTTGGGTTTCTTTATCCAGAGAACATTCTTTCACATTTTCACCCATTGTGCTAGTTGATTTTGTCTGAAATAGAATTTGATATTTCTCAAATTTATAGAATATTTACATCTATTGTTATCTGCATATGTAGTCATCTTCAATCATCTACTATGATTTCTTTCTTGTGGGTACCAATTTTGTGGTTTTCTGAAAAATGACACATTGCTTAAATTTGTCAATCAAGGAAATCATCTGTTTTGAACCACAAAATAAAAAAATTTCAATTTGTGATTTGCATCAAACAGGAAATTCACAAAATAGCATAACTGCTTTATTCCCAGAGAGTGTTGGGGGGTTTTTGAGACTCAAAAAGTGTGTTTTGAGGTACCAAAGGGGGTCAGTGCACTTGGCCTAAAATAAGCAACGTTGTCCAATTGAGAATAATCTATCTTTTCATGTAAGCCTATAGAAAATGACTTGAAATTCAAATCTGAATAAAAGTAAGTAATTTATCTGTTTTCTTTAAAGCATTAAATACACTTACAAACAAAAAACAGTAGTTTCAGCATTGTCAGATATCATCACCACACACATACACATACATGTATGTGCAAACAGCATAATCACAACCACACTGAGATTAAATAAAAAAAAATACACCAAGTTTCTGTCTTTAAAATCCATTGGATGGGAGAATATAGTCTTAATTAGATGCAGTCTTTGCTGCTCTCAATAGTTCAATAGGGGGTTTGAAGGTAATGCAAGTGTCATTTGTGTTCATCTTTGCACTCATTAGAGACTCGATGGTACTGTTTATAACTATATGTGTTAAATCACCGTTGTAAAAAGGGGAAGGGAAAAAAATTTTTTTTTCATCGAAACAATAATTCAACAGAATGCTAAGTATCACAAGCTCAACATCTACTTGTTCCCTAACTCTAGCCCTTACAGTCAATAAAGAGTACAACTTCTTGACATGAATGCACCCATTAGGTTTCAAGACTAAACATTCAACAGCTTCAGAAATATGTGAGTAAATGAAAATACCCCCCCCCCCCGGAAATGTGTTCATGGAGTACAGATACCCCACAACATTGTATGAAATGAACTGAATGCAAAACTTAACCAAGGAGTGACAGACGGTTGGATGGACATGAGTAACAACTAATATATACTCCTACAACTGTCATGGTGGGGATAAAAACAAGTAAAATTAGCACCAAAGAAAACAACAAGCACCACAAAAGCAACAAAAATGTAACCATAGTATCTTGGACATGATATTCTGAATGGCCTACAATAAATTGCGTACATGATGGCAATAGATAAATGTAACAATCCAATAAACAGAAGATGAATTAACCAGACTTGGCTGTTATGTACATGTAGCTTAAATCACAATGACTTACAGGTGCATCCACCACATCTTCCTCAACATCCATCTCTATTAGGGTGTATTTTCCAGCAACTGGCTGAAAATTGTCCCTTTTGGCCCATTTGTTCTTAGTCTTGTCAGAAAACTTCTTCTCAAAGTCCTTAATTGCAGAAGCCTTATCTATGGGACCCTTCATGGCATTAGCACCTACCTCTCCCTGTAAAATAAATGTAATTGGCAAACAGTCTGTAAATAGTGTGAATTATTTTATTTTTGTGGGGGACCAACTTTTTTACCTTTTGTATTAAAAGACCCAGTAAACAATTATCTTTCTGTGGAAGCAATATGATCCCTTGCCTAACCCACAATAATAAGTAGCTACAAAAATGTCATTTTTCCATAACCACAAAAATTAAATACCCTAAAAAATTAATGAATTTACAGAATTGATCTAGGAATGAAAAAAAAAATTGCTTGATGGACAAGTGAAAAATAATCATAGACTAATTGATAACAATATATGCTTGAGTTTGTTAACATTTAACCAAAACAGAAATAATGATATACATAAATAAATTATTATTACGTCATGATGAGTATGTGAAAACCTTCGTAAATTCGTAGTGATGCATCTATATTTATGTTCATCCATGCCTGAGTAACTTTAATGGATACTAAGTTACAAATATCAGCAAACAATGAAGTCTTTGTCTGTATACATTTTTTTTTAGCCTGATTTACCAGAAAAATAAGCAACGTTTCTGACAAATTTACTTTAATAATGTCATCTTTACTCTATCACAATTTGTGTTCAACTGGAAATAACTTACCCAATTTGTTCATTTGTATGTTTGATACAAAAATCATTACAGTACACGGTGTAGATAAAATTCCTTAGCTTGTCAGCATATTCACACTCATATCCCTAATACATCTATTCCGAAAGTGGTTTCGTATTTTGGACTGACAAGATGAAAAAATGCATAATTTTTTATTTTTACATGAAGCAAGTAATCACCTACCCGTGCTGTATTTCCTCAGTATAATTTTCACTCAAGTGAGAAAAGCAATGACCCAAATCTACCATGACATACTGTACAGCAGAACAGATACATGTAATGCATTGTTTATTTGAAATACAGTACCCCCTAACTATGAGGCACATCATTATAAGGCGTTACTTTTTATAAGACAGGCATGGTCATGGATCCAGTTAATTATTTAGTAGTAATATTGTGTATAAAATACCTCAGTATCAGGTGACCTCACATACAAGACGGTCCACATTTATGGTTTCCATGAACATCATTACAGCAAGTGAGTATTGTAATTTTGAATGATTATCTTTTGTTTGTTTTGTGGGGTTTTCAGCACATGATAGGGTATACCTGACAGCCAGGATATTTGGTGAAGGAAGAACCCGGGAAGAACCACTGGCCCATGGGAAGCTACTGGCAAGCTTTCTCACATATTCATGTTGGTTGAGCCTAGACTTGAACTCAAGCGGACAGAGGTGAGATGTTTGTGGGATCTGTAAAGGCGAGCGCCTTAGACCCCTTGGCCACCCGGGGCCCCGGTAATATTGAATGAATAATATAGACATTACACACTGAGCAAAGGCAGATAATATTGCAATTGAGCATGTGTTATACACAAGGTCATATGGTAAATAAGATAAGAAGGTCAAGGTCAGCATGATCATGTCTACACAATCAAAGAATTACTGTAAAATGTTTGTCCTTGACTACAAAGTCAAAAGGTTGAGCAAGCATGTCACAGAATGAATAGTCTTGGCTTCATAATGATTCATCCAATGTATGAAAACAAAATCCATCATGGGTTTAGAAAACATAGGCAAATGAAACAACTGTAACCAAAACCTTAATGTAAATTTTGTATGCCTGTGACCTTTACCAAAAGATCAAAGGGGCAAGCGTGCATGTCGCTGGATAAATTGTCTTAGCTTCATAATGATTAATGCCAAGTATGATGAGAATTTATTAAGGGGTTTAGGAAATAGTAGCAACTGAAGAAAAAAAAACTTTTACCAAAACCTTAACGCAAAGTTTCTATGCCCATGATCTTGACCACAAGGTAAAGGGGCAAGTGTTCATGTCGTTGAATAAATTGTTTTAATCTTCATAATAATTCATTTCAAGTGTGATAAGAATCTATCTAGATGCTTAGGATATCTATTCAAATTAAACCAAAACCTTAAAAATGTTTATCTCGCTGCCATTTACGCCATTATCGGAAAAGTGACTGTTATGTCTCGTTTTGCACTAACATTGACTCAAGAAAAATGTTCTGCTTCTTTCTTCTTTGTGTTTAAGTAGATATAACTTCTAAAATGTCATCATCCGCCTGCAATGCTTGTCTGAAAACCCTGAGAAAATTGCAAAGTATACAGACATACATTGAGAGTTAAGGATTACAATTTTTTACTTCATAAGAGATTAATAACAGTAAATTTCAAAATATTGATTCCATTATTATCATCTAAATTGACAGATAATTTTTCAGAAATGTACAGTTGAAGTGAGATAATAGTGTAACATTTCTTGTATTCTCTGTATTCTGTATAATCTTGTGGACTTACAGTGGTTTCTGTCATAAGGGTCTCCATATCTCTGGTAGAAAACCAAACAGCAACAGGGACTAATAAACAAAATCATGTATATATTAGGAAACACATTCGATTCTAGATGTTGCAATTAAGGCATTTTTTTCCACAACTTGAACTTTTGAGACTCTTTTTTTAGTAACTACAAAGTTTTCATTGCTGTATCAAATTCATGGATGAAATGCCATTTTCGAGGACTTGTCTGAAAATAAAGTACAAGTGACCAACATTTCTATTCTTCATAATGAAGTAATATTTATGTGATTTTGTCACCATAAGATTATAAATAATTTTCATATATTTTTCATTAGCACGAAAGAAACCTTTGATTTCTATTCTCATAAAAACTGAGGTATTAGATACTACAACCAGAGTGTAATCAATGATTACATACCGTATATACTCGTGTCTATGCAGTTTGTAAGGACTAATCAGTAGAAACAAACAACATAGACCCTGATCTGCCGGCACATTATGCGACGACAGATCAGGGTCTATTTTTTTGCATTTGGACCCAGCTTATACACAAGTATAAACAGTAGGTCACTTCAATTAAGGTATTAGTACTCTTCAGTAGCCATTGCTGTGGTGGTGTGAGGGGGGTTGGGGGCTGGCAATTGCCCCAGTCGCCGGGTGAGGAGGCGCCGTAAGGAGTTGTTTTTTTTGCAACTGTAACTGGGGCTTTCATTGGAGGTTGGAGTTTGGTAACTGATGTAAAAACTGTTCTCTGTGGCAAAGTAGGGATGCCACTAAAGTACATTGCTCTAGGGCACCTTGAACCCTCGCACCGCCTCTGAGCAATTGTAAACAGTAATTGTCCTGCAGAATATAAGTTCAGACTTAAATGATCCTGACAACAAAATTTTGGCCCCTTTTCTAATTACAGTTTTAGTTTTGCAATTTTTTTCTCTTTACATTGTAACTTTTAATATTTTAAAATGTGAAATGTTAACTTTTCATTGGCACTATATAGCCAGTTCCTACTAATCTAACTATACAGGGCATAAAATACATAAAATAATAAAAAGTAACATTCTTTTGTATGATATCAATGTAGTGGTATTATAATGAGCAGATAAAAGCCAAAGATTAATGTTGTTTTTATATTATTTAAAAAACAAATCATTGTTCTTAAAATCTGCTTGAGAAGCTATTATCACTGTCCACCCCCCAGAAGCCAGATTTTGCTGGGTGAAAGTCGGAGGCTTTGTGTAATCTTAAAGTGACAACCAGTAATGCATGCATGAATAATTACCATGATTAGCCACTATAGATGAGGCCTCACATGAAAAACATGCAGTATACAGACCACTCATTTAATTGCTGTACTTATTTACATGTACAATGCACGGTTAACCTGTTGAGGGTAACCTATCACAATATACAAAGCATAGTCAAAAATATGGAAAGTTTACCACTGAATAAAAACATAGTCATTTCGACTTCCAACTGAACTGTACAGAAATGTCCTTCTGAGAAGGCTATGATGTGTGTGTATAGCATGGAAAAATATATGTGGTCACAAAAATAAATACCTAACATATGTTGGTGAAACATAAACAATGCCAGCCCTAAAAGTGGGCTATGTGTGCCCCTGCACACGGTGCTGTGATCAGGGGGGGGGGGGCGGGGTGCCAAATGCAAAGTTCGCACATGGCGACATTTCTCCTAGGGCCTGCCCTGAGCATAAAATGTAGATCGCAGTGACCTTTGCTTGTAAGGGTATAGTAACTGAAAGAGATGTAAGTTCCATGAGAACATAAACAACACCAAATAAATGAACTTTAAACACAAAATTTCAACAAGTCACTGAAGCATAAAATACAGATCACATAAATAGAGATGTATTATTGCATTAAGGCTTTGAAAATTATCAAGATGCATCCACTCCACTCACCAAGTGTGCCAAAAACTCATGTGATCTTGAGCTACATGCAAAAACTTAAATAAAGCAATTAAAAGATGAAATATAGGTCATGATGAGCTTTTTTTATTGTAAAGGTGCGGTAGTAACAGAGATGCATATGATCATCAAATTTACGATTTTAACATGAACAGTGCCTGAGAAATGAATATCAAACACAAAATTTAACTCAAGTCACTGAAATGCAAAGTATGCAATGGCCATAATGACCTACTACTGAAATCAAGGAGTAGTGTTCGTCAAGATACATCCCCTCACCATGCTGCATGATCCTTGGTAGGATAGCATGAATAATGTACATAGAATGCACAAACCTATGTGGTCATGACCTAAATGCAGAATCTTAAGCCAGTAAAATGTGAAATGTAGGTCACAGTTAACTTTAATGTATGGGTGTGATTCTGAGGGAGATGCTATAATCATTTTATTGATTCAACCGTAAAAACAAAATTTAACCAAATTCAATGAAACTTGAAACATGGGTCAAAGTGATATATTTTTAAGCTGAGAATGCAGTACTCATCGAAATGCATCCTCTCACCAAGTTTCTTGATTCCAGGTATAACATTGTTATACAGGAGGTAAAAAAACCTGTGTAGTCATGAGCTAAATGCAAAAACTTAACATGAGCCAGTAACATGTAAAATGTAGGTCAGTGACCTTCATTTGTTGTAAGGGTGCGATACGAAGAGATTCATACATTTGTCTAGTTTGATGATTCTGGCATGAACAGTGCTTGAGATTGAACCCAAGTCAGTGAAGAGTGAAATATGGGTCAAAATGACCTACTTTTGTGATTCAGGTTTAGTACCCATCAAGATGCATCCCCTCACCAAGTTTCATTATTCTAAATATAAAAGTATGTATACAGGGTGTCAGAAACCTATTTGGTCATAAGCTAAATGCAAAAACTTAACCTAAACCAGTAAAATGTGAAAGGTAGATCACAGTGACTTTCTTTTCTTGTGGTACGAACAGAGAGGCATACAGTAAACTGGATTAATGATTCTTGCATGGAATGAGCTTGAGAAATAAACTGAAAACAAAATATAAGCAAAGTGAGTGAAGTATGAAATATGGGTCACAGTGACCTACTTTTGTGATGGAGATGTAGTATTTATCATGACGTATCTCCTCACCAAGTTTCACAAGTTTAGGTATAGCATTATATATACAGGTTGCCAGAAACCTATTTGGTCATGAACCCAGTCTTGATTCCAGGTATAACAGTGTTATACAGGAGGTAAAAAAATATGTAGTCATGACCTAAATGCAAAAACTTAACCTAAGCCAGTAAAATGTGAAATGTACCTCACTGTAGCTTTCTTTTGTTGTAAGAGTGTGTTACTAATACAGATATATAGTTTGATGATTATTGCATGAACAGAGATTGAGAAATAAACCTAAAACACAAGATATAACCAAAATCAGTAAGCACAAAATATGGGTCACAGTGACATACGTTTGTGTAAGGGTGCAGTGCTCTTCAAGATGCATCCAATCACATGAATCTAAGTATAACAGTATGTATACAGGCTGCAAAAATATCTGTTCGGTTAATAGTTAAATGCCAAAACATAACATAAGCCAGTATATGTAAAATATAGATGACAGTGACCTCCTTTTGTTGTAATGGTGTAGTACTAAACGAGTTGTATACAATCATCTAGTTTGACAATAGGAATGGAGCTTGACAAATACATTTAAAGCACAAAATTTAACTAAAATCAGTGAAGGATGAAATATGGGTTAGAATGACTTACTATTGTGATGAAGCTGTACTTGTCTAGATGCATCCCCCCCACCAGGTTCCATGATTACAGGCACAACAGTATTTATATGGTGTGCAAAACCCCCAAAGTTAAAGACAAACAACTGAGCCTAGAATGTACAACCACTGTACAAGTATGTAGAAAGTTTTCCCCTTGAGCCTGCTTCCCAGGGGGTAGGTGGTATGAACCCTACTCCAAACTGTTGCCCATGACCTAGGAAGAAAGATTGTTTGAGATTCAGGAAAGTTGTACATATGTATATGCTTTTATCTGTGTGGACGCCAACGCAGATGCAAGGGGTAGTACTATAGCTCCCCTCTACTGCATATAATTGAGCTTAATATAAACAGAATGAGATCAAGTCTAAGAATATTTGGATTTGATTTAGAAACGTCTTCATTGAACACTAAAGTCACTCTATATTGACCTAAATGCAAAACTTACCCACATATAGGAACAGATGTACGGACAGACAGGGATACACTATTTGCCCCTTTTAGATAGACATGTTTGATCTTTGTCCACTAAAATGTTAAATTTATGGATTTCTCACAATGTTTTCACCTTGTTTGCACTATGGTATCAATACACCATCTATCCCATCATGCATTTCTTGTTTGACCAGTCTGATAGTAGAATAGACAAACACTTACCACTCTTCCCCATCTGTTCCAGGAATAATACTTTGCCCCGACTTGAAGCACCTGGATCACATAGAACTTGTTGTTGTTGTGTCCAATGTTGGTCTGATTCAGCATACAGTCATAGTCATCTACAACCTTAAGAGATCAAGTATAAACACTGTAATAGTATTGACACCCACCCACCCCTGACAGTTTGTACCCCCCCCCCCCCATCGATTTTAAAAACAAAAGGCATTAAGGATATAAAAAATGCACAAAACTTAGTCATTTCATTCATCAATATAAAATTTCTAACCTGATCGACGCCATGCGATACATAGCACTGAAAACTTGTTCACATTTCAAACCAAATGGGAGTTTCTTTACTGACATGATCGCCATATTTGCGTGGGCGAGTCTTTTTTTCAGATGTGCTGTAGTTTGCCGCCTTCGATAAACTCCAAATATTTTGGCAAATTTCTGGAACTTTTCGAGTTACATCCTTTGAACACACAATTTATAAGGGTTACACCTAATAATTTTGTTCAAATATTTTAACTGAAATATTAAAAACTAGGCATTGCAAATATTGGACACCGTTTTTACTGTAAATGGACTGTTCGAGGAATCAGAAAAAGGACAGTGAGCAGTCTGGTTGTTACATTAACAGCTTCTGTTTGGTTTGAAACGCGAACAAGATGACAATGTTAGGGGCCCCCTGATGACAATCAGATAATAAATTAATAATTGATGAATGAAATTACTAAATTGTGTGCAATTTTTGTATCTTTGTTATTTTTCGTTTTTAAAATCGCGGTGGCGGGGAGGGGGATACAAACTACTGGGAGTGTGGATGAACACACAGGGTAACTTATCTCTAAATAGGAATTTCATACATTGGGTATTTTACTCCCTGGTTTGGAACTAACTGCATATTTTAAGAAATTTACAATAGGAGACCGAATTTTAATCATCATGATCTTATTCATGCCATTGGTACCACTGCACAGTTTAGTATTTGCACAGGGAGAGTTAATTTGTTTAGGAAAAAAATAGTCCCGACATTTGACATATTCGATCGTATGTTGTTTTGTTTTTTTAACAAAGAACCCGGGAATACTTATGTTGGCGTAAATCCGTTTCGTTTAAGCATTCAATATCTACCAGATGCTGCAGAGCTCGATGTGATTACCACAGCGGTTGAATGCAAAACTATGCGCTCAGAATGAACACCCAGTTTTAGAAAGCAAAATGTACATAAAATGTTTCAGATAAAATGTTAACAAAAATTTAGTCCATCATATTTTTATTTAAATTTCGAGTGTAGGTGTAGGAACATTCCTTGCCCCAAAAGGGACTAAGAAAATATGCATATACCAGATTTCAGCTATTTAAAAAAAAAGCATTTAAGCAAGTTCACAAGCTGGATTTGAATGGGTGCATATTAAGTGTGACTTAAAAATACAAAAAAAAATCACAAGCTATACTGACAGAGAATTTTATTTTGGATCATATGAGATTAAAAATTCCCAATTTAGGCAGTTTTTACCGCAAAGATTTAACCTTAAGCAGACAACATGCATGCCAGAAAGTGAAATTTTGTGAAAACCATCTTTGGAGTAAAATATGTTTCTTCAATGATACTTACCCAATGATATTACATTAGGAGTACAACCTCTACCTCGCAAATTCAGCCCTCCCAAGCTTGTTTTTCTTAGCAACAAAAGTGCCAATAGTTGTTTGTCCACTAAGGTGGAAATCAGATAAGGGTGATCTCACCTTGGGTGGAGGGCTTGGCGCTAAATCCCGTCAATACGCCACTTACTACTGGTGCGGAGGTGCAAGCTCTACCAGGTTTTAATGAACTCCAGGGAGTCTGTGAAGGTGTGCATTTATTATGATCAGGTAAGTATTATGTAAGAAACACATTTTACAAATAATTTCTTCTTCAAATAGGTTACCCGAACATAATTAAAGATAACAGATGGAGGGAATTACATCCCATTACCTTGAAAGGGCCCAATCTCGGTTCCTAATGTATATGAGGCAGCTTCAAACTTCATGAGATATACGGACTAGAGATAGCATAAAGATATGCCTAGACATGGCTTGTAGGGAAAACTTTACACCTCCGGAAATCCAGCAGACGTCGAGTGGCCGTGTCATTGCGAAGGTGCCGAATGACCTGGGAAGGTAGCCTGTTAAGCTGCTGCTAAAGGTCCGACCAGGTCAAACTGAGCCATTTGGGATGAAAGGTTTCTAAGGTAAAAAGGAATAGAGAGTACTCTCTGACCTCGATGCCCTGTCTTGAATAATGTCAGTTATGGAACAGTTATGCTTGAATGCTATGCTAGTGGTTACTTCACTAAAGTCTATGAGCAAGAAACTCGTTTGGTCTTGGGTTAGTTCGTTATGCGCAGAGCGAATGACCCTTCATATCCAAGACGACAGAGCCTGAGTTGAGATATTGTCCTTTCTTTCTTTCAGTGCCAGAAATAAACGAGATCTCCCTCTTCTCACCAGATCGGTTCGCTTCAGCTACCACTTCAAATCCCTTACGGGGTCCCTTAGACACCCTCGAGGCGAAGGGTCCAACAAGGAAAAGGGTTTTACCACAAAGACTTTATTCCCCATGAGTGGGGTTCTGTTGTTAGCAATGAAAGCAGGAGCCATTATAAGTCAAATAGAACCATCGGGAAGGAACGGCAGATAGTTCGGATCGACCGATAAGGCACATGTCTCACTGATTTTGTCTGCTGTAGCTAGAACGACAATAATGTAGGTTTTGTACGAGAGGTCAGTCAAGAGGTTCTAAACCTAAGTTGAATGTGCCTTATTTAGCATTTCAGAACACATGATAGATTACATTTGGACAAAAGGCCAAAGCTTTCGGGCGAGAGAAATCAAAGTTCGCTAGAAGGTCTGAGAGTTCATGTTGTTGCCTATATGCTCCCTTCAATCATGACGAAATGTGTCTGAGGTCCTGGAACGGTATGCTTATATATTGATAGGACCTAACGTATTCTCTTTAAAAAGACAAAGGAGAAAGTTAGCTATCTGTTGTATTGAGGCCATTAAAGGAGTAATGTGTTTCCGTTCACACTACTGGGAGAACACTCTCCACTCTCGTTTATATTCTTTCAAAGTAGTAGGCCTTCTTGCCTTAGTGATTCTGTCCATCACTTGTTCTGAGAATTTTTGTTTTATCCTGAGGGCTTGTTTGATATGATCCAGGCATACAGGTTGAACAATTCTGGGTTCGGACGAAACACCGTCTGACAAAGAAAGACAAATAATTTCCAATGAATTTCAACTGCTATGTTCAATAGATCGTTTATCCATGATTTTTTCCCACTTGGAGGCAGTAATGATGAACAGATGGAACTCTGATTCCCTCGCTTTTTGCATGATCTTGGGGATTAGAGGGGTTGGATGGAATTTGTATGCATCTAGACCGTTCCAGTTCATGGAAAGATCGTCAATTGCCTGAGTTTTTGGATCTGGGACTGGAGAGACAAAGATGGGTAGCTTTGCATTCCACCTAGTCACAAATAGATCCACAATTGGTCGACCACAGCGGGCGCAGATTCGCGCGAATTCCGAGGGGTGAAGAGATCATTCGGTTTGAATTAGCTTCTAGTGGACAAAACTTCGGTAGACACTGGGACAAGATAATCATTTGCAATGGTCTCATAAACAGGCGACCCAAGATGATGAGATCCACTGCTGCACTGAGCAGACCCAACAGGCGAAGAAATTCCCCGACTGTGATGTGATTCTTGAGAGAATAGGAGACACCCTCAAGGTGATTTTTAAGGCACTTTTATGAGGGCAACAGATCCTGTTTACATGCGTTTTGAACTCCATACCAAAGTGAGTACAATGTTGAGACGGGACGATATCGGATTTGTTCTTTTAGACAAGGAATCCAAGGCGGAGCAGAAGTAAAACAAGGGTTTCATGTCTTTATCTAGAAAGTAACTCACTCTGTGCTTTTGGAGAATGCCCTTGAGGTACTTGGAAGTCATGGACGTGGATCTGGCTCTGATGTCTACACGACTCTGTCCATACTTTTCGTGAAGACCCAGGGACTTGTGCTTTAACAAAAAGTGAGTGCCCTGAATTGGTACACCGTATCCCTGTATGATGGAGTTGAGATCCAGTCTCGGCAATTCCATCCTGAACCATGGTGCCCAAATGAAAATGTTGACAGAGCAATGACTGGCCGGAAAGTCTAGAGTAAAGTCTCGGTGAGTTTATGTTTTGGAACAATCTTTAACGCCCTTTTTGTGAGGAGATTGTCCATTTCTTGCTGCAAAACGTCGGCTCTAAATGTGTCTCTTGGAACGTTCGTAGTAAATGGAGCCCTTGACAATAATCAAGGTGCGCTGAGCGAGATCTGAAGGCCCTCCGAGACAATTTGTAAGATTCATAGATCATCGGGGCAAAGTCCTTCCCATTCCGTGGCGAAGAGTTTGAGTCTCCCACCCATCGGGGTGTGAAAAAGGCGGCGTGAGCATGGCATCATTTTACGCGTGATGGAGGCTGACGGGTAGAGAAACTGGAACAGAAGCGGTACTTATTTTCCCGCTTTCTTTGTCGCCAGTGGTCCTTGGAAATGGTGTTCTTGTTGGAGGAAAGGGTCTGTAGGACTATTTAACGGTTTAGTGTGTGCTCTAGTGGATCATACCAGCTTCTCTTGTCTCTACTCTGGAATGAACGCTGAACTCTAAGAAGCTGGACCTGTGCGAGGTTTGCCGAGAGACTGGTTGACAGTGTGTCGAGAAAGGACTTCCGGTCCATACGAACCGATGCAGGTTTTGACATTCCCTTGTCTGTAATGTCTATGTCGACGGGCAGGACCTCAGTTAGAAAAACCGGCGTATGCATCTTATAGAAAGTTTTGTAAAAATTGATGGGACTCATCGCTTTGCAATGAAAGGTAAGTTGACACTTCGATCTTGAAGCTGTCTCTCTAAACTATGTAATGAATCAGCGATTCGACCAGACTGTGGTAGCTGTTTGAATGTAAGCTGGTCTTTCTTGGCCAATAAATCGACCGATGCCGGAACTTTAGAAGTTGCCAACATCTGCGTTCTAGGAAGCAAGCAAAACTCAGGCCCGCAGAAGCCGGAAAACGTCTTTTATCGAGGCGCGAAAGGCCCAGTATTCTTTAAACATCGTCGGATTTAGTATGGAGAATGGCATTTATGTGCGTGGGACATGAAAAACAGAATAACTGGGGTGATATGGATGCCCCCTGCGATGCTTGTGATGGAGTTGGCAAAGTCGACCAATATGGACGGTGAACAAGATTGAGGATCAGGCTGAGTTGTGACACTCATCTCCAGACGTTCACAGAGCGAATCGTCGATGGTCCAGATGGCGTCAAACTTCTGAGACTGAAGCATCGCCATAGACGGTGCTGGGTTATGATGGATTTGGTGCCAGAGCTGTCCGGTGTCTGTTCGGAATATTTCAGGGAGTCCGGTACTGGATTGTTTGTACTGCGTTGCCTGAGCCGGAAATACAAGAAGTCCGAGTCTGAGACGGTGCTGGGACTAGCCATTCCGGTTTTCAGGAAACGTGTCATGAAACCTGGACTGGGTATACCGGGAAAATATATGTCCTGGGAGCTGCATGCGTAGGTCGAGGCTGTGTCAGACCTGGTGTTGTCCGTAGCCAATGTCATATAATTACAAAATCTGGTGCTTGCTATCCCGGGAAAAGATCACTGTAGCCGGTATTGGGATGTGGAGGTATGTCCATTGCTGGTCCAGACAGGCCACAGTACTAAGACTGTATTGGCCCTAGAGGTACAGCCCAGAAGACCTGATCCAGTCGTGAAGGTGATGGCAACGCAGGCGTTACACGTGAAGCCCATGATGGTTATATCTGCCTAATTTTCTTCAGGACCGGTGAGGTTTCTGCCTCAAACATCTAGACTAATAAGAAGGTGTCAACTGAGGCGTCCACCACGTGATACTGGTGGAGTCTGAATATTGAGTTTCCTCCTTCTAATGCTTGAACGCTTTATTTGTTTGGCCAAGATAGTTGCTCATACATTTTCTGACCATCGAGTGCATACGTCTCGAGTATGACTGAATTGCACCCCATACAATTGAGATAAATGGAATGATTATCTCCAGCGAGCTTAAAACGCTTGCACCCCGTGCACTTGGTATTGCCCTTGGTGTTTACACATGTAAGTATAGAGAGCAAAAACAAAGGCATATACATGTGAAAGACAAGTTCCTAAAATAATTACACGAATGACCTTACGGCATGTAATAATAGACAATTACTTCATATAATTTATATACCATGCCGAGCACTGAGATGAACTGAAGTACTACAGAGTTTAGGGCAGGGAATTAAAAATGGCACTGACATGAATATCTTAAGACTGAAGTTAGAGAAATAAAGTGTGACTTCTTCATCTATGATAGAAGCAGAGTCAAAAATAGACAAATATAGCTGGAGTATACTTCCATGTTGTGAGAAAACTCCACAAAATAGTTTAAATGTTGTAAAGGAACAAGTTGATTCCATTTTGGGTCTCAAAAAAGAGTGTAGTTCCTAGCACGAGCGGAAATAGTAATTAATTTATGGACGGGATTTGACGCTAATCTCCCAACCCAAGGGGAGATCACTCTTGTCTGACCTCAGCCTTAGTGGGCAGACAACTTTTAGCACTTTTGTTGGTAAAAAATATGCTCTGAGGGATGGATTTGTGAGGTAGTGGTTGTCCTCCTATTGTGTTATGATCGGGTAACGTATATGAAGAAGAAACTGTGGAGCAAATGAATGCAGGTAGTATAGGATTACACTTGAGGATCTGACCGGAGTCCTGTTAAATAGGGTAAAAAAAAGATTCTAGAGCCAAACAGGAAATTAACATTAGGCCGCCATTGCTTTTTTCGGTGGAAAATTGTAACATTGTAACATGATGGGTATGTTTTGGCGGGAAAAATATAACATTATAACATGATGGGTATGTTTGGAGTCTAACTGAAATCCTGAGAATATGCGGATTATAGGGAAAATGGGAATAGACATTAGGCCGCCATTACAGAAACGGCACATGGGGGACAATGGGGATTTAACACCCGGCCTCCATTTTGGTGATTCTGGGGACAAGGGAAAAATCCTATGTTTGAAAAAAAAAAAAAAAAAACGTCCATAGGTTTAACATAATGGGTCTGTTTGACCTCTAACGCAAATCCTATGAGGGTCTGCGGATTATAGGGAGAATGGGAATTAACATTAGGCCGCTATTAAAGAAATGGGAAATTAACTTTAGGTCACCATGTTTGAAATGTATAGCGGAAAAATGCATTGTCTAAAAATTGGCTCATATGTTTTTTTTTCATCTGTGTTGAGTCTGTCTGGTTAGATATGGTAACAATGTAACAAGTTGTTTCTGTTTTTGCGGAAATAGGTTGTTTCTAACTGAAATGACGTAAGTTTATGAGAACTGAGAGAGAGAGAGAGAGAGAGAGAGAGAGAGAGAGAGAGAGAGAGTCTATATTATTTCAAAACCCGAATGATCCTTTTCTTTGCCAATTTCTGACGAATCTAAAATATGACAGTAGCTATTGTTTTAATTTTTTTTAATAACCTGATTGACTTAAGCTTACGTAATGCGCAGTATAAACTTGCGACTATATTGAACAACGGGTGAAATAGATCTGAAGCAGACTGAGATCATAAGTTGTTACAATTCTTTTTAGCTAATCTGATACTGACCAACTTTTTTTCTAATGTGACAACAATCACGCGATAGATTTAAGACACGCACCGGAAAATATTACTGCCGATACCCAAGTTAAGATTGTTTTCTTGTTAAACTGTAAGTTTAAAGACACATTACTGTCCAAATTTATTTTTGGTTACATTTTCAAACAAACGGTTTTGGAATTAAGATAAGATTTTTCTTGTAAGGTTGCAACTTTTTACTGCTCAAATTGTCAGATTTTAGCGCAAGTACTGTAAAGTTGTGAGTTTGTGCAAGTTTTGAAAACAGCAAAGCTAATTTTCAAAATAGCCAAACTTAACTCTACGTGTGATATTATGAATGAAATGTACCTATGAAGAAACACCCACAGATTGAGAGAGAGAGAGAGAGAGCCTATATTTTTTCAAAACCTGAATGGCCCTTTTTCACAGTCCGCCTAAATCTCTTTGTGTATGTGTGTGTGAAACACACACACACACACACTTTCATATGGAGTGGGTGGGTGTTTGACACAGAGAGATGGAGAGAGATAATATAAAACGTGTGTGTGTTATAATTTGATTCATACTTTAAAAAAACAAAAACAAATCAAGACACTTAGTTTTTATGGTATGTATTCCATTTGAATAAAATTACAATGAAATTTCAAAAACAGATCCCAAATATAAATATTTCTGTAATGTTTTGCGTTAATACGTGTTCTACTAGGAATCCAAGTTGACGTTAATCAAGAAAATACAGACGCTATTGGCTACACACTGTATAGGAATCCAATCCTTGTAATCTCATATTATTGAATTGAGAGGATACTGCATTTCTTCTCATAAAGTCGATGAAAACTTCTTCCAATGGAGGTAATCCATAGGAATCAAAATATTCCATCTTTGTCATGCTTGGTACACATCATTGTGCATTTTAACATATTCACTTTCACCATAAGGGTGAACTGAGGCCAATGCCTCATATCAGTCCAATAACAAAAAGTTACATTTCTTACAGAGGTCAACATTCCGTCGTGCTACCAATGCATTCACTGAAAGCTTTTTTCTTCTACGATTTTCTCCAGAATTTTGATTAAAGGATTTACCTCTGACCACTGACATTTTTTTAATGTCATTGTTTACATTATTAGACTCTTCTAAATGTACGAAAATGTTACCCTTTGATTTTCCAAAATCCACACGATTAAAAACATGGTTTTGTATTGCATGGTGATATTGTTCAATATGAACGTCTCTTTTTGTAGTAAGACGATGAAAGTGGTCTAAACCCACCTACGCCCATAATGTTCCTGCGGCGGTGGGGTCTAAAATTCAATCAGCAAAATCAGAAAGAGTACGAGAGTCACTAAATATCTTTCCACGTCCTCCTGGGATCACGCTACAATTTTGACAGTGATGAAATAAAGGTTCTTGAATTACTTGTCGCAAGCACGATGTGCCACAAAAAAGTTAGGAATGTGCATTACAGTCTCTTGAGAACATTCAAAGTAAAAAAAAAAAAAAAAAAATCCACACTAGGGTCCTTTTTTTCTCTTGTTTCTTTCGTTGTTCAATAATTCTTTGAGTTCGTTGTCTTATCATGGAATATAACATTTATGATCCAACTAGACGACTCAACCACAAAAACGCCATCTTTTCTTGTGAAAAAATTCTACGCATGTTCCTGGGTCTGTTTGGCGGGAAATGTAACATTGTAACATTATGGGTCTGTTTGACCTCTGATGTGAATTTAACATTGACTTTGACTTTATTTAGAGATGGTAACTCAGTTAGTTACAGAACTAATCTACCTTGAGGCCTTCTACAGGTTATGTACAATATATACAGTACATACAGCACAATGTGATAAATTTGGCTTGACACTAAAGAATTGAGTTATTCTGAAAATCAAAGTTTCAAGCCCAGAACTTATGCACAAGCATTAGTGAACACATAAACATATACAAAATATCATACTGTATTGAAAAATTAATCTGTGAAAAAGATGTATAAGCAGAGAAAAGCAGGAGGTATTTATATTACTAGAACTGTTCGATTGTCTTAAGATTTCATTCATTTGAGACATTGATTATGAAAAGAAGAAATGCGAGCAGCCTGCTTTATGTCACTGGGAATATTGTTCTATACCAGTGGACCAGTATATTGAAAGCTCTTTTTAAACCATCTTTGATCTTGGTATAATGTAATTTTTACTTGTAACATACTTTAAATTTGGAGTACCATCAGCATCTCTTTGGTGAAAGATATTGTTTAGGTAGACGGGAATGGCTTTTCTGGACACTTTATACATAAATTTGGCCTTTCAAAAAGAAATCTTCTTTGATGTATCGGTAAAATTGTTATATTATTCATTGCGTCCTGGAAATTGTCTATACATTGAATTAAATAGCATGCCCTTTTTGAAGTCTTAAAAGTTTAGTTATGTTTGAATTAGAGGTATTACCCAAAATTACATCACAATAGTCCAGTTATGGCTGAATATAACTTTTGTAAAAGATGACCCTATACTGAAAAGGAATGAATGTTCTGATTTTCCGAAGTAGCCAAAGACAGGAATTAACCTTTTTTGAAACATATTTAATGTGAATAGACAAAGTTGAGGCTATACTATTTGGTTTCAAATATAGTACTCTGGTGACAAAAATGTCACTCTGGATCACGGAATAAAATCCAATCATCTTTTATTCATCGCCTTTTCTAACATGCTGCATCCACCTCTCTTGAGTCTCACACAAGTCATGTAACCAACGCAAAGCTTTGGCTGAAATTCGACGACTGACAGCTTGAATGAACTGAGGTCGTATGATAGTTATAGAAAGAAAAAAGGAGGGATACATTAATGTTTACATAAAAGTACATGGTGGATCCTATGTAAAAAGAAGGCTACCTACCGTTTTTCCTTAACATCAGGGTACCAATGTACAAGTATTTGAATAAGAATAATTTTTGTCTAGAAATTTTGTATCCTACGATCGCGCAGTCTACATTTGTTCAAGAACATCTAATGATATAAGAGAACAATTGACACCAGATTGTGTTAAGGATCTATTATCAAGTTTCATGATTCTAACACGAGCAGTACCCAAGAAACGAACTTTAAAAACAAATTTCAACAAAATCAATGGAGTGTGATAAATGAGTCACAGAGACCTCTTTTGTTAAAAGAGTGTAGTGCTTATCAAGATGCACAGCCTCCATAAGTTTCATGGTTCTAGGTAAGACAGTACGTATATAGCAACCCCCCCCCCAAAAAAAAAAAAAAAAAACAAAAAAAAAAAAAAAAAAAAAAAAAAAATTAAAAACTTTTTTTTTTACAATGGTACCTTGGTGCTAAGAAAAAAAAAAAAAACGGTAGGTAGCGTTCTGCTTACATAGGATTCCACCATGTACTTTTATGTAAACATTAATGTATCCCTCCTTTCTTTCCATAACCATCATACGATCTCATTTCATTCAAGCTGTCAGCCGTCAATATTCAGCCAAAGCTTTACGTTGGTTACATGACTTTCTATGAGACTCAAGACAGGTGGATGCAGCATATTAGAAAAGGCGATGAATAAAAGATGATTGGATGTTTTTCCGTGATCCAGAGTGACATTTTTATCACCAGAGTACCATATTTGAAACCAAATATTATAACCTCAATGTTAAATTCACATTAGAGTTCAAACAGACCCATAATGTTACAATGTTACATTTCCGGCCAAACAGATCCAGTAAAATGCGTATAATTTTTTCACAAGAAAAGATGCCATTTTTGTGGCAGAGTTGTCTAGTTGGATCATAAATGATATAATCTAAGATAAGAAAACGAACTCAAAGAATTATTGAATGACGACAAGAACAAGAAAAAACGAAAAGGATCATGGTGTGGATTTTTTTTTCCACTTTGAATGTTCTCAAGAGACTGTAATGCACATTCCTAACTTTTTCGTGGCTCATCGTACTTGCGACAAGTACATCAAGAACCTGTATTTCATCACTGTCAACATTGAATTTTAGACCCCACCACGGCAGCAACATAATGGGCCTAGGTGGGTTTAGACCACTTTCATCGTCTTACTACAAAAAGAGACGTTCATATTCAGAAACTAAAGAATCTGAACAATAACACCATGGAATACAAAACCATGATTTTTATCATGTGGACTTTGGAAAATCAAAGGGTAACATTTTCGTAAATTTAGAAGAGGCTATTAGAGTAATTAATGACATCAAAAATTACAGTGGTCACATATAAGTCCTTTACTCAAAAGTCTGGAGAAAATCGTTCATTTTTGGACGAATAAAAGCTTATTCAGTGAATGCATTGGTGGCACGACGGGAAGGTTGACCTCTGTAAGAAATGTAACTTTTTGTTATTGGACTGATATGAGGCATTGGCCTCAACTTACCCATATGGTGAAAGTGAATATGTTAAAATGCACAATGATGTGTACCAAGCATGACAAAGATGGAATATTATAATTCCTATGGATTACCTCCATTGGAAGAAGTTTTCATCGACTTTATGAGAAGAAATGCAGTATCCTCTCAATTCAATAATTTGAAATTACAAGGATTGGATTCCTATACTGTGTGTAGCCAATAGCGTCTGTATTTTCTTGATTAACGTCAACTTGGATTCCTAGTAGAACATGTATTAACGCAAAACATTACAGAAAAATAGGCTTTTGGAATGTGTTTTGAAATATCATTGGAAATCTATTCAAAAAGAATATATACCATAAAAAGTGATTGTCTTGATTTGTTTTTTAAGAATAAGATATGCACACATACTTTTTATAATGTACCTCTCTCCATCTCTCTCTTTCTCTCTCTTTGACAACCACCCTCTCCATGTTTCTCTTTCTTTCTCTGTGTTACACACACAGACACACACACACACACACACACACACACACACACACATACGCACACACACAAGCAAAGAGATCTAGGCGGACTGTGAAAAAGGGCCATTCAGGTTTTGAAAAATATTATAGACTTGATCTTGATCTCTCTTTCAATCTTTGCATGTTTCTTCATTGGGTACATTTCATTCATAATATTATATGTAGAGTTTAGTTTGACTGTTTTGAAAATGAGTTTTGCTGATTCAAAAATTGCACACGCTCACAACCTTACAGTACGAACAAATCTTAGCTTACGCTAAAATCTGACAATTTCAACAGAACAATGTTACAACCTTACAAGAAAAGTCTTATCTTCATTCCAAAATCGTTAATTTGAAAATATAACCAAATAATAAATCTAGCGTAATATTTTGCACTGGGTGCCTTCAAACTCACAACCTAACCAGACAACAATCTTAACTTGGGTATCGACAGTTAATATTTTCTGGTGAAAGTCTTTAATCTATTGCATGATTGTTGTCACATTAGAAAAAGTCGGTCAGTATCAGATTGGGTAAAGAACTGTAACAACTTATGACCTCAGTCTGCCTCAGATGAATTTCACCTGTCGTTTAATATAGTTGCAATTTTATACTACGCCTTACTTAAGCTAAAGTCAGTCAGTTTTTTAAAAAAATTATATACTGTCATATCTGAGATTTGTCAGAAATTGGTTGTGAAAAGGGGCATTCGGATTGTGAACAAATTATAGACTCTTTCTCTCTCTCTCAGAAAAAAAACTGACAGGAAGGCTAGCTAACATTAAATTTTTTTGGTAAACTTATTGTCTGTCACATAGCAATGACATTGGATTATTTTTTGCTCAACAACACATCGGACTGAGTGTAATGCGGCCAAAATTGGCACCTACTGGGAAAAAAAAATGAATTAAGTCAGCCAAATTGAGAGGTTTTTTTTTGTTGTTTGTTTTGCAAAACATACTAGCTGTCACATACGTAACAAATAATTTTAGTCACAATCTTTGATTTCCATTTTGCCACCAAACTGACAAAACCTCTTACATGGTTACCGTCTCTAGTCTGACAGACTCATCCCACACGAAAAACGTACGACATAATATTCGAAACAAACATAACCTATTGCATTGTTACCATTTCTAACCAGACAGACTCACCACACATGAAAAAACTATGAACCAATTTTTAGACAATACATTTTTTCCCTGTACATTTCAACATGGAGGCCTAATGTCAGTTTTCCGCTTGGGTCTATAATCTTGTTGCTCAATTAACACAGGACTCCCGTAAGACCTTTTACCATTTCTAATCAGACAGACTCATCACATCTGAAAAACCTATGACCCTATTTTTAGACAATACATTATTTCTCCCTATACATTTCAATATGGCGGCCTAATGTTAATTTCCCGTTTGGTTCTAGAATCTTTTTACCCTGTTTAATAAAGGACTCCCGTTAGACCCTATATTGCCCCACTATACTACTAATGCATCAAACAGTTTAGTGACCAAGACTAATTTAGAGTGTGTTTAATTATATAGCTCTGTTTGAATATATGTTCTCAAAGTGATCAAATACTATCATTTCAAACGTACACGGATCATCTAGAACTTAAACTGTCAGCATAGTTTATATTGATTGATCACACCATCATACAACAGGGACTGTGCTTAGCTTACGGCATGGTCAAAGCATTACCAGCTTTGAACTAAATACTTACAATAAAATTGTTTTTACGCAGATACACTGCGTATCTAGAGCCCTGTCCTGTAATTGTGAAACTGATTAGAACTCAGGTACCTCTAGTCCTACAATGTAAGACGTCTACCCTGATATTTATGTTGTTGAAATGCGATGCCGAAGTCGGTTAAAGTTGGAGTCCATTTCTTTAACGAAACGAAGAAAAATATACTAATGTTAACGAAAGTGACTATATAGCTTCGTTTCGTTTAAGAAACATATCTCTGCTTTAACCGACTTCGGCATTCCTCTGCTCCCATCGCATTTCAACCAACTGAAATGTATGTCAACGGAACTTGAAAATGCGTCCACTTGCTTGTGTTAGAATTTGATTCCATTACGAAAAAGACATCAGAGTAAGTATAGTCCGAATAAAGCAATTAGATTTTAATTTGCAGAAAAGTGTCAATATGGGCTGCCAAGTGTGTGAGATATTCCTGAAAATTTGGCCTCTAATTCCGCTGTCAGTCGACCGGGGATCACGCTACACAACGCCGTTTATGTAAGGAGTAAGACGTCGACCCAAACAACATAACTATCAGAGTAGACGTCTTACATTGTAGGACTAGGGTACCTCCTACACTGCTACTGTGGAAGTTGAACCGGAATTAATTCCCCTTAGGAATACTTAGGTGTTTTAATTTTAAGAAAGAGGAGAGTCCCAAACATCTTTGTACAATAGCCAGCTGGAACTCTATTCAAGGGTAAAAGGGAAATACTTTTAAATTTGCATGACACAATAAGCAATATTGGTCAAACATTTTAATTATTCATCATTATATGTAGTCATTTGTCGCCTTTCTGAACCATACTGGTTTTGTATGCAAACATTTTAACTCTGAAGAAATACCGATTTACTGAAAATTATACTGAAATTGCTGCATATCGTATACAAGCCTCTTTAACTGAATTGTAGGCGATATTTAGATTCCGTCATCTTGTGCTACAATTGCATCAGTATAGTTTCTGTACATGTTAATATTTAATACACGGTGTAGAGAACGGGTCTAAGGAAAGTTTATGTATGACAGGGCAACAATTATCACACACATCATATGAAACATGAGCTGACACTGACACCATGCAAGAAACTACCGTTTATACTCGCAGATCTTGGTCTATGCAGTTTGTAAGGACTAATCAGTAGAACAAACAACATAGACCCTGATCTGTCGGCGCATTATGTGACGGCAGATCAGGGTCTATGTTGTTTGCATTTGGACTCGTATTATACGCGAGTAGAGACGGTAACTACAATATTGCTTGGCACATAAGTTGAATTTTTGGCAAACCAAACCATCTATAAATCTCCTTTATATTATACAACATGAAGTCAGGCTCTATACTAAAATTAGATCATGCCTTACTTTCTTAATTATTCGTACCCTCTAATTTTGCTACACCATCAATCCAGGAATATTATGATTACTGTTTATCCTATCCTTTTTGGCAGAGAAAATGTTTTGTCTTTTTGTAAATTTTAGGTACCTAAAACAAAGACAATTAAGTTTACTAAACTTTAATATAAGTACATATAGCAAAATTAATTTTAAAAAATATGTACAAAAAATTACAGGCTTGGGTTTTGTGGGTTTAACATCATCCTTCAACACATGATAGGCTATACATGGCGGCCAGTATATCTGGTGGAGGAAGAACCCCAGAAAACCCCGGGAAGAACCACCGTCCCATGGGAAGCTACTGGCAAGCTTTCTCACATACCCACGTTGGCCGAGCCCAAGACTCAAACTCACGCGGGCAGAGGTGAGATGTCAGTGATCTTTACCGTGGCCCACAAAAAATACATAAATAATGTATAATTTTTGTCAACGCAAAAAATGGCTCTATATTCTCGCAACTTTTATCACCATGAACCTCAAGCTCAGATTTCACAATTCTGAAACCTGTGTTGTGACTCAATGACAAAAAAATGGACACACAAAAAGAGCATCCATTCTTACCGTTGCTTTGTGAGAATAATGAAAACAGTCGTCTGGCTTGTGAGATTTCTTCTTTAATTTGTCAGCTGTCTTCAGACTTTCAATGGCATCCTTCAGAGTCCTTGGCTTTGTCTCTTCCTCCTTCATGTCTTCCTTCTTGGTCTTTTTGCCTCCAGCTTTAGTGGCTGCTGCCTTCCTTTTTGGCGGCATTTTCTGAAATGGATCATAAAAAGACATTTAAGCACGTAAATGCAAATAGGTAGCTAGACAGCTACATGCATACGTACAAATACAAATATACATGCATAATAATGCACACACGTGTGTGTGTGTGCGTGTGTGTGTGTGTGCTAAGATTACAACTCACATCATAATTTTTCTCCTGATTGTATGCACGAATGATACAGAGAAACAATCTCTGCGATTGACTCGACTATTCTGTTTACTGATTTTAGTTTGAGAACCTGCTTTGCACAATGAATAAAATGGAATTCATTTTAACATGGGTGATTGCGTGGCTATTTTAAAGACTTTTCTTGTACACGTGACACAAAGTGATATGTTTGTTTGTACAGAGTATGACTGTTCACATGTACAATAAATAGCCATACAATGCACTTTTCTTGTTTTAATCTCCAATGTAGGCATGCAAAATTACTGAAGAAATATCTTAACTATTATCTACAATCTTAGAGTTCAAAACTGAGCACAATGCACCCATATGAATTTTTACAAAACTCCAGTATAATATTACAAAGGGAAGTTTTAATTGCATGAGAGAGAGAGAGAGAGAGAGAGAGAGAGAGAGAGAGAGAGAGAGAGAGAGAGAGGATCATGCTATTGTGAAAGGGATTACATTTTGTTTACACTGCGTGACTTGCTATATATAATAAATAGGCCATACAGATTAGCATACCAACTTACAATATATCTTCAACGCTGCAGTACTCCTCAACACCACGATCAAGACAACTGTGATATAAACCGTTGGTTGAGCAGATATATCTTTACCCTGAACGCAACATGCCTGGACGTACCACCGGTGAACAAATCGTTTAGACTGGCATATGTGTCGTCGTAGTACGCACTTGCTGGAGCTTGCCTCTTCAAGGGAACAAGCATACAAACATCTCAATGCCGTCGCCACGGTGCGACGAATAAACAGAGCTTAAGGTCGATATTCACTATGTGCAGCTAGAATTGTTATGTAGGCCTAATTTAACGTATATTGGCTTCGTACTCACTGTATATGCTATGTCCCTATGTACATTTTGAAAAGAAAAGCATTGAACATTCAAGAAAGTTAAATAAAATAAACTTTGTAGTCTTTTGATAGCTAACGTTGCAGAAGGAAAACTAGGCCAACCTATTCATTGTTGGAAACAAATAACTGAGTTTACGTCGCTAAAGCAATGCCTTGTATTAATGAATGCAATATTAAGCGACTGGAGTGAATCTTGAAAATATTTGACTTTCTGTTGTTTTTATATTGATCTAGATATCAAATTCAACGGAATATAAAATGTACATGATATTAACCAATTCAAAGTAAGAAACCTTTGGACTATGGCGATGGGGGCATTGTCGTTTGATCTAAGTACTGAGATAACATTACTGAAGGGCAGTTTTCCCCGGTAATGCTCTCCTCAAGGAACAGTGACCCTTTGAATATTTTAGAAAGCTATATAATGTGTCTTGTGTTTCGTGGTTCTTTTTGTTAAAAAAAAATGTGTAAATTTGAAACTTCCAAACCCTTCAGAGACATTTAAAAAGCATTAGCTGCAAATTGCGATTTTCAGTTGGAACATAACTTATAAAATGTTCTGACTTTCTAAACCTAATGCATTTGGAGAAAAAAAAAGTTCTTTTCATTCAAATAGGTAAAAAAATGTTTAATTAGTGTTTCATAGAGCTTCTCGTAGATCTGCTATGAGTTCAAAATAAAATTAATTTTTGTGTAGGTATCGATAAATTCCAGCATCGACGGTAACAAACTTTCCAAAGAAAATGTGGATGATTGAAATGAACTGGACTACGCTGGTGTGCATATGGCATACGGACATGCGATTAGCTACCCATATTGAATATTCCAGAAATAAAACAAGGAGAAGGGGGATAAAACAAGAGACAAAAGTGCACCTTATATCACTCACCTGGCTTGCATAGCTCTAAAGTCAAATGTCATTCCAAGTGGGTCGGTGCTTTTTTTTGAAAGATATTCATGCCAAGATAAATTATTTTTAAAATTTGTTAAGTGGTCTTTGTATGATATGTTGTTAAATGTTTTTTTGTTTTTTTGTACATACAGTCCATGTAACATGTAGTATTACACTTTAAAAGTCGAAAGCGGTTAATGGTGTTAATGCGCGGAAAGAAATTGTGAGAATATCTAATAAATAGATAGTCTGAGTTTGATCTGACCTCCACCCTCCCCCTTTCATAACCATCCAGATATCTACAACGGGGTGGAAAAGGTCAGAGGAAACTCAGACTACAAACAGAGGAGAAAAAAAAAATAAAGATCAGATAAATAAATAAATAAAATGATGGAACATAACAAAGAAAAAATGTGAGCTAAACAAATCATTAGTGTTTTAGAAAGGCACAGAAGTTTAGCAAATGAATCGGTTCTATGAATTTCAAACAGTACATTAAATTGGAAACACAATATACCAATGCAGAATAATGCTAAGTAAGAAACTGATTGTCAAGTGAGAAGGAAGGACAGTAGTAATGCGGGACGATTGGGGCCCCTACGGGATTTAACATTACGCCGTCGATTAACGTTGGGGAACCGTATGACCCCGTATGGGAATGGAAATGTTAAAAATGTCTATAGGTTTAACATAATGGGGGCCATAGAGTCCTCCGCGTGTAACCTATGGACCTAAGCATAATTTGAAAATTCTGGGAGTCTATGGCACCCTATGGGAATGGTAATGCTAAAGTAGTGGCCAACACCCCAGAATATACCATCAATAAGCCGTGTGTAGTGACCAATCCCACATTTACTATCCAATACACTGCCAATACTTAGTCATCTACTATCCATCACACCACACAAACTATTCAACACGCCGTGTACAGTGACCAATACCCCACATTTACTATCAAACACGCCGTATATAGTGACCAATACTTAGTCATCTACTATCCAACACCTTACACATATTACCCAACACGCCGTGTCTAGTGACCAATACCCCACACATACTGTGCAACACGCCGTGGGTAGTGACCAATATTCCACACTTCCTATCCAACACTCCGTGTGCAGTGACTAATACCCCACCCTATACCATCAACACGCCCTGTGTAGTGACCAATACTTACTCATCTACTATACAGCATCCCACAGTGTATCATCAAAACGTCGTGTGTAGTGACCAATACCCCACACTTACTATCCAATACGTGTAGTAACCAACACACAGTGAACTACTATCTAACACTCCACATTATACCATCAACATGCCGTGTGTAGTGATCTGCTGGCTAGTGGCTATATGCATATATCCGATATTGATATATAAAGTATTACTTATACCTCAAATTATTTTGGCGGTGTCAGTAAATTTGCATATCCTGTACTGATGTTATAAATAGTTATAATCAAGGGAACCCTGTAGCGTACTTACGAGGGGGGGGGGGGGGGCGGACGGGGCGATTGCTCCGGGCGCTAGAGGTCTTGGGGCGCCAAAACAGCTGATACAAATTCGGGCCTCGTATTCTGGCCCTTTGGGCTATCATCATCACCCCAGGCGCCGTTTACCCTTAGTACGCCACTGGGGAAACCAACTCATAATAACACTGAAATGAATGCGACTCACAGTAATGCTAAACTTACGAAACTGTACCGTAATTTAGCAGAGACTAGAAAAAATCCGGAACATTAGATTAAAATGGCCGACTAAAAGTAGTACTAAAAATCCAAAACTTTACCAGACATTAGCGAAGACTGAAAAAAATCCTGAAAAATTTTTAAAAAATTTGGCGTAGACTAAATGTAGTACTAAAATTCCGAAACTCTACCGGACTTTAGCGGAGACTGAAAAAAATCCAGAAACATTTAAAAATATGGTCGAAACTAAAATAATAAAATTTCTCAACTAATATGGAAATTAGCGGAGATTTTTAAAAAAATTTCTCTTTAAATGTAAAAATTTTAAATAGAATTTTTAAAAATTGTAAAAAAAACATTAAACGTGCAAAATTTACAAATATACAAATTTTTAAAAATACAAAAAAATTGCACTGAATTTGACAAATTTAAAATTTGAGCAACATTTTTTCAAATAGTAAAAACAAAATTTACAATTTTAATAATTTGTTTTTTACACATTGTAAAAGAGATGTATAAAATAAATTAACAATTTCACGCCGTTTTGAGATGCCAACACCCCACACTTACTAACCAGCGAAAAGGGTAGAGTGACCAATACCCAGTCATCCACTATCCAACACCCCACATTTACTATCGAACACCCCACACTTACTATCCAACACGGCATTTTTTGTCCGTAAAGGTGTGCTTGAGTACTTTACCCATACTAAAAGAACAAATCAGGACAAAGATAAACTTACGTTTTCTTTGGTATATTCTCTTGAAATCAGAATCACAATGAAATTTTAAATCAAACCACCAAAGTCCATGTTTTTCTTTCTTTCTTTCGCTTTTGAATGTCTTCACTGGCATGGGTTCTTCTACTTCAGTTTTTTCAGCTTATCTTGCCGTTTTGAATTTCTTTGCTGGAATGCGTGCTTTTTCAGCTTCTTCTGAAATCTCATTCTTTTTCTCTTTTTTTTTCACTTTCTTGGGACACTCTGAAGACCAATGTCCTTTTCCTTGACATTGATAACAGGTATCTTTGATTCTGTCTCTCTTTTCTCCTGTCTTAGAGGTTCCTTTTCTTTGACATTGTGGACATTCTGGAGCCCAGTGCCCTTTCTCCTGACAGACATAGCAGGTATCTTGACTTTGAACTCGAGTGGAGTAGTTAGAAGTCTTGTCGGAAGTGTATTTTCGAATAACTTTTTGTAAATCTCCAACGAGAAGTGTGATCTGTTGTGACTCTTCCATCTTGACAGATTGTTAAGACTCTAGATCTTAAAAATATGTAACAGAAAGAAAGTGAAACCAACAATGTAAGTAAAATCTTAAAAGCAATTTATTTCCAGACAATTAAATTGAAAATTCAAAAGACACTTACAATTCGTGAGTTAAATTCCAAATAATCCTAAATGTCCTCATCACAAGTCCAAAATAATATAATGTTTCGAATTAATTCCAATAGCCTTGAATGCCCTGATGTACCACGAAGATGTAATCCAGAACGTATTTGAATGAGTTCACATAAATCACCAAATCATGTATTAATCCAAAAGTCAATGAGCACTTTAGTATTTCCAATGAATATTTTAAATAAATAATTCCTCTCAATTTATATCTGATTTCAACAACACAACTAAAATAGATTCCTTACAGACCGATCTTTTAAAACCAGAATTCTAGAACAGGAATAAATTTGTTTACCAAAATCAGTATATAAATACACATGTCTACATGACCTATGTCACATCAGAATATGAGTAATAATAATGGAAAAATACTTGCCTATCTGACATATGTTACAAAAGTCTAATTGCGAAATGCCTATGAAAATACTGGTCTACCTGACACATCTCACGACTTACAAGCATGGACAAAAGTTAAGTATGTATTTTCAAATGACCATACAACTTACAATCATAAGCAAAAGTTAATTATGTAAACATCATACTTAACAAGATTGAAAACTGAATGTGTGTTTTCTCGTACTACAAGACCAAGAGAGTCAAGAGCAGCCAATAAAGAAAGTCGTTCAATAGCCCCTGACGATTACTTTTACATTTGACCTACCCAAAAGTGACTCCCAGAAAATTGAGAACGATGGCTTACACTTACACAGTCAAATTTAAAGATTTCAAGTCTCATGTTCCAACAGAGAAAGCAGCTGCATTCATTACGAATTTACTGGAGTCAATATTAGAGAAACTGAAACGACAATGTCAAGCTCAAGATGAAGATCGTTTGAGGCTATCCATCACTCACAACAGTTGGAAATCTCCTGTGTGGATCGAGTTTAGTGCACCTGCAGAATTAACTTCTGCAAAAATATTGGATAAAATTCAACACGTCCAACAATCCAACGATGAGTTTGACATCGCCTATGGAAAATCTACTGTTTACATGACACACGTTTCGCCTCCAAGAGGCAGAGGAAAACGCAAAGTTTTATCGGAGGAACAATTTCATAGAACCAAAAGAAGTATCGTCACGATGAACAACGATCCGACGAGTTTGACAATGTTATCATTGCTGCTTACGTAACAGCTAGTACCCGTTTAAAATTGTATTCTGTCTTGGAACCTTTAGGAGATTGAGTCCTTTACCTTGACACCGATAATTGCATGTACATCGATCATGTTAGAAACTATCACCCACACATCGAAGACGAACGTTTTAGAGCTTGGACCGATGAACATCCCTAAGACACTATTTTGAGTTTGATAGTGGTGGATCTAAACATTACGGCTGCCAGTACAGAAGCAAAAAAGGAGAACTTCATGCCAAAAGCAAAGTAAAAGGATTGACATTGAACGATCAATCCAGTCAAGTGGTGAACTTTGACGTCTTAAAAGAAGTTTTAAAGTCCAATCAAGATCAAGATTTTCCAGTGAAAACAATGGATCCTCACAACATTTTGCGTTTGTCAAATAATCAAATCGTTAGTCGACCCTTGGAAATAGTGTATCAGATCGTCTACAAGAAACGAGTGCGACTTCCCGTCCACAACACTGTACAAGAAACGAGTGCGACTTCCCGTCCACAACGCTGTACCGTACTGGTACCGTTCTCCAGAATAAAAAAGTTCCAAGACAGAAAAATCATTTTGAGTACAGACGTTCACCGAGAATGATGAATTCAACACAGCAACAGTGTGATGGATTCATTGACTCCACAAGTTCAAAGAATACACGTTTCCTGTGCCTATGCCTGGCTATGAAAATTTTGAAAGTGGATTCCAGACGTTCAAAGGGAAATGGTCTAAATATCCGTAAGGACCTACTCCCAAATCTTTAGCTAGAGCAGGATTGTCTACTTGGGACGAGGATGTCAAGTACAATGTTTCAGTTGTGGTGTGAAGATCCACGAATGGGAGTATAAAGATATAGCTTACCTTGAACATTCCAGATAGTCTCCGTGCTGTCACTGCCTTCCTTTCGCGAGTCATGATTATTATCCTCGTATATACTTTAGAAGAGATAATTCGTAGTTTACCTTTGGAGCTGCAAAAACGCATTTACAGAGACTTTGTACAGATTCAAGCGAAACGCAAAGAACAATTGCATGCTTCATGACATAGACGTTTAAATCATTGGTATCTGAATGCGATGAAAAGCTGATTAGTTTGAAAATGTTCAAATGGTCAGACGTTGATCAGCTACTACCCAGATCTTGTAAGATTTTGGATGTCACGTCTCCACGTACAATGTTGCAGTGATACTTAGAATTCCATGACAAGGAAGCCCTGGAAAAGGTGAAAGACTTATAGAATTACAAATACGTTTTAAAGAAGTATCGCCTCAAAACGAGACTCCTTCACGACGTGTGATGTGTAGCGAGATAATGACTGAATTTCTTCGATATGCTTTACCCAGCAGATTCCATTTGGCAAACGTGTCAAAGAAGACATTCCTTTAAACGGGTAGCTTAAAAGAGCACATTCAGAACCTACATCTTGAGCTGCGATAACACATTTACAGGGAGTTTGTAGAGATTTAAGTGAAACACAAAGAACAATTGCATCCAATACCTATGAATAACCATTGGTATCTAAATGCTAAAAAAAAAGACATTGAATAAGGTTGTAGCATAGTCGGAAGAGAGGTTTTGTGCCAACGCACGATAAGACTCTTCTGCGGAAACGTTATAAGACTTATCATGCCATGACTTCTGTCACCAGTGTTACACCGAATTCCATCGAAGGAAGTCAATGACAGTGTTCAAGACTTAGTGGATTACCAAATACTTTTAAAACAACTGACACGATTCCGTTCAATTTTGGACGATGTGTGGTGTGTGTGTTAGTGACTACATTTCTTGGATTTCGTTTACCAGCAGATTCTTCGCGGCAACTTTATGAACAGTACATGCAAAGACATGACCTCCAAAACTCTATCTGTGCACGAAAAACTCATTATGTTAAAAGTGTCGCGAATAGTAATAAATACGAGTTGTGTACCCCCGTGTGAAGAAGACATTTGTCGTACTTTATCAACGCTTCATACTTGCCAAAAAGTGTGTTACACCAACAGATTTACGACTGGAAGGATGTACATGACTGGAAAAGTCTGGGATTCGATGCATGGAAACAAAAGGTAGCTGACTGCACCCAAGACATTGTGTGTGACTGATGAAATAAATGAAAAACCTGAACCTTGTGTTTTGGAAATGCAAATATTTTTTTTTCTTGTTACACTATGAAATATTAAATGTATAAAATGTCTTGTGTCGTTGATGGAATCTCAGAATTCTAAACACATTTGTTGTGGCTGCATTCTCTGTTCTCAAAATGATTTACGAAAAGTTAGATCGTCAAAGTTTCTGAGGCACTGAATCTTCGCCATCCCTTTAGCATGGTAATTGCTGGACCTAGGGGTTCAGGCAAAACCCATTTTGTCAAACGTGCCATCGAACACAAATCAAAATTGTTCGATTGTCTTCCACAACGTATCGTATAGTGTTACAAAGAGTGGCAATCGGCTTACACGTTACTGAAAGAAAGTCAAGGAGAATCCATTTCGTTTGTAGAAGGAATTCCTCGCGAAGACGATGGGATCGTGTTTGACTTTAGTCAAACACATCTTGTCATCTTCGATGACATGTAAGAAGAAGATGAAACAATACAAGTTTGGTTTACAAAAAAAGGACATCATCGTAATGCAAGTATTATTTCTATTACTCAAAATTTATTTCAACAAAGTAAAGCGCATCGCACCATCAGTCTCAATGCACATTATGTGGTGTTAGTTAAAAGTCAAAGAGACAAATCTTAAGTTCAAGTGTATGCCAAACACTTAGGAACACCTTGGCTAAATTATGCGTATGACGATGCCACTTAATTGCCACATGCGTATATACTCATCGATTTAAAACCTCATCATTCCCGATTATTTGAGATTTCGTGAACATTTGTTTCACGATCGGTGTCAGGGAGGTCAAGACTTTTACACGTCACCTTCATAGTTTTCGTCTGTCTAAAAGAAGAAAAAAAAGACCCCCCCCCCCATAATTCACTTATTTTCTTTCTGACGGTATTCAACACGATTTCCTTTCAATCTCAACCTCCTGCCAAATTAATTTGTGAACTGTATGCCATCAGTCGCGAAAAATAAATTGCACAAGTGCATTCACATTTGTTAGAAGCTAGTCTCAAAGAAGTATTAAGATGGTTTACCTTGACAGCACGTCAATTACTACAAGGCATCATTCACATTGCACATCAAACAAAACGGGTGGAAGTGGCTCTTTAGGAGGTGTCATTTTCGTTCACTTTTAAAATGGGATCCTAATGCCGAGGCTAAAAAGCCATACCGCTTAAAAGACAGACCATACAGAAGAGAGGTTGTGCAGCAAGTTCACACTCTTAGAAGAAGAAGAAAAGCCCCAAGAAAAAGTTTTTAAAAAATCTGCAAGAAAGAGAGGTACTGCCGCTAGAACGCACACTGTTCTAGTATTCAAGAAACCTCGCTCAGTGACGGTTTCTCCTGCCACTTCTTCTCCTCTGTTAATGATGATGCCTGCCAAACCTGATTTAAGGTAAGTGTTTCCAAATTTGATGAAAAAATTGAAACCCATCTTTAAAGAAACTTCTACTCCGTTGACGTCTTCTTCTATTGCTCTAGCTGCTGCAGCCAAAACAGAGGCCTCTCCTAGGACAAAAGTACAAGACAGAACAGGTATGTTAGAAAGTTTACTGGATTTGTCCAAAACAAGAACTAACACGATTTGGTCCGCTGAAAACACCAGCAATACCTAAAGCCAAGTTGATACAACGTCCCGACAACCAGTGGAGATGAATTCCAGTTTTAAAATGTGTTGGATAAGATACACTTCAGTTTTTTTCCTCGTGAAACAAAGATGTAACAAAGTTCACACCATCATCGAGAGAAACCTTCTTCCAAAAAAGAAAAAAAGGGACTCCCTTCTCGTTTAGATAAACATTGAGATGTTTTGTCAGTACTGACCAAATCCAATGCTCCGATGCAAAAACAAATCATTCAAAACGCAACAAAAGAAATCATCGATACCGTGTGTGAATGTTGTTTAAACGTTTTGAAATGAACGGTGCCTTTGACCAGGATACAGAAATAGCGATTAGGACGACATCATCACGTTCTTCGCAAATGGTGAAAAAGAACATGCCCGTCAGTCAAAAGAAAACAATGCTCGTTCAACGTGGAGGATTTCTACCCATGCTGATAGGACCGTTGTTAAAAGTGGCTGCTCCTTTGTTAGGATCGATTGCTGGACCTCTTTTAGGAGGAGTGATGAGATAATGAAAAAGAAGACAAAAGGACATACTTCTCTAGAAAGACATCAAATTTGTACCCTTGGATCTTATGGAAGGACTAAAATTAACTTTAGTTCCTTACAAAAGATGGATAGAACTCCATCGTTGGTGCGAACAACGGACACCACATGTATACCTCCTAATCCCAATCTCACCCAGACGTCACACTTACAAGAATTACAATTGTTGATGGATCGAACAGATTTGTCAGAAACAGAAAAATCGCAACGGTACGGACAATTATTGCAACGTCTTCAACTATTTCACCAGAAAGATTCAGACGAGAGGGCTAAACCTACTCTAAGAGATTTCCGGAATGTCATGAAAATCAAATAAAAACAAAGAGCAACAAAGACGATGACAGAAACATGCACTGGGATGGAAGAAGACGAAAAAGAAACAAAAGAAGTGTTTCAAACTATGTCTAATCCTTTTCCTCCTCCTCCAAGTATGACAACCTTGTTGACACTTTCCCCTACTCCCATACGAAAAGCAATAAAACGTTGGATAAAAAAGATGATGTCGATACTTCTCAGCAGAAGGAAAAAGAAACAAGAGACGACAGAAGTGAAAAAAGAAATCAATAGAACTTTCACTGGGTAATGTTAAATAAAATTAATTATTCTTAGTTCGATGGTTCTGGTCTCCGAAGAGTCACTAGATGTCAAAAGATGATTTTCCAAAGAGTATTCCAGAACAGGGCTGCTGCTGTGATTGTAAGAGGGGTGGTGACCGGCATTGGAGAGACTACCGTTGTTGTTACTGTCGGTATATTTCAACGACGGACTGGAAAGAAGATAACCAATACAACTTCTGAGTAAAATAGTCCACAACTGTTTATCACTTTGTTTAAAATGGCTGCTCCGATGACACAATACACCACAGGAGGAAACGTACTCATCGACCAACAAAGTCCTAAAGAAACCTTTATGAAAGCAGGAAAAAAATGTGTTGATTCAGACAGAACAAGACCTCCTGGGGCGCCGAGACACCCCTATAAATTCGCTTCACACTTCTGGTGAAGGCATTAATTCCTCTTCTATGCCACAGCCAGGACAAAGCATAAAGAGACGTCGAAAGCCCTTCAGACTTCATAGACACGATCAGAAAAAGAAGACGAAAAGAAAAAGATTAGCTGCCTGAGAATTTGGCGTTTTTGATTACTAACTAAAACAAAGCAAAAAACAAAAACAAAACAAAAAACAAAAACAAAACCCCCCCCCCCCCCCCAAAAAAAAAAAAACAAAAAAAAAACGATGCACCGAGATTCTTGCGAATGTTCCAAGTCAGAATTCGATCTGTTTAACATGCCATCGACGATGATGAAATTGCCAATAATCCCATTGGGTAGAATTTCATCCGGTGTCGTATTTGACCACCTCAGCACCAATCGAATTTGAAATCAAAGGACAAACCTAAGATTACATCGATCTGAAGAACAGTTTCTTGTACCTGAAAGTCAAAGTTCTCAAAACGAACAACAGCAATCCAGGAGTCGATGGCAGAGTAGCTCCCGTCAACATTTTCATGCATTCGTTGTTCAGTGAAGTGGATTTGTACTTGAATAAAAAACTAGTGAGCAGCAGCATGGACACTTACCCTTACCATGCGTACCTGGAAAAGCTCTTGATGTACGAAAAAGAAGCCAATAACACGCATCTGGATGCTTCAGTGGTGTGGAAACCTGACACTTTGGACAAGTTCAACGACACTGCTTTGATTGCAGATGATGATGCAGACCACCATGTTGGATTTAACGAGCACCGAAAGAAAATCAAACAAGGTCGCAGTTTAGATATGATGGATTGTTTGCAATTGGACATGTGGTTGCAAGACAAGTTATTTCTTAAATGGAGTGGATGTACGTCTGAGACTGAATCGAATAATGTGTTCCATTTGATTGCTAATGAGTACAAACGAACATCGAAGAAGCCAGACTCTATGTGCAACTTGTGGAGATCTTACCTAATGTGGGAAACGACATCAGTCAAACTCTGAGCAGAACGACAGCCAATTAGTCTCTACGACGAGTGAAACTCAAAACCTTTACCATTGCCAATAAACTCCGATCCAAGATTGAAGATCATTTTTTCCAAGGCCAACTACCAAACCTTTTGCTCATCGATCAAACTCCTTTCGAGTTCCTACACTTCAATCTGTCCAAGATAGAAGTCATCCTTTCTGGCTAGACGTTGTGTACCAGACCCTTTGAACCTAACTTTGTCCAGAAAAATTACTCGAGATCTTACTTGACACTGTTTTAAGCCACATGACAGTAGCCATGACATTTCGTGCGACGATTATGCAGGATGAAATGCTCAGATGGGATTTGATTTCACTCCAGATCAAGGCAGCGATGCGCAACATTTCCATTGTAAAATCGGACCAACTTCATAAGGAACTTCAGTTTGCTCTAGCTCTGGTAAACAAAATGAACGTTATCTTGTACACAGAATTCCACACTACTCTGGAAATCAACAGTTTGAGAGAAGCGATCCTAGGCTATTAGAAAAAGAAAAAAAAGAAAAAAAAATTGAAATAGGTGATGAGAACATTTTCTATTCAGAATAACAGCGACAGTCACAGACCACAAGTGAACAGGACACAAATACAGTCATGATGTCAAGATTGCCAGAACAAGAACACCACTTAGTATCCTGTTTTGTCGTCACTTGGCTTAAAGAATCACACAGCTGACCAGAGAACATTGTCATGGTTGTTAAATCAATCATCCTAGTCAGAAATAACACGACAAATGTTTGATGACGAGTTCAGAAGAGAAGTTGGAAGACTATCTGGAAGATGTATGGGCTCTCTTCTCAGAAGAGAAGATTTTGAAAGAGTAGTATAAAGACTTGAGTAACCATTCCTTACCTCCATTGACTTCTTTGGAAACGAAACGCATCGAAGCTCTCTTGCAAGAGTACCGAGACTTCCCGTTCGTCGACTTTACTTGACAGATATTTTCAAGGAAGAAGTAAAGTGTGAAATGATGACTTATCATTACCTGTGAAAAGAATGAATACCTGGTAACTTCATTACCTTCTTGCTCATAGTTCGTACACAGCTTCTTGGAATCCAGTGGTGTGTGCTAAAGATGAACAACTTCATCCACAACCAAACGACGTTCAAGCCTGTCGTCAACATGGACGACAGTCATCGCCCATGAACCCAATGGGTAGCCATCTACTTCCTAACGACCATATCATGGAATATTGTGATTCTTACGGATTATCTCTTCTGCAAGACATCATCGACTCAATTCAATAATGTGAGATTACAAGGATCATTTTCCATTGTGTGTGGACAATTTTGTGTGTATTTTCTTCATCAACACAGTATTGGATTTCCCTTAGAACATTTAGTGACTTGTTTTTGACCATAAGTACTCTAGAAACAATGATAAAATAGAAAGGTGGTTTTGTGAACATTATGTCTATTTTCTTTAGCACAGAAACCTACTGTGCATCGATGGCAAAATGGCACTGTATTAGATCATTGGAAGTGTAGTCCGACTCCACAACGTTATCAACCTTGTAAATACGTTCATGTTTTGATATTTGCAAATGAAGAGAAAGGGACTAGCCCTAATCGTCCCTCTTCATTGATTTTGTTGATGTTTCAGTGAGCAGGGCTAATGAAAAATAATTCTCATTTAGGAAAAAAAAATGGTTTTAGTATGTTTTTTGTTTTCTGTTAGAAAGAAATTGTTTTTGGACATGCTCTTTCACATTCTCTGTCAAACTTGGTAAAAAAATTGATGTTGTCATTCACATCCGTGTACCACACTTAAGCTTTGGCATGGTGTGATAATATGTTTATGTGATTTCATCCCGCTTCTTCTACAGCCTACCATTTTTGTTGGATAGTCAGTGTGGGGCTTTTGGTCACTACACAAGGCGTTTTGGGTAGTATGTATGGGGTTTTGGATAGTAATGAAAATTGGGTGTTGGATAGTATAGTGTGGGGTGTAACATAGCAGATGATTAAGTACTGGTCACTGCACATTGCGTGTTGGTTAGTACTCAAAAAGTTGGTGTTGGATAGTACTCAAAAAGTGGATGTTGGATAGTAATCAAAGTGGGGTGTTAGATAGTGCTCAAAAGGTTGGCATTGGATAGTATTCAAAACGTGGGTGTTGGATAGTGCTCAAAAAGTGAGTGAGTGTGGGATAGTACTCAAATGGTGGGTGGGTGTTGGATAGTACTCAAAAGTGGGTGTTGGATAGTAATCATACAGTGGTATGTTGGATAGTAATAAAAAACTAGGTGTTGGATAGCATCTAAAAATGTTAACATTATCATTTCCATTGAAGGGGCCATAACGACTCTGCATTTCAAAAATATATTAGGTCCATAGGTTACATACAAGGGATTCTATGGCACCCATCATGTTAAACCAACAGACATTTTTTAACATTATCATTCCCATAGGAGGCCAGACAGTTCCCCAATGCTAACCTACTGCGTAATATTAATTCCATAGGGGGCCCAATCGTCCTACATTACTACTAAGGACTGACATATTTAGCTAAGTTCCTACAATAAGCAGTAACAAGCTCACTATACCCCATCGACTGCACTGCGTGCTCTTTTGGGCCGCTCCTGAAACAAAATCCATTTTCTTTATAAAATTTCTGTAAAAGTATTTTTTAAAAACATCTTTCATAATAACTAGAGCATTAATGTTTGTGTTATGTCTTATGGGAGCGCTCTTGGACTGGCAAAGCTGACTTGTACAATCCATATATCTTGACAATTGATAACATAGACGGTCGGATTATATGTCTTCAAGACGGTGATACTCTCCCATTTCCTTGACTGAAATATTTCAAAGTGAATACCAGCTGACCTCCTTATGATAATAAGCACTCCTCCCTTTCCTACCATATAGTCGACTTTTTGATACAGTCGCTTCCATCATTGATGCTTTTGAATGTGACATAAACAATAGCAGGTTTTTTAAAATACCAATGTGATCAGCCAAAGTGGCTTGGACTTGCACCAAAAGTAGATTTTTGACTGATAGACTTTACTCAAAAAGTGCAGACTTTTTATACCTGTAAGACCACTGTAACAACCCATTTTATTAATGTATAAATGTCTTGATTGGTTGATAAGTTAATTGCCTATAGTATTATGCATGACACATGTTAAGACCACAATCCCTGTTCGTTTGAATGCATCCAATAGAAATCAGCTGTGCAAGCCATGGCATGATTAATTAGTTCCTTGATGTGAGGGGGAAACAGATGCATATTTTAAATATATTTTCACTGTCTGTTAAACCTGAATCATTAATTACATCTGCAATCGCTTTAAGTACTACAATGAAAGTGTCACATTCTATTCTGTTTACTATACTGTAAACAAGTCATAGGGTGATCAGTTTAGGTCAATGATAGAAGAAATGTGTTCTTCATCAAAGCATCTGAAAGGAAAAGTTTAATAAAGCTTAAGTTTAAAAATAGTAAACAATTGATGATGCATGCACACACTTACTACATGCATACATGATAAGTCCTTATTATGGACCGATGTAATACCGATGAAAATACACATTTGTCCAGAGAACATGTTTGCTATTCACTATTATGGTAGTATAATCAAGTTTTGTATAGCCTATACAGAATGAACTGTACATGTACAGTACCTTTTTTATTCATGACCTGGTAAAATATAGACACTCAGTCATGAAGTATAGGCAAGTTTCGAAGGCCGTATCCAGCTATGTGTGTTTTCCCATTTTAAACGTTGTTCTCACAAAGTAGCTTAAAACAAATAAAATAAATAAATAAATATACAAGTGACCATGTTGCGTGAACATTGGATGAATGATTTAATCATGAAGAACTAATGATCTGTTGCTTTTTATAAAAGTCATCAGAAACAACAGCAATTGTTTTGGGAGATCTTTCTGCTAAAGAGAATGAACCCATCAATATTCACTTAGACATCATGGTGGGAGCTATACCCAAGATGCAGCAGTGGAAACTGAGAGCCATCTTGATGAAAATGATTATTGATCCTGAAAATTTATCAAAAGGAATGACAAAGGTGAAATTGTGTATCACAGATCGAAAATTGTTTCAACTTCTCAAAGATTTACAGCATAAAACAAGCCAATGTACAGAACTTGTCTGGGGTGGTACAGCTATATCGAGGTTTAAAAGAAACTACCGTAACATTTCCAAGACCCTGATTCAAAATGGAGGGAATGTCATTTCTTTTTTACTAACCCATCAAAAGCCCACAAACAACCACATTAAAAAGGGAGAAACAATGTTTCATCTGAGTGGCACACATGAAACTGTATCCTAGAATGTAGATTTAATTTCTGTTTGCTGATTAAAAGAGAAAGTTGTGTGAGTATCTGACCTTTCTTCATTTGTCATCACTGTATGCTCTAATCCCAAAGACCTGAGAATGAACTGGATCCAGTGTCCAATGTGCAGGCAGTTCTATTGATGAACGATGTCATGCTAACACATGTTCACTACAAATATGGAGAGAACATGGCTCATGCACATCCCACAAATGATGAATCCATGTATATGCACATTCAATACCACCAAGGCTGCCGCAAAATAACAAGTTTGTTTTAAATACTCATTCATCATGATCATGTCAGGCCTATGACTTCCGGAAAAGTGCCCTCGATGAAAACTTTGCTTCAGCTGAAAGACTGCCTCATTTCTCTGCAGGCACGAAGAACCTCATGGATTAACAAGCTTTGGCAGCCGGTGCGTGATGTCATCATTGTTACGGTAAGAACCCAAATAGAATGTTGAGGGGAATGCAATCATATATAGACAAGGAACCCTTCCTCAATCTGAAAATCACCAATCTGATCATCGATGATTTGAACGCTCATTCAGTGAAAGACACACGGGTCAATTACTTATTTATGGAAGGCAGACATCGAAATCTCTCTCTTATTGCCATCAACAAAATCTTTACTTTGGTAACGATCCAACCCAGTGGCAGAACTGTCATTATTTAATTCTTTTTAAAGATCCCATCGACAAACTCCAGACCATGACACTGGCCAGGTAGATGTATCCAAAACCATTCTAAAGACTTTGTGTGTCTTTCCATTTGAGAAGGCTATTGGTGAACTGTTCTGAATGGTAGCGAAGAACGTGGCCTGCTTTGAGTTTGGAGAAAATATGCTTGTCAACATGTGATGGACATATTGATCGGCATGCTGAATTTCAATGATCAAGAGAATCTTGGAATCGATCCAACAACTATGAAACGAAAGATTACTGGACATGGAAATGGCCATTCAAGAGGTTGTGTGACTTTACATGGAAATGATCGACAAAAATCAAATGTGAGAAAGGCTCGAGGACACAGAAGACAAAGATAAAGTCATTGACCCCAACAATGAAGAGTACCAAAACTAAATTCATTGTGTCTCTTTACCCAAACATGTCAACAAAGTTACTCACAAAGCAAACATTTGCCAGCCAACATATGATGTTGGCTGACTGTGCACCTGTTGACAGACATGGCTCTGTGTACCTGTCTTTTTATGTATATGTGTGTGCGTGCAGGTGATTTCGTCCTTGGGTCGATACTTGTGTGTTTTGTCTGTCTGTATTTGCATGTATGTATATGTTTGTGTGAGCATACACATATATGTGCTAAAGAAACAAATAAACAACCAATTTAGACCAAAGAAAGTTTCATACATGTATTTGCCCCACTAATTCTTCTTTAACAAAGAGCACTGTCTGGGATTAGGACAGTCCCCAGTCGTACTTTACAATTCCTTTTTTCCCTAACAACCAAATATTTCCACTGCAATCAAAGTAGGCAGAACTGTGTTATGGATGTAACTCTTGTGTGCTGAAAATCCTGATTAATTTTGGACACAAGACAAATGATTTAATGTTAGTATTTTGGATGTTGTCAAGAAATTGCTCTCTAACAGCCTGGTACTTATGGCATTCCAGCAGAAAGTGACATTCATCTTCAACAGCTTATGAATCTAAGTTACAGTTACTGGTGTATTTTGGGAAGTATACCTACCTGATCAGTATGTAACCCATGGCTACTGGTCCTTAACCGGGTTATACTGCGTCTGCCAATAGTATTTTTCACTGCATTAAAATAGTTCTCAATTTTAACATTTGTTTTGAATTCTCTATAGGTTCCATCATTAATTTTAAATTATATATAAAAAAGGAAAATTCAAAGCAAAACTGAAAATTTCTTCCATTGATCATGTCATAAACTTTAAAATAAACATGACTCAGATGTTCAAACGATAAAGGGTAAGAATCAGCAAACTTAGAGTGGTGTACTATACATAGTTAACTCGTCACTGTTACATAATACATACTATACTCTATGATGTACAGCAAGGGTCAAAATTACAGATAGCAGTAAACTGTATTTAAATAGCAGTTAACTGCTTCACAGTATAGGCACTCTACACATCAGTATCACCGACCTCAGAAATACAATTGGCATCGATATTTCTAGATTGCTAGGTGATCACATTTTTGTGATATATCCATATTTCAAATATTAGTTACAAAAAAGAAGCAGGAGTATACGTGCAATGTATAAATAGTTTTTTTTTCAGAGTTCTTTCTCTTATATCACTGCATCAAGAGAGCCGGCAGCTCATTAACCTTCATGTGAGTCAAGTAGGAAGCTTGATATTAATGATATTTCGACCAATTTTTATTGACAATGTTGCTTAGGTACTTCACCATGCAACATCATATTTTAGCAGAGTTATGGCTCCCCTCCTTAATTTTAGATTCAACTACCTTCCTATCTGCACAATAACTTCCTTAAATTCCTATTGGATTTCAGCCAAATTTGGCACGCAACTTTATGCTGATGATGTCTTGGCTATGATTTTTCAGCATTCCTTCTACATCTTCATTTAGCAGAGTTATGTCCCCTGATTGTTAGAGCCATCCACTTTTGTTTCCACACAAGAAGTCCCTTATTTATTTTTGGATTTCAAGCCGATTTGATATGTGTTGGAATTTAACTGTTAGTTCTTAATGTCTTCATTCAGTGAAGCTATGGCTGCTGAATATTGGAGCCACATTTTGTATTCAGCTTTAAACTGAGGAGACCTCACCTGAGTTTGATTGTCAGTGGTCTACATCATTGGTAGTGTCTTCCTTTGCAAATGTACCAGAACTCATTTACAATATCAACATTGTCAACTAGCCCTTTGCTCAGCAAAACTACACAAATGAAGGCAACAGTAATGTGGTGCCTTGCTAAATCAGCTTATTTAAACATTTTCATAAAGCTCACTAAAACATATATTCTTAAGAGTGATAACAAACTCAGCCAATCGGATGTCAGATCACATAATTAACATGCATAAATGTCACTCACAGTCAAAACCTGAGACCTTAATATCAGCCTATATACCAAGTCTGATCAAAACATGATCAGAAATACAGCTTTTACGGTTGTTATATCTTTGGCCAATCAGATGCACTGATACTGCTCATAACTGAACGTGTTTGAATCTTGATAATCCAAGTTGGTGTACAATGTTTGTTAAAAAGAAATGTTATAAAAGGGTCCAAAATGCAAAAAAATTGCCATGCTGCCCAAAAGAACAAACATAGCAGAAAATCCGGTTTTTGAAAAAGTCCACATGTAAAATCACCCTGGAATTGCATTCTGTTAAATCTATTCAGTCCTTTATTTTAAGCTTTAGAACCTGGCCTCCAAATTTGTCTGGTTGGGACTGAAGGATAAGCCCAGGTAAAAATCAATTTGTGACAGCTTCACTGATATTAATACAAATTTTCTTTCTTTCTTTCTCCATTTTGAAGCCATTCTTTCTTACCCAACATGTAAGTCAGCCACTAACTTCGGCGAATGTATATGGTTGATAACTGAATTTTTGTGCAGAAACCATTTTTCTTCTTTCAGTAAATGATCCTGAACTTTGATCTTCTGAATCCAAAATCAACAGACTTCTTCCTTATTCCAAGTGCAAATCATCCACAAAGTTTGATCCAGGTATGTGATGTAGAACTAATGTTATTGTGCAGAAACATTTCCTTCTTTTTAGTTAGTGACTTTGACCTTTTACCTTTTGACCCCAAAATAAATTGACTTCTTTCTTATCAAAAGTGCAAGCCATCCACAAAGTTTGATCCAGGTACGTGATGTACAACTAATGTTTTGGTGCAAAATTGTTTTTATTCTTTCACTCACAGTGACTTTGACATCTGATCTTTTGATGCTGAAATCGATGGCTTTTTTCTTACCCCAAGTGCAAGCCATCCACAAAGCTTGGTAACTGCAAATGAGTGAAAACTCAAGTTACTGTGTGGAAACCATTTTTCTTCTTTCAGTCACTGTGACCTTGACCTTTTGATCTTAAAATCTATAGGGTTCTTCCTTACTCCAAGTCCAAGCCATCCACAAAGTTTGGTTTGATAACTGTCTATGGTGTACAACTCAAGTTATTGTGCATAAACCATTTTTCTTCTTTCAGTCACTGTGACCTTGACTTTTAACCCCAAAATTGATAAGGTTTTTCCTATTGACTGGTGGAAAAACTTGAGTTATTGTGCAGAAACGTAATTGGTAACAGAAAGATGGATGGATGGACAACATTATAACATAACATGATGCACCTTACGTTGGGCAAATAAAAAGTGAGTCCAGTACATACATACATACATACATACATACATACAGCTCTAAGTTCAATATCTTTAAAAGATGACAAAAATATCTCTTTAACATAAATAATTTACAGATTTATGCTAAAACTGCTTCTGGAAGGGAACATAAAACAAAAAACTAGGTAGACAAGAAAGTATCTATAATGAAGTTTAATGATGAACTAATTGAAACAGATGAGACTCATCGAGTATGGATGAACATAATAGCACTTTAATAGACAGATAATTCTGTATCTGCTATTTTGACATTTCAGAATTGGCATGTGTACGGTATGTGTGATACAATGGGGGTCAAAGTATCTAACAAATCTTGTAACCTAAATTCTACAAAAAGTGTATTTTGCACACACACACGCACAGAGTGAAACCCCTCAAAACTGAAAATCTTTGGGACCAAATTTAATTTTTGGTTTTGTGAACTTTTCAGTTTATTTAATTTTTTGCAGATGTGAAAAAATGTCTTTTTTTATAAGTGTTTATGTGATGAGAGAGAGAGCGAGAGAGAAAGAGAGAATGTAATTATGAGAGAAAATCTGTTCATGTGTGCACAAATTTAGAAAGCTCTTTTTTTTTTAAAAACATTTAATGAAAAGTAACTGAATAACATGTTCCTTCTGAAAATCACATCCGGTCACATTATCCACACAGAAATACGGTCTTCATCTCAAGAAACTTTTAAGATGAGATACTTTTATAACTTCACTATAAGTCCATAAGAATTTTTAATGATAATCCATAATGTTTAAATACCCCGGATAATTCATAATGTTCCTATGCCAAATTCTTCTCCTAGTTTCTTCAACATGGGTTTTAGCACAGATTCATACTCTTTGATCAGAGCAATTTTATCCTGTAAGGATAGTTTAATCCTATGATGTTTACTTAGCTGGTCATTTTGACATCTTGACATGTGAGTGAAGATAAATGATGGTCATGGCTACTTAAATGCATGTATGTAATGATTTTTCTCCTTTGAAAATCAATTGAATGAATCTGACTTTTTGAATACTGTTTGCCAGTCTCTGTCTGCATAGCACCAAAAGTGAGGCTGCATGCCTGGTTAATAAAGCCCAGGTATTTAATATATAAAAAAAATAGTTCTTTGGATCATTTATACAAGTGAATAGTGTCAATCACAATTAGATAATAGGCAGATAAACATAATCTTTCTTATAAGGCTCATCTACATGCATGTAGTTATTAATAATTTACCTTAAAAGCTGTTTCTTTTTTATGGTGCAAAGACTATGAATTAGACCGAATTTATGCTGGCGCGTGTATCAAGTATTGTTTTAACCTTGTGTGCCCTTGCGACATTTTCTCATTGATAAGCCTACTACAGTATTTGCTAACCATAAATAATCTGGTCCCGTGTGTGTCAGGAATTTAGCAGTTAAAATACATTCCAAGTTTGAAGTGAGTTCCGGTTTTGTGGGTGGGGTGGGGGTGGGGTTAATTGTAAAACTGAAATTTGAGATCAAAATTTGTTTAAGTTTTTTTAGTAGAAGGGTTTAAGTTTACTGGAAATAAAATGATGATATTATAGTAGGAAAAATTTGGAACCCCCAATTTTGTTTTGATCTTAAGGGATTATGGTAGACCAAGGGTATGGTTATTAGGGGTTTCACTGTATATATATGTATATTCACACATACACACACACACATGAATTCAGCAACTTATCCCAATACCAAAGCAATCAGTGCTATTCTTGGTCTTATGACCACGGTGCTATGGACACCCTCTAGTGCAATGTAACTCGTCCACTTAGAAAACACTTTTTTACTCTTCAAAGAATGTTTCCAATCAACACATAGGAAATAAGATAATATCGTATCAAGGAAATGTAAAGTTCCATTTCTCTCCCTCAGGTTCAAACCTATATACTGGGGAGTCTGTAAATATCTAAATTCTTGTGATATTAATAATTTCCTAATCAGCTGAATACAAAATATAAGATATCAATTTTGCTTTTGGATAGACATTGTCCTAACCTGAGGCAGATATTTTTCAACATTCAGGACAGTTAGTTACTGATTTAGTGTGCTTACTTTAACTCCTTCTAAAAATATTTGTGTTCTTGTCCTAAACCAATTCCCATTAATGCTAAAAGACGGGAGGGACAGGACATCTGAAAAAAAAATTGCCTAAATGAGGAACCCTTTCCAGACTTAATCTTTACTGCATTGAATATGATTGGTCTAAATGGTAGTTCATCTACATATATTTATACATTAGAGAAATTAAAAGATTTTTCAATTAAACCAGTACACATACTCAAAACGTTTCTGATACAATCATCAATATCACCACTATCTTAGATAAATATATAGTGAAACTTAATCAGATGTCTTTGATAACTTCTTCTAATTCTTCTTTGGTGCAGACATGGAACTTTTTCTCTGGAGTCACTGTGGCCATCTGAAAACAGATGTAAAATATGGAAAAAATGTTAGTGAAAAACAAAGGGAAAGATTTATAAGTTTTTTTTCATTTATTACACTTATGCAAATGCAATTTCATTGTGAAAGAGTTATTGTCAAATATTTTTAACAAAAAAGACCTTTAGGTGTACAGTGTCCGTCTTTTACTCTCTGACTTGCAAGACAGTTTTGAAAATTCACCCTCAAAAAACCCTCAAAGGTTTGCACTGCACCGATGCACTGTACAGAACAATGTTGTTATATTTCATAAAAACCAATAGTTATCATTAGAGTTTTTTTTTTTTTTTTCTTCATCCTGAGTAGACAACAAAGAAGTATACAGACTGTACAGTGGCTGTAGTAATTTCACTTCTTGCATTTCCCCAAGATCACTGCTTATTTTGTAATGTAGTGAGATCTCTCACACTACAATTTCTCCTGGGTAAATTGTTCAAATACAAGTACTTTGTCAATGCAATCTTCTTTTATACACATATCAAAGGGAGGTAATGCATGTTCCAAGTTTATAAGGCTAATCTTTTAACATGGCACAATTAGGATATCATGCAATTGTTTTATAAAGAAAAAGTGCTTACCTCTACATTTGTTGAGTTTAACTTCTCTTCCATAACTTGCTTTAATATTGTAAGTACTGCTTTACAGGCTTCCTTTAGTGTAATTGACTGAAAAATATAATCCAACACTGCAGATAAGTATGTAGTTTTTTGGTGGAGTAAAACTAATTTTAAGTATGTAATACTTACCTGCCACTATCATTAAGCTTTCTCCTTTCCGCATGGAAAAACCACATCTGTGCAAGATGCACCAACTCCCTGTTCTAGAAGTTTCTTAGAACATGTGCATCAACCCAGTCTGATCTACGTCATCAGCTTGTGCTCCACAGAGCATCCTCATTCTTTTCAGGACGTGAGACTAATGAAGGACATGGGCACAGGGTGGGAGGAGGGCATCCAGTAGTGGCAGGTAAGTATTACATAATTAAAATTAGTTTTATAAGTATGAATTTTAAATTTATTCTGTTTGACCCCTGTTGCAGTAAAAATGCTTAACAATATCACTACAATTAGGTTTTGAATTATGGAAAACTGGGTCAAACTACCAGTCCGACCAAAGTAAACAGATGCAACAAGTAGACCCTTGGCCACAAAGGATCAAACATTGCAATGATGATACCGTCAATGAAGGATGTTGCTTTGTACATAAATTTCCCACGACTACTCCTCAAGCTTCAAACTGCCATACCCTGACAATCAAGGTTGCCAGTTGCCTGACACAATACTGTTTTGCCCTCCACGGCATTGCTGGTGAAACAAAGATTGCAACCTCTTGACTAGCCTTCACATTTCCCAGTCAAGTTGTCCCCAGCTAGATACAGTACAGTGTACAGCCAGTGGGCTTGGATTTGTTTTAGCTTCGGTATACAAGTTATTTGTCCAACCTTGCTCTGCTTAGTTGTCAGAACTGAATCAGGAACTGTATCGCTAACATGCTAAGTACCACATATTTACAAAACTGATTTCAAGAAAATATAGTCCAAATAGATATACTGCAAATATTTGTAAAAGCTTAACAAATTGGAAGAGAGAGAGAGAGAGAGAGAGAGAGAGAGAGAGAGAGAGAGAGAGAGAAAATTTTCAAGCATGTATTTGACATGAAAGATGCTTTTTGATCACAAATTTGTTGGGTTTTATACTGAAAATACATGGATTTTTTCTTTAAAGCTGCACAGTTTACAAAGAAGAAAGATTTTTTTTCTTACACACATCTACCAAGAGAAGCCTATTATATATTCATATACTCTGCTGTATCAATCACGTGTAACTACAATTTCGTTCTAACCTTGCAGAACAAAACAAAATTATATCAGTTCAACCAAAAAACAAAGTCTGTTAATGATTAGGTTATTTATAATTTGAGTTATTTACATGTATGCCAAAGTTTCCAAAGCACTTCGAGCATATAAATCAGGCAGAAAACTAGACATCTGTCGATTTCAAAGGTGAGTAAATCTAGCAAATAATGTTAGAAAAATAAAACTATATATCTTAAGCATGAACTATATTTTAAATAATAATAATAATAATAATAATAATAATAATAATAATAATAATAATAATATCATAACTTTTAAAGACAAATTCTTTTGTTTTTACATTTTATTTTATTTTATTTATCTTAATTTTATTTTTTTAAAGTTTGGGTTAAACTTAAATTGATTTTAATATAGGTACCATAACTGAACTAATTTAAACAGATCACATTATCAGCATATATCCATCTGAATGTTAGAACTATATAAACAGTTGCATAAACTTGCACTATTATTTGCAAGTACCTTGGGTTTATAATTTGAAATGGTCTGGCTGCTAATGAGTGTTACACTTGAATGTAGCTTCAAAATTTTCAAGTTACTACCCCTACTCCCTCTCTCTGATGCAAGTTAGATCTTCATACTAAAGTCAATTTAAGTTGGAATTATTTTTGTTTTTTTCTTCTTTCCAATAATATGCTACATATTAGAGGATTGGTACCATAGTGCTACATAGTAGAGGACTGGTACCATAATGCTACATATTAGAGGACTGGTACCATAATGCTACATATTAGAGGACTGGTACCATAATGCTACATATTAGAGGACTGGTACCATAATGCTACATATTAGAGGACTGGTACCATAATGCCATAATGCTACATATTAGAGGACTGGTACCATAATGCTACATATTAGAGGACTGGTACCATAATGCTACATATTAGAGGACTGGTACCATAATGCTACATATTAGAGGACTGGTACCATAATGCTACATATTAGAGGACTGGTACCATAATGCTACATATTAGAGGACTGGTACCATAATGCTACATATTAGAAGACTGGTACCATAATGCTACATATTAGGGGACTGGTACCATAATGCTACATATTAGAGGACTGGTACCATAATGCTACATATTAGAGGACTGGTACCATAATGCTACATATTAGAGGACTGGTACCATAATGTTACATATTAGAGGACTGGTACCATATTGCTACATATTAGAAGACTGATACCATAATGCCATAATGCTACATATTAGAGGACTGATACCATAATGCCATAATGCTACATATTAGAGGACTGGTACCATAATGCTACATATTAGAGGACTGATACCATAATGCTACATATGAGAAGACTGGTACCATAATGCTACATATTAGAGGACTGGTACCATAATGCTACATATTAGAGGACTGGTACCATAATGCTACATATTAGAGGACTGGTACCATAATGCTACATATTAGAGGACTGGTACCATAATGCTACATATTAGAGGACTGGTACCATAATGCTACATATTAGAGGACTGATACCATAATGCCATAATGCTACATATTAGAGGACTGGTACCATAATGCTACATATTAGAGGACTGGTACCATAATGCTACATATTAGAGGACTGGTACCATAATGCTACACATTAGAGGACTGGTATCATAATGCTAGAATTCGTTAAGGAAAGACCCAGTGACTTGTATACCGAGGCTAAAAATAACTCAAGTCTACCAGCTACACCTGCACTACATCTAGCTGGCGACAACTTGACTGGGAAACATGGAGACGAGTCAAAATGTTGCAATATTTGTTTCACCAGCTTTGAAGTGGACACAGTGGGGAGAACTAAGTTGTGTCAGCATATCAGCAAGCTTGATTGCCATGGCATGCCAGTTTGAAGCTTGAGCAGCTGTGGGAAATTTATGTACAAAGCAACATCATACATTAATGGTATTGTCACTGCCATGTTCAAGGTTTTATGGCCTGAGTATACCACATACAAAGCTACTGCACCAAATTTTTATCCACCCTATTATTTATAATCATATTTAAAGATAGGACATTATGAATTCTATTTTGAATAAAAAAAATTTGTTTTGAGGTGCTTACCTATCTTTTTTTTTAGTGTGTCAACATATAGAATGAAATTCTATAGCAATGGGCTTTCTCATAATCAGTGAATTAGACTTAATTCTGTGAATTCTTTGTTATTTAGAACATCTCAAAAATGTTTAGTCAACATTCTGCCTTCATTATTTGTACCAGGACTGTCCTGAAATGCATAAATCATATAATCTGACCCATGAACTTAACACAAGGAAGGTAATGACTTGTTTTAAAATTTGCCTCAGATTCATGTTAAGTAACCCCTCACTACATATCAACATTTTGTATATAAGAATTCTTCAAAATGTAGTTAAATCTATCTGGTACAAACAAATAATTCTGAATACTTGACCTTGACCCATATTATTATGTCATTATAGAAATTGCCTTTGACTACTTGTCCATGAAGCAGAAATATACAACACTCAGTAGATTTTGCTATTCATATAGGATTGGTATTTGAGAAAATTTCTTGTAATACACGTACATGATGCTGGAAAGTTGTGTGCCAACTTATTATGTAAACTCACCAGATCTCTTGCAAGAACATTTTTTGTTACAAAATAGAAATTGAAGCTTAATTAATTTAGTTACATTTAAAAAAACAAACAGATTTCATCAACTCAAAAGAAAAGAAAATTGGGACATTTTAGTTCTGGACTGCCCAAACTTCATTTGCAAAATGGAGTGTTATGAGACAATCTCAATTATCACAACAACTACTTTATGTTACATGATGGTGTCAAATGTTGTTTGGCATTTTTTTTTTAAATGGAGTATGAAAAAAATGTCATTTTGGCCAATAAAAAAGTGATCTGGGTTTGCATCTACCTTATGATAAACCTCTTGCAGGGCTTGCTGTGCACCCTCCGACCCTGAACCTATGGCCTTAGCATCATATTGGATGAAGGTCCCTGAGGGATCCACATGGTACCTGAAATGGGTAAATCTAAATGATATACATTGAGTGGTAAAAATTACAAAGAAACATTACATGGAGCTCAAGCTTAAGGTGAGATCTTCACGTTTGCTTCTTTGGGTAGATGACTGTACAGTGTGTGTGCATGTCTGTTTGTGTTATGTAGCATGGGTAGATGACTGTGCAGTGTGTGTGCATGTCTGTGTTATGTAGCATGGGTAGATGACAGTGTGTGTGCATGTCTGTTTGTGTTATGTAGCATCAATTTAATAAATGTACTTACACAACTTAAAAGCTGAAATGTTTAGATGTATTCAAAATATATTGAATAGTGTGTTTTGATGACCTTAAGGAAAGAAAATGGCCTATAGAGAGATACAGGAACTTGGGATACCGGACATTAAATTTAAACGTCTCCAAGTTGTTACATATGACACAGTGAAGGCATACTATAATAAGTGTCCATCAAGCAACAGTACTAATATGAAATTTTAAAAAGACACGCCAGAAGTTACAAATACAGTTATTAAGGGAATATATTATATAATATCCAACATAAACCAGTATATGCCAAGAAAAATGCTCTCACATTTGGAATTCTAAACAAGAAGCATTTTATGTGCATGAGTTGGAAAAGAATCTGGAGGGCAAAAGAAACGCAAAGTTCATTAGTGCTGTTTCAATTAATTAATTTGGATTAGCAATGGTTACTTCCAGTAAAAATGACCAAATAATTGATTACAATTTCTCTGATCAACTTCAGTCCAAATTCCAGTTTTGTGCCATTCTCTCTGTTTTGGACATCAAGCTATTAAAAAATAGCCCTGGTTTTTGCAGAACAGTATGTCGACCATTTCATCAATTATTAATGGAACATCATTTGGTTAGCAGAAACTGATTATTGATTATGAAATTTTACTCGATTCCCAACACTAATGTTCATTACACAAAATTAAACTACAATAGCCAAGAGAGGATGAAAATATTCAGAATTTAAGCAACGGAAATGGAAAAATATTGTCATTATTCATGTTAGGTGACCTTTTTACAGTTGACTAAAGTCTGCTACATACAAAACCAATTTCATAGCTGGAACAAACTTGGATTTTTCAAACATGATTCACTTGAAACAAGACCTTAGACATATGACAAGTGTTTTGTACAATGCAGTGTCTGGCCTGTGAACAGCATTATGATTCTGATCATGCTGTCAAGACAGAAACTCCTTGAACATTAAGGTACAAACTTCAGACATACAGTAATATTATCTCATACTTTCAGATGAATACAGCCACTGCACAAGACAATATTTCTGAATTCAAAAACTTTAATGTGGACCATAACATAAATGCCATTGTTGACGCCCCTGACATTACCCAAGCTGTTACCACTGGAAAAGTGATAACTGTGTCTCACCTGTCACATGCAAGACAAAGATGAGTGTGCAATGACAGGAAGAAGACATTTCTTCATTTCCTGCAATCAGTCACAAAACCCAAAATGCCACAACAGTCTCAGAATTCTGTCCCCTTGGTCTAGCGCAATAGATTTGGGTATGGTGGGAAGAGGGAACAAAGGTCTAAATGACATATCTGGTTCAAAGTTAAAACAACGCTTGCATATTGTGTCTAATTTGTCTGAATGTATTCATACATAATAATCAAGCTCTAAGATATATTCCATTGAAGTTATGTTTTACCTTGGACAAAATCAATGAAAATTTAAGTTTATTACATTACACATTTAAGACAAAATCTACAGAAAAAAATGACCTCAATGGCATAGAAGTATGACCCCACACATTTTAGTATATTTTGAAGACATAATATCTTTTTTCCCTACTGTGTATTTTATCTTCATGTCAGCTGCATAAAGTTTTTAAATACAACTCCATTTTCTGAATGCTATTTATATGTGCCGTTTCTACCATATCTACTCGCTTGTAAGTTGAGTCCAACTGCAAATGGCACAGACCCATATCTGCCAGCACATTATGTGATGGCAGATCAGGGTCTATACTGTCTGCATTTGGCCTCGACTTATAAGCAAGTATATATGGTAAATCATCATGAGTGTATTCATCAAATTTACTTTCATTATATGTTGGTCAAAGACACCTGTTTTTCTTATTTCCAATTACTGCATTATATCTTTTCATATAGGTAAATTTTCTGCATCGTGTTGCATATACAGCCAAGACTCTTTAAGGTATATTCCTCAAGTTGAGTATCATTCAGCTCCATTAAAAACTGGTCACAGAGACCTGCTTTTTACACTTAAGTAACTTCATGAATTTTATTTATTTGTAATCATGTACTGTGGTTGAGGGAACATGTACTACTCTGAGGCAGAGCTCCCACTTATGCAAAATGTTGCATAAATTACACAGATTTGACAAAGAGAATAGGCTCTCACTGCACATGCTATTAATGCTGAAATCAAATCAAGGTAAATATGTCAGCAAAAGGAATTTCAAGTCTTTCCCTGCTTTGCTGATCATCACATGGATTTCTGTTTATTTCCTGTGTTCCACTGATGATATCCCTTTATGCTTATATGAAACAAACACCACTTGATAGTGATAATTTTAGCTACACTACTCCACTGTGTGACTGTCAGTCAATCGCCATATCCTCTGGATGAGTGCTACTACATTGGTGTATAATGCACTTGCATGTCAGGATCTGTTCAGATTTATTATTCTGATTTTAAAGTGAACCACATAGACCAGTGGCAGCTCTGACAGATGTGAGTCTACATCAATGACAGTTGTGTGTTTGACTACCCTAGTAAATACGGTACTGTATTACTCGGACACAATTAGTATCACCATCAGCAGTGACTTCTAAAATCCTGAATGTGACTCCAGGATTTGACAACTTAGGGGTCAAATGACTTTTAATATGGAACTGCTAGTGGAAGCTCCACAGAGGAATATTTATCTACAAACCACCTGCAATAATGTACTTAAGTCTAAAGTCTTTATCTGAAATGGTGTGGGAGAAACATAATATTATACATAAAAAAGAAGTAGCAACACAATAATGAATGGGGATTATCACACCGTACAAAGTCAAATGTATGGGAACTATAGCTGTATTTAACCCATGATTTATTTCTAAAAATACTGTATTCAATAGATGTAAAACCCTTGTAAGAATGTATAATGTACTTACAACTGGGGACCTTTGTCATCTATTCCTGCAAACAGTAAGGCTACTCCAAAAGGTCGACTCTGGATAAAATATTGAAAATACATACCATTAAATACCTACTGGATTCATTTAAATGTGAGAGAAAATGCTTTGTCAAATTAGGGAAAGGTAGTGATCAGAAAAATAATTACAGAAAGCTTCTAAGTGAATTGCTTTAATATTTAATTCTGGTGTCAAATGTAACAGTGAGGGTTAAATTAACCAGCCAAAAGTTCTCATTAACAAAGGCACTGAGTAAATGCTAAATGTTCCACAGCCAAAAGACATCTTAAAAGACAATTAATTACTCAAATTTATTTATAATCAAAGAAAGTTGAAAAGGTATTCTAATTATAAAAAATGATTTAATTTTGTTCAGAATGAATATCTTTGATTGTATTGGTTTAATTGCAATATAATACTCTGCATGTGCAGCTTATCGATTGGAGCAAACACCTTTTTACACTTTAACTGTCGTTGACTCCATGGATTTTTGATTATATTTTGACTCTACTTCAAGAACACTTCACTCTCCCCCCCATGATAAGTATAAAATTACTGACCATGACACCAGGATCAGCATCATCATCTCCAAACTGAAGAGCAATATTACTGACTGCCTGAGTCACACTTTCCACTGACATCTTCTCATTGAATGTAAACCAGTGATTCTGGGGATGGAAAAGACAATATATACTGAAAACATGTCTATACACTTTTACATCTATGGAAACGAGAGCTATCACCCTTTATTAATAACACACAACACTTCCATTTAATGGAAGAATTTATAGCAACTTCTCACTGAAAAAGAACGTAGAAAGTGCTTCAGTCTGATATAACTTGAATCTATACAACTGTTTCTGAGTCAATTCCTTTTAAAAAACCACTTTAAAGTCATATTCTAAAATCTTTCTTACTTTATTTATGTTGAGTCCATCTTCTAGATTATAAAATAAAGTGTGAAAACTTTGTGTGGAAATATAAACATCAACATATCTACAATAATGGCAATACACAACAAAAGTTATCATCATTAATAATTCTCCAGTTGCATGTGTCCTTTGTCAAATCATTGTAATGTATATTTCAAGCTATGTTCAATCTCCTCATTTTACTTCTTCAGGGATTCTACCATATCATTCAGTTTTTGCTCCAGATTTTTTCATTCCTGGGCTTATTCTTCAGATCTGTTTTTAACACAGTTTGACTGAATGGTAAATGTTAACTTGCTCTGTGGCTTCTACTTTCTTACTGAGGATGTCAGCTTAAACTGTGATTGCCTGGGAGGGAGATCTGGCCCAAATATGGGTTTTGATCCATCAGGTGGGGGAGGGGTGACTTGTAGGTAGTTGTTAATTTTTCTCTCAATTTGCCTTTAAAAAAAGTCACTGAAGATTGTTCAGAAGATTCCAAAGTGCTTGCTAACGATTGGTGTATTTTGATTCTCATATGTAATGAAACAGCATACTGCCCCTGTTTTCCTAAAATCTATTGCCATGGACTTATCACCTTTGAACACTCTAATCCATGAGTATTTGGGATCTGTTATCCATCTGTGAGTGAACATGCATTTCTCCATCATTAAAGCAGACAACTAAGATGATGTTCAACATACTCATCTGCCATTTGCACTGACTGGTTTATCAATAAGGACCTTTAAAAGGGCTGTCAAAGAAATTTAAAGAATTCTGAAGGGCCTTCTCCACTTTTTCTAATTTTCAAGGCTTTTTCAAGACCTTGCATCAAATTATGGGTTTTTCAAGATCTGTGCAAACCATGGACATTTGACCTTTTGACCTCAAAATCAATAGACCTCTTCCATACCTTCATTGCAAGTACACCAAAAACTTTGGCAAAGGTATAATGCAAACACCATTTATCTTCTTTCAGTGACCTTGAGCTTTGACTTCTTTCTTACCCAATGTGTAAGTCATACAAAACTTTGGTGAAGGTACATGGTTGATAAGTGAATTTTGTATGTGGAAACCATTTTTTGTTCTTTCAGTCACTTTGGCCTTGAGCTTCAAACTTTTTATCCCAAAATATATAAGTTCCTTGACCCATGACATTTTGCCAACAAAAACTAGTCTAAGATTTGTGTTTGAAAAACACATATGCCCCACTGCAGACAAAAAAATCTAAGTCTGAAAAAGTATTTAAAAAAAACATTTGGAAAAAAGTTTGAAAAAATGCTATAATGGCCTCAAAATATAATCAGGCTATCTAAATATGAATACTTGTATACCTATCTAAATATGAATACCTGTATACCTATCTAAATATGAATACTTGTATACCTATCTAAATATGAATACTTGTATACCTATCTAAATATGAATACTTGTATACCTATCAAAATATGAATAGTTGTATACCTATCTAAATATGAATACTTGTATACCTATCAAAATATAAATACTTGTATACCTATCTAAATATGAATACTTGTATACCTATCTAAATATGAATACTTGTATACCTATCTAAATATGAATACTTGTATACCTATCAAAATATAAATACTTGTATACCTATCTAAATATGAATACTTGTATACCTATCAAAATATGAATACTTGTATACCTATCTAAATATGAATACTTGTATACCTATCAAAATATAAATACTTGTATACCTATCTAAATATGAATACTTGTATACCTATCAAAATATGAATACTTGTATACCTATCTAAATATGAATACTTGTATACCTATCTAAATATGAATACTTGTATACCTATCTAAATATGAATACTTGTATACCTATCAAAATATGAATACTTGTATACCTATCTAAATATGAATACTTGTATACCTATCAAAATATAAATACTTGTATACCTATCTAAATATGAATACTTGTATACCTATCTAAATATGAATACTTGTATACCTATCTAAATATGAATACTTGTATACCTATCTAAATATGAATACTTGTATACCTATCTAAATATGAATACTTGTATACCTATCTAAATATGAATACTTGTATACCTATCTAAATATGAATACTTGTATACCTATCTAAATATGAATACTTGTATACCTATCTAAATATGAATACTTGTATACCTATCAAATTTTACTGGCCTGTCTCAAGTACTTTTTTCTTAATACTGCTAACAAAGTTTTTTGTCATGAAAGTCCAAAACCATAGAGTTAAAAAAAAAATTATAATTGAAAGTCTAATGATGTCATCTACATATCAATACAAATATGTCTACAAAATTTCATTTGTCTACACTTAGTGTTTGCAAGCAGTGGGGAGCATAAAACATAAATATAGACTGACCTGTGCTTCTACCCGAGCTTTGTCAATAAGTGTCCTAGAGTCAGCTATTAAACCACTCATCGCACAACCTGAAACAATTCAATTAATATGAATTATTACATTAATAATATACTGTAACAAATACATGTATTTCATCATGTAATGTATGCACTAGTTGCAGATTTGTTGGTAGTCACAGTAAACAGTAAACAGTGTTCAACACTGAAACTAAGAGTTTTTTCATTGCCAGTTATGGCAAAAAAACATTCTTGACTCTGCCTGGATGCAATTCCATGCCTCAGCATAGTGTGGAACAGGAGACTTACACTCTACCAGCTGCTTTTACAGTCACACTCTGAGAGTAAAGGAACAAACATTGACCCGATACACCTCAATTTTTCGGAAACAAACTGCACAAACGTTAAATGTGTATCAGCTCTTTGTGTGATTTATTCTGCACAGAAAGAATTACAAAAAATAAGAGTTACTGGAAGGGACTGTTATTCCACTGGCTGAAAAGGGCTTTCAGGAACCCACTACACATCCATTTCTTCTGATCTTATATTCTTTTAAATGATTAGTAAGGAAACAAACAAAGTCTCCTCGAGAATCTCCAACATACCAAATATGGTAACAAAAATATTTTCTTGTATATCTGAGTAAAAATATTCACAAGATACCTGTATGTACAGTACAAAATTCTTTGTCAGGGCTTTTGTCCTTGAAACTGATATCATGGATAGAAGATCAATCAACTTGTCTCAGCAAGATATCAAGTTATGCCGAAATGCCAAGTTTGGTTAAATCTATAATTAATTTTTGGGGGAAACAAAAATAAATATTGAACTGGCATCATTCTAGGTATTCTTAAGATATACCTACAAACTGGGTTTGATAAAAATCTATTCATACTCGTTTGTGTTTTCATGATTAATAACCATGCAGTACAGTTAATAATCTTCAGTCATGACCTTGGATTTCAACTAAATACAAAGTCTGGCAAAAGTGTGAATATGTTGGTGGTCAGATCTGCACTATTTTCTTTCAGAACAAATTACATATTGCAATAAGTGTTTTAGTGAAAAATCCCATAACAATGCTGCAATTTGCTTAAAAGGAATAGAGATAACAAGCTTTTTGAGATGGTCACTCTAAAGTGCCATATTGGATGTCAGATGAGCAGCATTTTCATTAGAACCAGCCACATGCTGCTATAGTGTTTTAGTGAAAACTCCATGTCAATATCAGCATATGTTCAAGAGAAGTCAGATGAAGATTTTGAAGAAGGCTATCAAGGCAGCCACTTTGGATGCTGAATAGCACCATTTTAATACAGCAAAAACTAGATATTGCAAGTAAGCAGTAGGTTTGAAAGATAAAAAATAACACAAAAAAAACTAGAAATGTGTCAATATGACGTGGATGCCCCTGCCATATGACATAACTGTAGGGCAGTTTAAGTCAAAAACGGGCAATATCAGTGCTCAAAGAAAAATGTTTTCAGGAACAGGGCAATTGACTTTAATAAAATCACAAGCCCCGACTCCAATTCCATGTGCCCGAAAGGGCCCTACTTTTTTACTATTATTTTGACACCTTGTTGAAATTGCTGTACTTTAAATATGAAAAGAAATATAAAAAAATCATATTAAATTGACTCATGTGTTTATTTGCCTCTCAAAATATTTCACATAAAGCAATGTTTTCCCCCAGGTCCTGATGTCAACCATTGTCTAATTGCTCCAGTGCTCAAAAATTTTTTCAGACACAGGCCCAGGGGAAGTCTCTTTAAAAAAATTAATTGACGTGACTTAAAAGCCACTTGCCCGAGTATGCCATACACCCACTCCATCCAGAAAAATTAAATGATCGGTCCTTTATACTTGTAATACTGGTCACTGAACTCTCATTCACATTCTGCTGAAGAGGGGCTCACAAGCAATGAGGTTTCCAACAATTTCACAATTTCTGCCTGCACAGGTGGTAAATTATGAATAAGTGTGGCATACACCTCTGCTCTTGTGATTTCGGACTGTATGCCTTCAGGTCCATGTAAATTCTGTATTTCATCACAATCTGTATGTAGGGATAAGTATTCAGGGGCCTTGGAGTAATTTCATTTTCTGAACGCTGCAAATATCTCCATGTTTTTCGATCACATTTGAAAACAGAAATGAAGTCGGAGGCATTGATATTTTAAAAAAAATATCAATCAGTAAAAACAGTAGCTTCAAGTTCATAATTAGTTTCTGTGATAGTACTGTGGATGTGTCACAATTACAGAAAACACTCACTCTGGGGTTCTTCCTTCACCACATATACTAGCTGCCATGTATAGCCAATCATGTGCTGAAAAATGGCGTTAAACCCATAACAACCAACTAACCAACTCACTCTGTATCAATAAAATCAGCAGCTGCCAACTCTTTGAACTAAATGGATTTAAATATAATTTAATGATCTCAGTTTCTTTAGGCTGTAAGAACATTGTATTGAGGGCCTTTATAAGTCTCAAATCTTCTAGCATAGCTTAACTGTCAAATAATTGCATAGGTACTGCTGGATTTATTTAACAAGCAAAGCATTACCAAGTCAGTGTGAGCAAGGGACAGCTTATTATCATTCATGCTGTACAAGTGAGCTCTAATTATAGGCAACCAATGAAATACGGATAACAGAAATAGTACTGTTCCCCATTCAGAGGTCATGTGCTTTGCTTTGTACACACAAAGTTTCTAGTTTTTGATACAATTAAGCAGACGATCTTTATAATGTGGAGGGATTTACAGATGGGGCCCAACAGGGACCCGTGTATTAATAATTTACCCCAGTCTTTCAAGAACTTCAAAATAAAAACACAGCATTTCATTGGCAGGTTCAAGGTTTCTTTCAGGCAAATTAGACAACACTATTTTTGGGGAACAGGCCTGACAGGCAACTTACTTATAATATGACAGGGGCCCCGATCTAGATTTTGAGGGGGCCCTGGGCATCAGGCTATCAGATTTTTTTTTAGCTCTGCATATTCCGTTACAATTTTGTCAGAAAATAGTGAAAACTAAACTTGACATAGGTCTCCTTAATGAAAAGTCTTGTATCAAATTTGGTTGTAGTGCATGAAGTCCCTGAATTGAACAGAAACAAAATTAAGATGCAACTGAATGGTAAAGTTCTATTTCAAACAGCTGCTATAACTCCATTAAATTTTCTTCGAAAATTGTGAAAATCAAACATAACTTTGGCTTTTATTAATGTAAAGTCTCAAACTAAATCTGGTTTGAATCCATGAGGCTTCAATTTTAGTTAATGAGTGGAAATGATATTAAAATTGAAGGGCAAAGTTCTAAGTTGAACAGGGCTAATAACTCCATTAAAACTCGCTGGAAAATGGTGAAAACTGAACCTGATTATGATCTTTTTAATGTAAAGCGTCATACCTAATTTAGTCTGTATACATTAGGTCCTTCAAAATGTAATGAGCAAAAACAAAATTGTAATGCAATAGAAGAACAAAGTAAAATAGGGGCCCATAACTCGAACTTGAAAGCCTCATACCAAATGTCCTTGAATCCATAAGTCCTTCAAAAGTTATTGATCAGAAATGAAATTTGTTATGAGACCTGATGGGATGGATTTGTAGACATGGGTAACAGTATGTGTCCCCTCCATACATACGATGGGGGCATAAAAAAAAACACAAAAAAAATGTCTGTACAACCATCCTCCCAGGAGATGCAGCTGTAACAAAAATGTTCACAATGGCAGCTCTGGTGGCCATTTTGGAATGTCATATGTCATCAGTTTCATTTAGGACCAACTAAATGTAGCGAGAAGTCTTTTAGTAAAAGAACCTATGTTAATATGATCTTTAACAGAAGCAACAAACAATATTTTCAAGATCACCACCATGGCTGCATTGTTGGAGGTCATATCTGCACCATTTTCATTTAGGACCAACTAGATATCATCAGAAGTCTTTTTGTGAAAACTCTACATCAGTATGAGCATCATTTCATGAGAAGTAGCTGTAATGCCATTTTTCACAATGGCAGCTGTGTGTGGCCAATTTGGGAGGTTGTATCGACAGCATTTTCATCTAGGACCAACTACATTAGTGAAAAGTGTTTTGTTGAAAACTCCATGTTGCTACTGCTATGACCAAACATTCTGGAGAAGGAGAGATAAGATTTTCAAGACGGCTACCATGGTGACCATTTTGGAGGTCTGATTGGCACCATTTTCATTTATGACCAACTGCATACACACCTTAGCAGTCTAAACTGTGGACACCATCTCTAATTCCCCTTTCTGGCTTTATCAACTTGTTAGCAATGCATTATGGATCTAATGACCCGTGATATAAACATAATGTTGAAAAGAAAAATACATAATTCTGGTACATAATGTTGGCCTAACAAAAATATTTCCCTAGAAGAGCAGTTAAAAAGACATTTGTTAAAAGGTTTACATTTCTTCAACTCCTTATATTTAGAAAAGATGTTAAAAAATATTATTTTAAAGTTTGTTTAGAGAGGAAGACAGAACTCAATACAAATTCTTCTGCTGTAGTTGTCAAGGTAATTACAACTTTTGCACAGTATTTGGATAACTACACATAGTCTTCCTTAATCTAAAAAATATTTCAGAAACTATACACCAGAGAACTGTATAGACCAAGAATATCTAGTTTCATTCAGTATAAAGCTAAATGAAAAATCTCTAATATATGATGTTAAGAATGACAAGAAATCTCTCTCTTTTAATTGAAATGGAGTGGGATTTTGCTCCTACATTTTCAGTTCTAGAATAGATCCTGCTGTACTGTGGATCATTGTCAACATTACAATTTTAATTTGTTTATGCTTCTTATGCAAAGAAATACCTGTGTCAAATCATGTGCATTTTCCCAACTCTGCCAAAATATATCTTCCTTGTCAGATATCTGGGATTGTTTTAAGTAGATTTGTCTAATATATTAGTGAAAATATGTTGAGTCATGTATTTGTCTTGTTTTGGCAATCCTACACACAGGTTATCCATCTTAGCTCTCTCTCAATTTCTCCTGCCATATTGTGAACCTATGGTTTTAAACCAAAAAAATATCCATGTAAATATATACCTGTAGCTAAGAACATCTTAGTTAACAATGAGACTTTAATTTATCAATGCATCTGCTTCCAACAGACACACTTATGAAGAGAACGTTTTAATAAGAAAACAGACCACATATTTTGTTGTTATTTTAACAGCGGTTGTATATTCTTTCATTCAGTATCTGGTGTTGTTTATACTATATATTTTATTTTAAAAATCACAACAGCAGTACAAATGTGCGTGTTGTTGTCAGTCATAAGCAGTCTTCCGTCACCGCACTCCCTAGCTCTATCTCGTGTAAATAAAAGAACTTGACAATTTGGTAGTTTCATTTAATAACATTTTTTTCCCAATAGTGGTTAATTCAAAATAGTGAGCATTCACTTTTAGCTGTAAGCAGTGTGCTGCTGTGCAGTTTTCAATGACCACTCACAACCTACTTACAATCTCTCTTGGCCTTGCAATTAATACATTCATTATACAATTATCTATACTTTCATCAGACTTCTGTTCTTCTGAATTCCTGTTTTCCTACGATCAGCAAACATGAGTTCTGTCAACATTTTAATGCAAAGATTTAAGTGACTTTTTCATAAATATATCACATTTTCACAATCAATAACTGCAGTTTAAATTATTGTATATTTAAAATGACTTAAATATTGTTTATTGACAAATTATCAGATAAAGTGTAAGTGATTGAAGCACATTTCTTGCAACACAGAAACTTCCACGTTAAGGTAATATGTGCTACAAGGGAGACAATTTGGTTGCAGTTCGTATTTATTTTGCAACATTTGCTCTTTTTCTAGAGCATGAATAGTGATATGCAACAGTTGGCTATGCCTTGCACTAATCTCTCCACCATGACTCAGTGACATGGCTCCATGAGGATGCATGGTATATGAAGCTATTATCGATGTACGAATGCTGCAACAACACAAGTATGCATGGTGTCAACATGGAGTGGCTTTCCCTTAATCCTCTCCACATTCTCTCTATGCCCAATGTGTGGAGAAACAAAAACTTGCATGAGCTGTAGCATAGTAGCAGAATTTATCTACCTATATGGCTATCAACTTCCAGTATCTTCTCTATGCTGGAGGGTTCTATGAGAGGGGAAGTAACTCTTTTCTCCACTGCCAGAACTACTCCTTCATTTGTTTGGATTCCAATTGCTGTGGATCCAAGCTGGATTTAAAAATTACATTGATATTTTACTTTGAAATACTAAACAAAGCATGAACACATTTATTATCAAACACTTGTGTCTTTAGTTATTCATTGAATGGAACAAGGAAATACACAAAATATTGAATGCATAATTGATACTGAATTTGATGTAATAAATGTGATGTTGCTGTTAACAAGATGCTAGAATAGAACATTCTGTAAAAAATTATTTCCCTGAACTTTGGAAATTATTAACAGTATAGTGTCCCATATTTGGTGACAGTTAATTTGTTTCTCTTTTAAAAATGCAAACAACTAAAGGTGACTAAATGAGAAATGTAAAATTATTCAGTTTAAGATTAAATTTTTTAAATACACACACAAATAAACAAATGCACACAATGCTTGCATAAAAAGTTCACACAGCATGGCTTCCTCATGAAAAAAATCACACAACATGTCAATAATATCATGTATCTCACACTCTAGCCATTTCAAAACCACATTTACTTTGATAGCTTCAATGGCATACTCCACTTGAAAGAGACGGCCTTCAGGGGAGAAGGTGTTCACACCTCTGTCATATTCTGACCTTGTTAAGAACATGTCTGTTTAACCTGGATGAAGAAGAAAAAAGGCACAATGATATGGTAGAAATAAAAATGGCAAAAAAACTTGTATGTTAGGATTTTAGTCTGCTATTATCATTTGAATATTTCATCTACAAATATAATAATGTAGACAATCTTGCCGAATTTCTTCATCAGTAGATTGTCTTCTCTAGAAAAATCAAATGTGCTGAATCTAAGTTCAATGAAAAGTACTTAATTGACTAACTAGACCAATTAGCCAAATGCACTGAAGTGTTTTGTCAATACTGGTTGATAGTGCCAGAATGTTAGTTAGCCAAATGTACAGCCAAATCTACTTTTACCTTATGTTGCACTTTGTATTTGGACAGAGTACAGCCTATAGTAAGGTGGTTATGGTGCTCTGTGATTATAGCTCTCCCTTGTTATAAGGCAAAAAAAAAATGTGTGTTTCTGGTCGGCCGACTGTCCCCGTTTCTCATTGCTGACCGTAGCACTCCCCCCCCCATGGTATAAAAAAATTTTTAAAAATCACATTGCCCAAATTGATTTGTGCATCTAATTGAGCCAGTTTTGCCCAGTACTTTCATCCTCAAATACTGGTATTCCAATTTAATAACATTCAGTTAGTACATTATATATACTAATCATTATAATATATATAATGTTTAAAAAAAAAAAAACTATCTGCCTACCCTAATTTTAAAACCAGTGCAATAGGAAACACACATTTTTTTTTGCCTCACATGGCAGTTGGGGTCCATAACCGCCAACTGCATTATGTACCAAACCGTTATATTGAGGCCGCGACATGTACAGAACCACTATATATTGAGAATAGTGTAATATACAGAACAGTGGTATAGCGGGTATTGTAAAAAATTTGGTAAATTATGGTGTTTTGAAGATATAAAACTAAGTTCCACCTTGTTTTCTTTCAACCCATATTGTTATGCATTGGTGTGATTTTGGTCATGGGGACCATAGTAGTACTGCGTTATATCCAGCATTGCATTATAACGAGGCATGTTATAATGGGGATGAGCTGTATATCTCTGCAACTGTAATCTGACTAACACTGAGGATGACATACATGAACAGATATGGAAAGTGCTCAAAACAACTCAGATTATTACCAAAGACATTATCGTGTTCACAACTCAGATTATTACCAAAGACATTATCGTGTTCACAACTCAGATTATTACCAAAGACATTATCGTGTTCACAACTCAGATTATTACCAAAGACATTATCGTGTTCAAAAAGTCTCTAGCAGTATATAAAGCAAACTATATATAACATTGTTATTTTCCCCAATTTGGGACCAGGCATTTAAATGTAACAACAAGTTGTAATTGTTTTATTTTCTATAAATTGCAACAAATGTATTTTTTTAAAAGCCAAATCATATCACCCCCCACCCCACCCCCACTACACACACACAACCAGTAGCGCATGTAGTAGAAGTTAAATTACTTAAATCAGAATTGAAGCATGTCATGGGAATTGTTATGAAAACAGAAAGGGCTTCTGTTTAATGAAGACATTTAAGCTGGGACAACATCCTGTAATGCAAGGGCTCAAAAGAAGTGAGTAAAAGAGCATTAGAAAACAATGGCCAGTCAGGAAGGTGTTGAGCTTCGATGCTATTTTTTTTGCACCGTTGTTTCAAGACAAACATTAACTTCTGAATGAAAATGTTTTTGGTTGTTTGTGGAAAAAACAAATTTTTGACTTGTAATATGGACTGAAAAATGCAATGAGGTTAAGTTGTTATATTTTTGTGTATAATTGGTTTCTAGCGGTATATAAAACAAACCATATAAAAGAAAATTTCTCCCTATTAATCTTTGAACACAGTGCATATAACAGAAGTCTATCGCAGTAGCTTTTATCGCTAACTCGGAAACAGGCATTGATAGTTAGAGAGTATAATTTTTTGAAATGTGCTGCAATTATCTTCATTTTGGAATTCGTCTACTGACAAAATTTAAAAATAAATATTTGATTCAGCTCATTATTCAGAATAAGTAAATAGGTAAATAGCTGCTAGCAATTCAGTTTGTATTTAACAAGAATTTGATATAATTAATTGGGCTATTAACCTCCAATTAGTGTGTTTTTTTTCTTCTTCTCATTATCTTTTGTCGAATCTGGTCATAATTAACATATAAAAACTTAAAACCTTCAGAAATTCAACAGACTGAAAGTCAAATGAGTGAGCATTACTGCAATAATCAAAGTGAACATAGTGACAATATTCGCAACAACCTTAGAATTAATATGAACGGTTCAAAATAAACAGGAAATAATTGGAATATACAACCTTTGAAGCCCAAACCTCTTCCACTTTCAGTTCATAGTACTTAAACAAGTTCTACCAGGGATACCTGTTTAAAGCTATTAAAAATGTGAAGCCATGTATAAATAGCAATCAATGCAATTAGAGACAGATTTTATAGCCTTGGGAAACATATGGCTTAGCAATTTCAGGCAATATACAAGGCATTATTGATAGACATGATGTGTTCAGCTTAGACATAATACACTACAAGTTAAACATGGGGAAAAAAATGTATGAGGAAGAAGAAATTCCACTTAGATAAAGCTAAAACCAAACCGATGTACAAATCTGGGGGCTATTTATTATACAGTAAATACAATCATATACCCGTTTCACAACTAAGATTGCATAAAAATAGGCATTACAATTGAATTGCAAAATATGATCATGATATTGATGGATGTCCAGGAGAAATTAACTGCTATTACAATATGGGGAAAAAAACCCCCAAAACCCAAACTTTTTCCCCCATCTGAACATACTAACTGGCTCAGCCCTTTTTTTTCTATGCTGTGTACATGTATATTGTCAGGCAGTTAACCTTCGATTATTATTGCTTTTAATTCAACTAGTCCAAAGTTTGTTCATGTAACTTTAAGCTTAGTTTTGGTTCCCAAAGATTCAGTGCCATTTGGGTGATTATGGACACAATTTCAGTAAGTTCACATTGTTGGCCTAATTGCTAAATCCTGTACATGTACATGCATTTAATCCGTGTTCTTTGGCAACAAAGTGTTTTATTTATATTCACATCAACTACTTAAAAAGGATAATTGCATCAAAATGTAACAAATCAGTAACTAAATTGATAAACAATATTTGTTTAACATTTGGGAATAGTTTTGCAGTATTTGTCATGTGGATTGAAAGAATGTACTGTACCAAATAAATTGTATCTGGATTAACTTAAAATAATAGACACAAGTTTATTTCCTACTGCAAATATTTAGGTGATTACACCTTTTCATCACTTTCACCCATCTATCTGATAATATTAAACTCGTAAGATGACCAAACCAGCAATCCTAATTATAATTTTTATGCTGTTGGTTATAGAATGCAGCATCATGTGCTTCGAAGAGTCTGCATAAAAACAGTAGGTCTACAGTAAGAGTATATATATGTATATATGTGTCTAGTTCCTGATAAAATGTGTTGCATGGACATGTATATTTGGGTCACAAGTATTAAACAGAGGCTGGACTAGTAGAGATTGTATTTTGTATACCGTTGTGTATGTTTCATTGTGTGGGAACATGTTATACAAAAATTTTAGAAGTCACTGGGGAAATGAAAAAATAAATCACAACATGTCTCGCATTTTTTAAATTTTAATAACGGAATGAAACCCGCTAATACTTAAGAGTGATTTATTTCTCCTTTTGTTTGTTTAAAAGCAGATTCTCTCTCTCATTAAAATTGCTATCATTAAACTTTGTATATTTTGTGAAGCACCTAAATAGTCTCAGGATTCTTTGCTTGAAAATTTATCTTTCACCTCTTGCAATATGCATATGTGAATGCGTTTTAGTGGAGAGTCTTTGAATATTAAATGGCATTGTGTTCGACTTAAAAAGAGCATTGTGCACTATGTACTGTAGCTGAGCCAACAGGTAAGTTCCACGAGATGTTGTGGACATCCACTAATACATATTTATATTGTTGTGGCTTTCTAATTGGGTCAATAAAACTTAATCCGTCCACTATGAGCATCGACTTGGACAATCCACATCGACCACTATATCTGGTCCGTGACGGAAACAGCATGAAAGGATTAAGGTCCAGAGTGGGAACATGGATTTTCCTATATCCATAATGCGTGTACTGTAGATGGTTGGTTAAATGTTTATTCATTGTATATAAGTGCATGCATAATAAAATACAGTAGTCCCCCTCTTATAAGGCCACCACTTCTGCAGCAGGCCTTCTGTGGCCTGATAAGAGGGGTGTCCTTTCTTGAGGGGGATCACACAAATGTGAGTAATAACTACATGTATATAAAGTATGAAAGGCATAACACATTTTTAAATATTTAATACTTTCAATTAAAAATCAAAAGAATGTTATTGAATCAATGTGATAAAAAACTTGTATAAGTTATTTAAAGAAATTATGAATAATCATCAATTGTGGTAAAAACCCCCATGTCAATATGACTATTGACAAGGTGGTTAAAACCACTATGTAAATAAAATCAGGGCACAAATATCTAGCTGTAACTATCCCTGTCTGTTGGTTCTGTTTTCCCTCTGCAGTAGAATGTATATTTGTTTATCTGAATCTTTCTTACATCAAATTTCTCAGTAGTGATCAAAGGACTCTCCCTCTTTTCATTTAATCAAATTGCTTTCACTTTTAGTCCTAAACTGAGAATATCTGACAACATTTTGCAATTTTTGGAACAACTCATTCCTTCAATGGAAATTTTTAAATATTATACAAGATGCTCAGAGTTTACAAAGTGAGCTTGTCATGTGATCAACTGTTTTCAGTCTGTACCCTTTCAAGTCCATTTGGTAATCTAAAGGAGAAAAGACACAACAGCTAACATACCATCTACAATTTTTATTTTGTAGTGTCCATATTTTGCGCAGACTTGAGCTGAACAATACTGTGCTTCTCAGCAGTTAGCTTCTGTCATCTTGATAATTATAGGTGGTAATAATAGCCAGTACATATCAAGGTGACACAATCTAACAATATTTTAGCTGTTTGTATGGATTAAAGTTACATTATTGGCATGTTGGAACAAACTTCAATGTGTTGAACTTAGAAATCAACAAATATTTGTGAGATTTCTATCCGTAAACATCATTATGTGGCTGCTTATGTCTGGTGAATTTCACAGTTTGTGCACTAATATGATTGCTGCTGATCATATTAGAGGGGTTCTTTTCAACACAAACTCATCAGTGCCATTGGATTCTGGCTGTTCAAAGAGGGTGGCTGCTGGTCAGAGGAGACGTTCAAGATGGGACCACTGTATGTGCATATGTAGCTGCCCAATAATTAGAGAGATAGCACTGTGAATTTTCCCATGGGCTAAAGCAGATGATGTTTAGATGGAAAGATGGATTTAAAGTACATGATTGCACCAAAATGTACAATGATTAGATAAAAAGTGTCAGGTTTCCCCCATACGGTCTGCGGAGACCCGACCCCGCTCTAATTGCGCAATTTATTTAAAAAAAAAGAAAATTCGGCTGCATTCATCTGGACTTCTAATTTTTTTTTTGTTTACTTACTTATGTCATAGATAAAGTCACATTTATTATGCTTATGAATAGTTGATGCTTAAGAATATTTACTGACCAATAAAGTTCAACCTTCCCTACCCCCACAAAAAAGACAACAAAATTCGAAAATTCATAACATGAAGACGTTGCACAGGGATTGCAGTGGGTTGGGGTGGTTGAAGAGCCTGCTAACTGATCCATCACTATGACATATGCAAGGAAAGCAATATTCCCTGTGGATTGAATATGAAATAAATGTTGATAATTTAACTACAAAAAAATCTTTCCATGTAAATTATTGCCGTCTTACCAATGAAAACGTAAATGAGAACGAAAATGAGACAGCAAATACAATGCACAATGTCGAGGCGGAAGTAGCTGCCGGTAAGCAAACAAGGTCCGAAGTAATATATGTTTTATCATTAGTACCACCTAAATATTGTTAATCACATAATATTGGATGATAATTGATATAAATATAATATTTTATTGATTTTCAGGAATTCATATTACGTGGAAATAATTTAATGAACCCAGATGGTCTTTTCGTCCAATGGAAAATAAGCGTATCCTTGACTGTACAAAAGTTTCAAGATGGAGGCTGCAGGAAAGGTATTTAATCAGCCAAATGTATCTATTTGACACAAACTAAATTTTTATGTCGTGATGCGGGAGTGAATCATACATTTTACAGGGATATTTTATGAATATAGTGTTGCCATGGGTACATAAATATAATCTTCTGACGTTGTTGTATTGAAAACCGGGTCCTGTTTTTGAAACGAACTCACTTTTAGAAATAGTCACGGCCACATGAGTCATAAAATAAAAACAAAACTTGTTCATTTTTAACGTTTTCTGACAGCTACTTGGTATTATGCTTTGTTGCTTTTTGATAAGCGTCTTGAACAAAAAAAGGTTGGAGAAGGCATTTCTTTTTATTTTGGGGCATATTATGGCACAGCAACACGTTGAGTTTATCCTGGTGTCACCGGTTTTTACGCCCTTAGCCTGGGCACTTGCCTTTGCCTTTTGAGAAATGTATCCTATTCAAATTGACACCTCGAATTTCATTTCAAATACACGTTCTCTGAGTGAAGCAAGCATATAAAATGGCAGTGATATCCTGGGGTCCTCGGTTTGATGCACTTGCGCACATATTTTCAGCTTAACATATATCCTGGCCTCCCCTATTTTGACGCACTTAAGTACTTAGTTTCACCTTTTCAAAGATATACTCAGTGATCTCCCCAGACATGTTCGATAGCATCGGGGTACGCGTGTTTGGGTCATAAAATCTTTTACAAAGCGCGCGTTAATGTCATAAAAGTGAAACAAATTAATATCAATGAAATAAAAAGAAGTGCATATATTTACATAGTATTTTTTATTTACCTAGGTTATAACAGTAACAACTGTGCATATCTCATTTATTTCTTAATTTAAATCAATGATATTCGTCTTTTCTTCTTTTCACCCTATAAACTGATTGCAACATCACAATTAAAGTCTTTAAGGGTTGTCCTTCAGTACTGATTGTCATCAGGTGGTTCAGTACCCTCTGTGACAACCTATTCCTTAAAACACTCTTAATTCGATTCATCGATGAGAATGACCTTTCACAATCTGAAAAAAATGGAACATAAAATTTATTAATGGATGTACAAAAAAGAGACAAATATACCTGAATCCTAATTAAGTTAATTACCAAGGAATCAAGACCGTGATGTGTTTTACAATAATCATCACAGAATAAGATAATACATATTCCTTTCCATTAGGAACAATATATCAAAATGTTTGCTATTTTTAAGCTAAAATATTGTTCAAATTTAAAACTTTTATTTACCTGCAAGCTATTGGATGAAACTATTTCAGTTATATTTATAAAGTAATACTTTTTATTTATATCTTTTCAAAAGAGGTAAAACTGGAAGATAAAAATTGTTCCGTTTATTACTTGGATAGACAGAAAAGAGAAATGAGAAATTAATAGGGCAGCACTCACTTAAGTTAGCAATATGGAAAACTTAACATCCGATCCAGCAATTTCTACCCAAGGGAATAACGTCTTCCATTCGTTATTAAAACCCGTCCTTCGTTTCTTGATATCATTCTTTTTGGAAATCATGATGCTGGCGCTTTCGGAATCAGAATCACTGCCACTATTCGTGACACCAATTTCTGATTGTCGTAACCAGGCCAACATGGGGCTAGCCGGTCGCTGGGTAATTTTTCATTTCTTGGAAGATGGTGTGTTTATTTTTCACAATAATTTTTAATTTAATCGGTGTAACTGCTTTGGCTGTTAATGAAAACGACTGACATATATATATCACACTGCCACTAGACTCCATTGTTGCTGGCCAATCACGTGACTAGGTGCAGATGAAACCCTCACCAAAGGTCGTGCACCGGCGGTCACGCAAGCCAGGTACAAATGGTTAAGTGAGTGAGCAATTAACCTGGATTATCTTAATAAAATACTATAGAAGAGGTAAGAAAACGGGTGTCATTTGAGTGGGGCTTTGAATTAGGTGACAGGATGTTTGTTTAAGAGATTAATTTTATAAGGGTAGTGGGAAACATCAAAGTGTAGCGGCACAAGAGCATAGTGTAGCGTCAGGTTATAAAGCGTCGGGGTTATCAGAGTTTGAAACGATAGCGTAGTGGGCCCGCTACAGTAAAAGGGCCTCGGGAGAACACTGATACTCATTTCATAGTGATACCTCACATTACTTTAGAGACATTAGTTTTTAGCAAAGTATGCATACAAAATGACATATATTCCCTAATACTCTTCTTGGCATGCTTTCCATCAGATGAACCCTTGTTTGAAAGTTTGTGTGTTATGTCACCCATTATGATGCAATTCACAGAAGTTTATTTCTTTTTGTGACACCATTGTACATATGCTCAGGGAAAAAAAAAACTATATTGCAGAGGAACATCAATAGGACATAGAAAACTAAAGTTTATGTGAAAAATTACAGAAGGAAATGTAACTTTGCATTCCTAAAGCTTTTCTTACATTTATCATAAATTTGGTTTTGGTACAGATTTTGTCTTGAAAGGAAAAAGAATCAAATTGTAAAAATCATGATGGTATTATTATAAAATCATGTAGTTATAATTAACAAATTATTATATTTAGCATGTGACTTTTTTCCCAATACTTAATTGGCATTGTGAACATTCAGAACCTTAATCCTTGAATGTACTGTTTTTGGAACATCAAAACTGTTTTGTATCCATCACAACTTATTTATCCAGAATGCAAATAATCACATAAAGAAGACATAAAGTTACAGGAGAAGGTTTTATTTTCATTTATTATCATTCATACTATTATGAAACAAATCTTAAAAAAATTAATTGGTCAAAATAAGTTAAATATCAAAAATGTCTTAAAAGATTATTGAAAATTTACTGTTAAAGTAAAATTGCTCAATTATCAGATAGAAAATCCTAATACTTTCATTTAAATAAGGAAAAATGTGAAGGATACTAATTTAATTATGAAATATATTGTAAAAGGATATGTTTCTTGTAATTTTCCACAAATTATAATAACAAAGAACCACCTCTGAAAATCAGTTATGACAGATCCACATAAAACTGTATAACACTGTACACCATCCTAAACAGTGTTACTGATGCAGTTATCAGCTGTGAGTCATGTTGCTAACACATGTTGAGTAGCAGACTAAATGCATGCATATTATTGCGGGAAGTTGATTTTCCCCGTGAGAATACCTAGTAAGGATTTTTATGAGGACTTACTGGTTGAAAAAAAGAGAATTAATGAAATGGCATTTTTTTCATGGTACATATCTTTGTTTCATTTCACAACTGAAAAGGATAGGATTAAAAAAAAAAAAATTCTGTCTATGTGACTCTGTTGATCAGTGTAACAAATGTTGTGGTTGTGATGTCATTGAGAGATGCGTTCTCTTGAGAACTGGGAATTTATGACACTGCGTCAAAATAGGGGAGCGTCAAAATAGGGTGTGTGATGATACTCCTTTCATAGTGTTAACTAACCTGGTAAAAAAAAATATTTTGCAGAGCAATATCAATAGCACATAGAAAATGCAAATTTATAGGAAAAATCACATAAAGAAACTTAATTTAGCATTTGGGAGAGATTTTATCTCAAAAGCTAAAAGAAACTGAGAAAAATCATGGTGGTATTATAATAGAATTGTTTACTTGTAAGCTAGAAATATTAGCTTTAGCTTATGAGTTATTTTTTTTAGGAATTAATTAGTAGTGTAGATATGCAGAACATCATTCCATGAATGTACTGTTTTGGAACTTTAAAACTGTCTTGCATCCTTCATAACTCATTTCTCTCGAAGTGCAAATAATCATGGACAAAAGACATACAGTTACAGGAGAATGTTTTATTTTCAATTTATTATCATTCATACCAATATCTACAAGTTAAGAAAATTAAATAAGTCAGAATAAGTTAAATATCAAGATTCTCTGAAAGGATTATTTAAAATTTACTGTTAAAGTAAAATTGCATATTTGTCATCAGATCAACCTAATACTTTGATATAAATATGAAAAAATTTAGAGGATTGTACAAGTACGTGTTTCTTCTTCAAACACATGACCTGATCATAATAACTAAGGAGTACTACCACTACCTCACAAATCCAGCCCTCCTAGCTACAATTTTTAGTATTAGAGCTAAATTTTGTCTGGCATCATATCTGGCAGTCGACAGAGTGATCTCCCTTGATAAGGGATTGGTGCCAAATCCTTGAGCCAAGTAGCAAGCTCTCTTTTTGAGAGACCACGCAAACCTTATTCAGCAATTTTTGAAGATATTCTGCATTAGAGCTGGAGGAGTTTCTCTTCTCAGGGAATGCTCCTTTCTTTCACAGACAAAATCTTTCTATCTACTATGGAATTATCACTTCGTCGTAAACAGAGGTTTCCTTCTGTACTTGCCTGTACAGATTGCCTGTGCGGCCTCTTGGATTGGGGAATTCATATAATCAATAACTTTATTGTGTTGTGCAGGTAATGTTTTGTACTATGGAAAAGTAAAGGTTGTAGTGGATATTTAAGTTGATGATACATCCGTTTTGCTGTATAATTGCACTTCATCAGATACATGCAGTAAGTTTTCTATAGATAAATTTTTAGTCGTAGCGTCCACTTCATAGTTATTAAAAGTGATGCTTCAATGACTTTACCTGTGTAGGCAGTCTATTGGGGCCTTTTTTTACAGTTAAGCTTACACCATATATTTTTACACCATATATATTATATATTGTGTCCACTTCATAGTTATTGAATGTGATGCTTATCTATTGTTGCCTGTATAGGTTTCTACGGGGGGCCATTTTCATGTGTAACTTCACATAATATAGTGTAGTAGCCCAGTAACATGCAATACTTGGGTTCATAAGCAAGGCGTATGGCTGGCTTCACCTATATATTATTGTCTGCTCTAAATCTGGTTACAGATTTTGACCATGGACAGGACTAAGTGCAAACAATTTAAACAGTGGAAAGGTGTGGATGCAACCATAGTACATGTCTAGTATGTGTGGCTTGCCTCTGGGAATACATGTAATATATGCATGGGCTGGACTGAAAGTCACTGGGCTTTAGTACCTAGAGCACAATCAAAACAGAAGGGAAAACGCAGAAGTTATGAGAGACAAGGATGTCATTAGTATTCATGCTGATGTCAACTCGATCAGTGATTTCCTGTTGAATAAGTATTGCAATTCAGAGGGCACACTGGCCCAGAAGTGAACCAGGATATCCCTTTGGGCGACAGCTACTGGCCCAGCTCCACCTTTGCCACCTCAACCTGTCAAACCACTTTTGGGGTAACCTGGTATGATACCACGGGGTTCAATGGCCACAGTTACATCTTACTAGGAAAGCATGCATTCCGCTCCAGTAATAAATGAGGTACACACGGGATTTGGCACCAATCTTATATCAAGGGGAGATCACACTGACTGCCACATGTGGCCAAACAACATTTAGCTCCCGTAGCTGAACATTTTAGCTGGGAGGGTTGGATTTGCGAGGTAGTGGCAGTACTCCTAAGGTATTATCGGATAAGTATTATCAGAGAAACATATTTTACTAGAAAAGTTGGTTTCTTGTAATATGCACGATTGTAATAACAAAGAACCACCTCTGAACAGCTGTAACAACAGCTCCACATGAAACTTTGTAACGATGTACACCATTGTAAATACTGTTACTGAAGCAGTGAGCCACTGTAAGTCATGTTGTAATTACATGCTCAGTAGCTGACTGGATGCCTAATATGGTGGGAAGTTGGTTGCCCCATCAATATAGTTAGTAAGGATTTTTTATGAGGATTTGCTGGTTGAAAAAAAAAGATTGGGTGGAATGCACACATGTCAGTTTCAGGTCAAATAAAAATGAATGCATCAAAAAAACCAGAAGCATGGGTCAAAGGGAAGCCCTGAGGTTGTCTGTTTCCCCCCCCCCCCCCCTCTATGCTACAACAGCTGGTTTCACATCCAGCTACATGGTTCACTCTCTTAAGCCTATGCCCACCCCCCTTCCCCCTACTCCACAGTATGCTGGGGCATCACAAGTGGGGATTTCGACGGGTTACTGGGCTTGTCTTCCAGTCATCATGTTGGAGGTGATGTAGCTTAAGGCATGTGTACTTGTCACCATTGCCTCATATGCCGATCTTTTTTCGGCAGCCTCCTTCAGAAGACTGAAGGTGGAATCTTTTTCTCCATTCATTCTGCAGCACTTTTCGAGATAGTTGCCAAAATGTTGGGGGTATGCTTTGTCAATGTCCGTGGTGCTATTGCCGGAACTGGTCCATTTCCATAGGGATGTTGCTCTGGACATGTAAAAGGTCTTACTGGACCACAGTAAAAACCTTCTTAGGATGCTTCTTTGGAGGCAGAGACTTTCTTTGAAGGTCTCATTTCCTCTGTGACATCACAGGACCTGAGGGACCAACAACATGAGTCCCTCGCAGCCACTCCTGGCATGTCGAAACCAGCTAGGAATCATCCTTATCCTAACTGCCCCTTGTGACCTTCCTCAAAGCTCTTTAAAAGAATGCAGCCTCAACAGTCCAGGAAGCAACACCAATTCAAGCCCCCTTCTCGTCTATCTTTAGCTAGACAAGGCAGCTGGAAGGATCAAGGGAGGAAGCCGTGGACTTTTCCCCCTTTACCAAGGGAATGGGTGGGAGGCCCTAGGGACTCAAATCCTCTCCTGCCATGCATCCCTCTTCCCAGGATACCCATAGACACTCGGCTAACCTTCTTTTGAGAGGTTTGGTTGGTCATAATGAAAGATATGTGGGTCCTTTCTATACTAAAGGAAGGATACCGGCTTTATTTTCGAGAACATCCTCCACTCGCAAGGACCCCATTCTTTTTCACTGGTCAAAACTGGTTCAATTAAGGGAACAGTGCACACCCTTCAGCATAAGGGTGCAGTATACAGAGGGTGGCAAATGACCAGTCTCTGGCTTTGTACTTCCAGATTTTCCTTGTCTCCAAAAAAGGTGGAAAGTTTCGGCTTTTCATCAATCTTGATGGCTTGGACTCAATCCGAACCTTGAGAAATTGGAGGTAATCCCTTCTCAAGATTTCATTTAGATGATGATGAATTTCCTCATGCTTGGGCAAGTTCATGTTCCAGTGGACAGGATGAACAGAAGCCTGGCTTTTGGGGGGGATTTCAAGCCAAAACCTTGTTGTTGGCTCACCTATATCCGTCCCTCTTGGGGACCTTGAACTACACGGCAGACCTGGTTCACCTGAGAAGACTGTACTTGTGCCCTCCTCAGTTTCTCCTTCTTGCGAACTAGAAATTGGACAGGGATCCCATCCCATCAGCTCGGATTTCTCTGGGATCAGAATTCCATCACCACTTAAGTTGGTGGGCCAATTGGGACTGGACCGGTTTCTGTCTGGAGTCCGAATGTGTGCCTTTGAACCCCACTCCTATCTGTACACCAATGCATCAGATTTGGTTTGGGTGCTCACTGGAGCCAGAAAGGGTAGTTCAAGGTTTGTTGCGTCCCTCAGGTGACAAGGAGGTACACATGCTTCTTCTCTTTGCATGGAGATTTGGAACCTCCTTTGCTCGGCATCCTCGGAGAGGATTACCCTCCATGTTCGCAATATTCCAGGCAAGAAAAATATTCTTGCGGACAGTCTGTCCAGGAAAGGCAAGGTACTCCTCATGGAATTGTCTCTGCACCAATCTATAGCAGAATCCCTGTTCAGACTCTATGTGTGTGTGTGTGTATGTGGAGACCCTTGGTGGATTTTGTTCATGACAAGACTGAACAACAAGCTCCCTTTTTATGTCTCCCCAGTCCCCAATCAGAGGGCCTGGACAGTGGACCTCCACTGCTCAGCTCTTTCTGCTAGCCTCTCTTTGGCCCCAACAATCGTGGTTCAGTGATTTACTTGACTTGTTGGAAGACCAACCCAGGACATTACCTCAGAGTAGGAACTTGCTGTCACATCACCGGGGAACTCGTCTCCACAACAACCCATAGATTCTCCATCTTCATGCATGCTTAGCTTATCTCAGGTGATCTATCTGTCAGGACGGGTTTTTGAGCAAGGTTGCCAACTGCATTATTCAGGTTAGGAGACAGTCCAGGTTAAAGGTCTACAATGCAGAGTGGAGAATCTTTTGCAATTGGTGGAGTAGGAAATGCATTAATCATAGTTGTCCCTCTCTGAGTTCCTGTTCAAAGAGAGAGAATGTTTGGCTTCTGCTATTAATTTAAGGGTTATAGGGCAGCTCTGTCCAGTGCACTCAAGTTCTCTGAAGGTCAGGCCATTGGTTTGCACCCTCATATTTCCAGTGTTGCAAAGTATTTTGAGCTGCAGAGACCGGTATCACGCTCACTAAGGTCTAGATGGAATCTCTTGTGCTTGTTGTGGGCTTTGTCAAAATCCCCTTAAGAACCATTGGTTGAAGCTTCTTTCGAGAACCTTTACCTTAAAACTGTTTTCCTGATCTCCTTTGCATCTGAGAAGAAGGAGCGAGCTTCATGCCTTGTCTATAGAAAAAGGTTGAAGAAATAATCTTGTCTTGGAAACCTGGAAAAATTAGTCAGAGTGCAGAGTGTAAGACTCTTGGAGAGACTTTTGCTTGTGTCTGTCTGGAGATATTAGGATTCAAAGATTTTATCCAGAACCTCTACAGTCTAGCAGACATAAAATATAGACTGCACTATAAGCGAGGGCACAAGTTACAGAGGGACCTCAAACAAATTAAGAAGGGGATGCCATCCCTGCTGGACACTGAGAAAATGGGGCTGTTTAATGGCTGAGTACTTATTTTATAATTGCATTGGAAATAATTGTCAATAAAGAGCTTTTTTTCTAATGTAGCTGTTTGCTTTCTTTTAAATAATAAATTACCTTTATTTTCAAGATACACAACCTCTGAAAGATCGTTAACAACATTAGTCCAAGCAGTTTCACAAAAACGTTGAGTATTAGGTCACAGCTTTTTGTTGTTGTCGATTCACAGCAAAACAAGATTCCTTTTTTCAAAAACTAGGGGCATTTATTTTGTGAAACAACCATCAACATCAAAACTTTATTTATTGTTCTATTAATAAAATATGGATGCTGTGATTTTATTGAAAGTAACTGTGAAACTTCTTCTCATCCTTGAGGAAATCTGTGAATGGCAAGTTAGAAATTTTAAGTTCAATACAAACTCTGGAACTCGCTTCTCCGTAATGAACCGTATCTGTGAAACAAAGCTTTTTATTCACCAAGTACTAATTTTGCTTGGTTGCCTTGCTATCTTTGATCACATTTGTGAATGAGTAGGCTAATTGAAGGTAGTTTTAATTATATTCTTTACATAATAATATTAATAACCAGGGATCGCGCTGGGCATCGCCAATGTCGCAAATTGCGATTTTTTTTCCTGATTGGCGACAAAATAAACCATCTGACCATTTTTTTGGCGACAACGTTTTTGGCTGTTAAAACTTGTATGTACAATCTTGGGTTTGGAGTGGAGGAATTCAAAGGCACCATGAAAGGAAGCCGCAAACTTGGGTATACAATGCACTGGAATCTATCTATTGTTACATAAACAAATCCTTTGTTCATATTGACCGCTTATGCTGACATCTGGCTTGAGTACTGTATGCGGTGATACACTCCAATAGTTATGCTACCGGACTAGCTACAACCGACCAAACGACCCCTAATCCTTTTTTGTTTGTTTGGAAAAATGTACCAGAAAAAAAGTTTCTATGAAACTCCAAAGAAAACTGATTACCTTAGAAGCCACAATCGTTCTGTATAAATATACACGGTTCTCGTCTAGCCAAGTCAGCCGACACAAGAAATTTACAAATACTGAGTCTGTTATAAACTGGATACAGTGTATCATTTAATATGATAAAAAGGCAGTCAGTTTATACAACTGTTTAAAGACAATTAAAAGGTAAGGCGGTCAGAGATAAACAGACTCCTTTGAGAGATTTACTGAATTGGCTCACAATAGCTAGGGTGATGTGTCATGTCAAATCCTTTGAGCATGCAGAGGGAGAGGCCATTAGGTTAATTTGCATAGGTAAGGTACTCTAAGTGGAACAACCCAATTTGTCAGAAGTTAAGTACATCAAAGAGAGAGAATCTAATGAGAATCGGCACGTACGAATGTGTAGGAGCCTTCGACTTTTTTGAAACTGCATTCAGCAAGTGGGCAGCCGTAAAGTCATGACGCATACTCATGTGACATTCGATTTTATTATTTTTATGAAACAACACTTTAAAAGTGCAAAACATTATAAATAAGCATACAAAACAGTCATGCAATGATTTATTCTGTAATATTGTGGTATTGTATTGTTTGCTGTCAATAAAGTAATAAATACTCCATCTTTTTAAATTTTCATTGCCTACTACATTAATAGACATGGAAAAATACTTACTGCTTGCTTGGCGACACTTTTTGAAAATTGGCAACAAAATATGAGATTGGCGATTTTTTTGGCGACAACTTTTTAAAAGCCAGCACCATCCCTGATAACAGTGTTCAATTGTTCAATTGAAATTAATTGAATTGACATACAGCTCTGACTGCTAGCTCTTATGCAGGTACGATTTGCATGCTTTTTAACTTTTCTTTTATTCCACCCCCTTTATTTGATTTGATACAAAATATGTAATAAAACGTGATAATACAAAGCAGGTCTGCTTTTAACTGAGTGCAACAACACAACAAATACTTTCGCAAGTCAGAGATAGAAAAACGGTCAGCACTTAATTAGGTTCTCATGGAAACACTCGTGGACATAGCTGGGATGGTTGAATTATATTTTTCACATTTGAATACAAGAGGGCATATTGCATTTATGATGATTACACTGAAACCGAATTAAAAGATAGAACTAAAAACACAAAATTCACTTGACAAAACTTATTTAATTGGTATTTATTTTTGTAAGTGTTGCCACCAGTAGGCAGTAGTGACATTTTCATTGATCGAATTTTGTCAAATATTGTTAGCGGTATTTACAGTGTACTGAGAATGTTGTTTGGAAAGAAAATTAAACAAAATATATGACTTCTTGTAAAAGTTGAAAATTTCATGATGTTGATTCAAACTGTTTTTTGATGATAAATCAAGCAATATATCAAGGTTTTATTTACTAATTTTGATCAAGATTTGTGGGTTTGCAATTTATCCGGGCACTAGTTATTGAGGGAGCAGTGTACTTAGTAAAGTACTTTGGTATGCGTACATTGCTGCATGTGTTTTGTTTATGGAGCTGCAGTAGCTCAGTTAGTAGAGTGTCAGACTTATAATCCAAGGGTTGTGGGTTCAATACCTGCCCAGGCCAGCCTGTGTCAGCTGCCTCAGTGGGTCCTCGGAAAATGCACTTAGCTCCACTTTTCTTTGCATGATACGGCCAAATAATGTTTAAAAGTGCCGTTTAAACCAACAGAATTAAAAAAAAGTGCATGTTCTTTTGTAAAATAAGAGTACATGTACAGTGACGAGCACAAGTGCTACTGGTTTTACTAATCAAGAATATGAGTACAAGAATGAGTACTTTTCAGAAAGTACTAACAAGCATAAATGAAGAACTTTTGGTCATTCATGTTGAAATCAAAAATATAAATGTCACATGATGCTTCACTGCATACCACCTGGCTTCATTCTATTTTTTTTCCTCTTCAAAAGCATATTACTTTATCATTTTTCAGACTATACAATTACAGATTCAAACCACCCCCACCCCTAAAAAGCAAACAATAATGCAAATTATAGGTCCATTAGATAACCATCAAGCTTGAGATTTGGCCTCATTGACATAAGGATACATGTTACTGTTTGTGAAATTTAATGATACATGTTACTGTATATGAAATTTAATGATACATGTTACTGTATGTGAAATTTAATGATACATGTTACTGTATGTGAAATTTAATGTAACATGTTACTGTATGTGAAATTTAATGTAACATGTTACTGAATGTGAAATTGAATGATACATGTTACTGTATGTGAAATTTAATGTAACATGTTACTGTATGTGAAATTGAATGATACATGTTACTGTATGTGAAATTGAATGTAACATGTTACTGGATGTGAAATTTAATGTAACATGTTACTGTATGTGAAATTTAATGATACATGTTACTGTATATTAAATTTAATGTAACATGTTACTGTATGTGAAATTGAATGTTACATGTTACTATATGTGAAATTTAATGATACATGTTACTGTATGTGAAATTTAATGTAACATGTTACTGTATGTGAAATTTAATGATACATGTTACTGTATGTGAAATTTAATGTTACATGTTACTATATGTGAAATTTAATGATACATGTTACTGGATGTGAAATTTAATGTAACATGTTACTGTATGTGAAATTTAATGATACATGTTACTGTATATTAAATTTAATGTAACATGTTACTGTATGTGAAATTGAATGTAACATGTTACTATATGTGAAATTTAATGATACATGTTACTGTATGTGAAATTTAATGTTAATATCCTAAGTATGAATTCCTTGGTTTTGGGCTACATGTATCTTAATCTTAGATGGAAACTGCTATTGTTATTATTTCATCTTTTTTCATTGTGTTTGAGGAAAAGACTTCAAAATGGAGACACATTGAATGAGCAGGTGTCCAGGTCTTTGCCAGCTGTATATCTAAGGATGTATTTACTGTTTAGCTAGATAAACATGAAGATGTTTTTCCAAATGGAAGAGAGCAAACGAAAAGACAAACTTCTGATTTAATGTTCAATGTATTGCAGTTAATAAAACTTTGCTCACATGCTGCACTTTCCCACTTATGTTTGATAACACCAATGGCTCAGACGGTGAAGGTTAACAGTCTGGTTAGGTCAGTTGATACAATATCAGTGAGATGCATTTTTGATCAGCATGTTTACCAAGGCTGCATGCATCATGATTGGTTAGTTGATGTGGTTCACCGAGAGTATGTCGGTGAGGTAAGTATCATGAACTGATTAGAATTGCCTTCAGCTTGGATGCTTTCTATGTCTATTCCTGGATGCGACATTGTGGAATTCACACTAATTTCTACAAAAAATTGCTTTGAAAAGTAAACTAAATGTGTGCATCATATTTGCTGACTTTTTTCATTTCTTCATTAAATCCCTCGTATATTTAAAAAATTCTCCCTTTTTTCATAATGAAGGTGAAAATTTCCACTGAACACTTTAAGTACTGGAATAGACCCAGGTTACTGTACTTAGAATTCCCTTAATTTCTCATACATGTAAAGAGAACAGAGAGGTCAGCTTAGGACAGATTGGGAGATTTGCAAAACTTTGTCAGGAGATTGGACTTCAAAAGAGGGAGTATTCTGATAGACCCAATTATTAGCATGCAAATGGACAAAAATTACAACTATTCAACAAATCTCCATTTTTTAAATATTAAAATATATACATAATCTTATTAAATCAGTCCTTTCACAGTAACTTGTTGCTATTCATACTCTTCTTATATGTACCACAAACATTTTTTAGCATTTCTCAGGAGATCATTGCCTGGATTATATTGGTGGCAGTCCTCATCATTATTGATCTTAACACTTAGGAGATGATGTATTCTTACTGGATCCAGGTTTCCTATCGAGTCAGCCTGAATTTTCCTCATCACTATCACCATCAATACTGTTGTTGTCATTGTTACTGCAGTAAAACCTGTCTTGAGAGACCACCCCTACTGCCAACAAAGAGCAGTCTCTCAAGACAGGCGGTCTCTCATAACAGGTTTGTGCAAAGGACCAATTTCCAAGGTCAAAATTCAACAGTTCAGAAAGGAAAAATACCCACAATCACTGTACATGTATTGTATTCATTATTCATAATTCTTGTTAAAATATTCCAGGCATTCATCTGAAAATAATTTTTTAAAGCAATATAGATATACATCTATCATAAAACATTCAGATTTATATTATTTAAGATCACATGTACATGTATTATCATAAATGCAAAATTAACTAAGTTAATATAGTAAAACCTGTCTTGAGAGACCAAGATCTCCATGCACCGATTTATTGATTATATAGTGTTATGACCTCTTTTGAGAGACCACCTGTCTTGAGAGACCATTAATTTTTAGCAAAAGGGCTGGTCTTTCAAGACAGGTTCTACTGTATTTATTTATCCCTTTCTTAAATTAGCTTCACTTCTTTCTATTACATTAATTCTTTCCTCCAGTGTTAGAATTTTTCTCTTTTTCGTTGGAGGTTTTGCCATTGTTTTCAAGGTATAAATGTTATCAGTGATCAGTTGTAATAATGACTGTAGCAGTTTTGCTTAGGCTTTATGTGTATATATATATATATATATATATATATATATATATATATATATATATATATATATATATATATATATATATATATATTCCTCCAGTGTTAGAAGTTTTCTCTTTTTCATTGGAGGTTTTGCCATTGTTTTCAAGGTATTAATGTTATCATGCTTTGGATATATATATATGTCAGTGATTGAAATCAAAAGTCATAATTAACTCATCCAGAAACAGTAAATTTATGTAGAGACAAGAGCCAAAGGCTTAATTCACCAATGACATAAATGGATTAACTCTAGAAACAGAGGGGTGTAACTAGCTGCACTAAGGTGAACAGATGAGGGCTTGGTGTGTAACATCAAAAAAGCAACAAACAACACAACCTTTTAACGATGACAATCAAAGCCAGAAAATGATTATCACTTACTAGTATTAAAAACGAAGACAAAGACCTCATTCATCCCATGCATTATGGATTAACTCCAAAGGCAAACGATGTACTCTACTGCTACATTGAAGCCCTTTTAAAAGATTTCTCTTTAGGACATTGGTGTTGTGCGGGTTTTCACAAAAGATAATGAAACAATACAAATCATCGAACTGAATGTACATTCATGACTATTCCCATCGAAGAAAGAATGGTTAATCTCAATGGGTTTTCACAAGACTTCAGCACTACAGTGGCAGTTAGTGACATGTACTTTAGTCTGGTTTACAGTTAGTAACAAATGTCACCACTGGCATGACTTGTAAAAATTAGGAAACCAGTAGCCAGCTTTATTTTTTGCTTTTTTTTTTGTTTTTATTTGGAACACTCTTAAAGTTTACTTTTTAAATGGTTGTGGTTACCAAGGATTAAATAAAGGTCAGTGGTGTTTGTCTCTGTTTTTTGAGATACGGTCATTCATAGCAGTGCTGTTTAAAACAATATGTACTTTACCTACTGACTCTCCTAAGCGGTCATGTTCACAAAGGATTAAATCAAGGTCGGTGGTGTTTTTATTAGTAGTATAATCCATCTTGGCAAACTTCAGACACTGTAGCCAAACTGATCCTGCTGACAGAATCAAAGGTATGTTAATTGTTTTATGCTGCTTGAAATTAGCAACTAAATTGTTTTGCCCTGCATAAGCTAGTTTGCAGTCACATGATCACAGGCAGTCTTACCATAAATATACTGCATTGGAAGCAGTGTGTGAAAATAAAGGGAAAAATTAAATTTTTCAATAATAATTTTGATACGCAGGAGATTTCAGTGAGTGATGGGACGGATGGGAGACACCCATCATCTCTGAAGGAAAACCCTCCCGGACAGGAGGTTCACATGTATGGTTTCTTACAGACTGTTCTTGCTTTGCAGGTCGCCAGCGCATTTAGCGTCAACATTGGAGTTTTCAAAGAGCCTCGTGGGTTTATCAAACCAATCCAGTGGGTAAGTGCTCCTGTTACTCAAACTCGAATTGCATCATTGTGTGTTTTTGCATAAAACACTGTTACAGCCTGAAAATATTATTCATTACTTCATTTGCTTAAAATTACAAGAAAGGTTGCAAATAGCAACACAGTGGTCACAGTGTTGACCATTTAGTGTCCAGTGACAGCTTTTTGTGTATGCATGATGGGAGGGGGGCAGTAGTGTTTTATCATCGCACAGGTTTACTCTAGGACACTGTAAATTTGAGGTGTCGAAGGTCAAGGAACTGTGGTTTGGTGTAATGGGGTGAATGCATTTCACATTGCATAATTTATCAAGGTAAAGTTGGGTAAATTTCCCTTAATTTTGTTTAGCTCTGCTTATCATAAACCAGAAGAGCTTATGGGATGTCCTGTTGTTGTCCGTCAGCTTGGCAAAAAATTTGTTACTGCTACTCCTCCCAAACAGCTTGGAGGAATGCCATGAAATTTTAAACACATTTATAACAAGGTCTGGCTGGTTTTAAAGGAAAATGGTGCCACTGAGACATCCAATATGGCCACCACAATGGCCATCTTGAAAATCTTATAACTGCTCTTCCTGAATGGATGGCCATATATCAGCATGGGGTTTTTACCATAGGACTTCTTATGATGTCTAGTTGGTTGTAAATGAAATGATGCCAGTCTTGCATCCAATATGTCCATCATGGCAGACATCTTGAAAATCTTGTCACTATTTCTCCTAAATGGAAGGTCACATCGACATGGGATTTTCACTAGGAGACTTCTTATAGTGTGTCGTCAAGTCCTATATGAAAATGATGCTTATCCAACATCCATTAGGGCCACAGTGAGGTTGATAAATCTTGTTATCACCGCTCCTGAATAGATGCCCACATCAACATGTGGTTTTCACCAGAAGACTTATGATATCTAGTTGGTATGAAATGAAAATGAAAATTTTACATCGAATATGGCTGCCATGATGTCCTTCTTGAAAATCCTTTTATTGGTACTTCTCCTGACTGGATGGTCATATTGGCATGTGGTTTTCACTAAAATACTTCTGATGTTGTCCAGTTGGACCTAAATGAAAATAGTGCTGATCTTACATGTACATCCAGTATGGCTCCTGTACCGACCAATTAGAAATTTTTTGTTATTGTTCAAGAATATCAGAGATGGTTTGAACACTCAGCAGTTAAAAAAAAAGAAATGATCTTCTTGGTTTCATAGAAATTCTGTTTGGCCAGCAGAGCAACTTTTGCTTCTAGATGCACAGTATATAAAAGGGTGTTCTCAGTGTTTTTTCTGTGTCAGCAATATTGGTACCAGTGGTAAAGGATGAGAATAAAATTATGGTTAATTTATGAAAGGTATAATCTGATAATAATGGTGATCCCCAGTGGACATGGTGGGAAACAACCCCATATATCACCTACAGCCCTGCCCAAAGGGCTTTGATCAGAACGTCAAAAGTGTTGGGACAATCTACACCCTATCACTAAGTTTCAAGTTTATGTGCTTTAATGATGTGGAAGGAGTTCAGTGTTATTACATACAAATACAACACATATATACATACCTACAGAACAACATGTGCATATTGTATAACAATATTCTGGCATGAGGGATTATCATTATCATATTTTTCATAAATTAACATTAACCATAATTTGACTCTCATGCTTTACCACAGGTACCGATATACACAGTGACGCTAGGAAGAAAAAAGGTTTAAATAGCAGTAATATGTAACCCATCACTGTTGCGTAGCTTGCTCTTTTTTCATGATGAAAAACCTTGTTTGTTTGATGTGAATACATCCTCCCATAGAGTGGAGAATTGTCATTAGGACACGGTCCACTTGTGCACCTTGCATGCCCATGGGCAGAACAGTTATCTTTTTCAACAATGCCATGTTAATTTAATAGACCTGATAATCATATACCTCATTGCGGTCTTTCATTTAACGAAATTTAATATCTTGGTGTTACATTTATTCTGTGTCTGTACTTATTTTCAATGATAGTAACCCCCCCTTATAGAATATTGTTCTTTAACGGACCACATGGGTTACCACATTGTATCCCACCCCCAAGGGGTTGGGGTACCGTTATACTTTATATCAAAATTACAACAAACCTTAACATAGTAGGAATTACTTGTTCCTTCCCTTAATTATTGTCTAAACACCAAATTCTTTGTTCTTGTTGTATTTTGATATTTGTTTCTGTGACTCACAGTGTTAATGTATGTGTGTTTGCAACATGCTCCTTTAATAAAGGTGAGTTTAAGAAGCTGAAAAGTTGTTGGATGTCTTACTGTAATACAAAAGAAAAAACCGGTGAGTTTTCATTGTTTACCATGTGCTATCCACTGGGGTGTATGTAGCACACACCATATAAAAAACAGGCAAGTTTAATGTGACATATTGTATGCATATTGTCATTATTCATTGTTTTCTTGCAGAAAATTTTATTTCAGATAACAATGTTGGGACAGTCTGTGGGGAAGTGTGGCCACAAGAAAGGCCCTGGGAACATTTACCTAGACTGCCTCAGTTGTTCAGAGTGCACATGGGAAAACTGCTGTGCCTTTTGTCATTATGGTCAACTGAAATTGGGAATCTCGCTGATTCCAGATGTACATATAGAGGGCAGATGAAATGTCTCTCCCCCTCTTCAGAATTATAAAGTCTCTCTTGCAGAGGCCCTGGGGCGTCAGTACAAGATGATTAGCTCCTAAGGTTGGGAAAGAGTGCTCCTAGGTCCCAGGATTGTGGGACCAGTCTCTTTGGGGATAAGCAAGATTCCTCCAGAAGGAGGGACTTAATGTGCGAGGATTGCATCACCTCCTCTTCAAGGGAGGAGCAGCTGAGCACTTCTCACATTCAGTGTAGCATGTTGCACCCTCCCATGAGGGAGAAGCACCGCAATTGTAACATCTTGGGTCGTGTGTCGCACCCTCCCACAAGGGAGGAGCTGCACTGCACCCATCACTTCCTAGGTAGCGTGTCGCACCCTCCTGAGTGGGACGAGCAGCATTGCACCTATCACAGTAATTGGATCAACAAGATTGCGACATATCTATGTCACCTGACCCATCATTGACTGGTGACTGGACTGGTCACCGGACAATGCATGGTGACCAGTCACTGATCAGTTTGTCCCAGTGACTGGTCAGAGTTTGGTGACCGGTCGCTGGGCACCATGCACTGGTCACAGGTCAGTTTGTCAGATCATACTGGTCACCAGTCACTGGCCATCGGTGATCCCATTCTGATCGCTGATCACCGGTCATCATACAGAGGCCTCTTGGTACGGAGATCTGGTTTGGATCGTGTTCCCCCTTTCCCCACTCTACTGTCACATCTATGTAGGAATGGGAGTCTCATAATTTGATTTCTCCCCTTTAACTCATTCGGCCCCGATCCTGCCTTTAGGCGTGATCCGTTTTCTGCTTTCAATGGCCGATTCCACTTGTAGTTGTGGTTTGTTTACTGCATTCAATGGCCGATCCCATCTACAGTCGAGGTGAATGTGTGTTAGTAACAACGTCTCTGATTGGTTACAAATGGGGGTTTTCCAAGAATCTGACGATATTAAACCAATCAGAAATGATTTTACTTTCCTTTGTGTAAATTTGAATTATTCATAAGCCAAGGTTAATATTTGAGAGCAGTTTTACTATGCATGTTTCATTCATGAAAAATCGTAAACAATGGCAGATTTAAGAGTGATATTTGATAATGGTGAGAGCGAAAACAAGGAGTTTCTCTGGTTTGATGTCGAAAATATTGAGCAAGCAGAGGAAAGATATGTTTGGCAGTTGGATATTTTACGAGATTTAGACTCGGACATAGAAGTTTCTGAGATTGAATCGTCAGAAGAAGAGGATGCTGATAGCGACGATGATACAGTTCTTGTGGATCTAGTAAACTGGAACGATCATCTTCGGTCTGTCCAAATTGATGATTTTAGTGGACAAATAGCACACGAAATACATGACTGTGTAGACAAATTTATTTGGAACAATTGGTGAAAATTTCATGGATTTTTATTTGATATAAGAAGAGAAATTAAGGTAAGAATGGATGCATGTGCGTGATGTTTACAAAATTTTCTAAATAGGTAAAAACTCTCTGGGGCACAAGCAGCTAGACACGGCTTAGTGCTGCTGGGGCATAGCAGCAGTCATACTGATAACAGTGCTGGGGCTGAATTAGTTAAACTGGTTTCTTCTGGAGGAATATAGATGGAGATCTCTTCAATCTGGAATGCAATGAGTCCAATTCAGATTGGGCGGTTTCCATCGAACTTCAGGATGCTTACTTGCACATCCCGACAATTCCTCCTCATCGCATATACTTTGGCTTTGTTTGGACCAAGTAGTCTTTCCATTCAGAGTTCTGCTGTTTGGAATTGCTTCCACACCCAAAGTTTTATGGGAGTAGTAGCAGCATATCTCCGATTATTAGGAATTCCAATTCTCAAGTACTTCGATGAATGGCTGATTCACAATATTCAGGTACAGTTTCTCCCTCAGGATCTGTTCTGTGGTTGACAGTAGCTCTGTAGGGTCTTTTACCCAACCTTGAGAAGTCACAGCTCATTCTGTCCCTGGACTTCGTTTATGTGGTGATGAATTTCCTCATGAACAAGAACTTAGTCCACATCCCATGGGACAGGATAGAACAAATCCTGACACTTCTAGAGGTACTATGAGCTCAGAGATCATTCTCTGCTTGCCTTTACCTCTCCCTACTGGGAACCTAGAACACTGCTACAGATCTGGATCCCTTCGGACATTTCCATATGCGCCCTCTATAATTTCTCCATCTCACAAGATGGAAATCACACAGAGATTCACTCTCAGGTCTGATTCCATTAGGACAAGATTTTCATCGCTGCCTGGATGAATCGGGGACAGGTTTCTGACTGGGGTCCCCATGCATGCACCTTACCCCCACTCCTATCTCTTTGCTGACACTTCAGATTCCAGTTGGGGTGCTCATTTAGAACCAGAGGGTCTATCCTCCAGGGTCACTGGACTCCAGATGAATCATCCCTCCACATCAACAATCTAGAAATGAAGGCTGTGTTTCTAGCTTTGCACAGGTGAAGCGACAGGGTAAGGGATCGATGTGTCATGGTCTCCTACAACAACGTGTTCGTCACAGCTTTTACCCAGTGTCACAGAGGCACAGATATCCCTTCTCTTTTGACGTAGAGGTCTGGAACCTCTTTCCATGGTTCCCGCGCAGGTCTGGAATTCTGGAAAAAGTCTTAAATTTGAAAATTGTTTTTCCAGGTCTTTGAAAATGTCTGGAAAAATTGAAAAATGACAAAAAAGTCTGGAAAAAGTCTTCAATTTTCGTTATCCCGGAAACCAGAAACATGACTGCTGTTTTCGGAGCTCTTCAGGCATTACTGAAGAACGCAACCTCTCAAGGCGCATATATAGTAGATAAATGCGCAGGAGAAGGTCACGCCAATTTGACTGGTCTTTGTGCTGACACGGATTTGATTTGATTGCCATTCTTGGACCGAGCTTTGTGTGTGGGTCTGTGTGGACCTGATTTTATTAGCGAAATAATGCCTGGAGATTGTGTTTACAACCCTTTGTGGCAAGAGACTGATGACTTTAAAGCCTGGATAGGGCCGTCGAAACTTATGACCAAAGCATCATGTCGGCTATGCAGGAAAGAAATCGATATTTTAAACATGTGAATTTCAGTTCTTAAAAGCCATATGAAATCATCTAAACATATTGAAGCTTCATGAAGATCAGTATCCATTATTTCGATGTTTTTGATGAAAGCCTCATCACCCACGGCTGTCTCCCTTAATATAGCTGCTTTCCCTTCAAGGTGTGTTTCACCCCTGACAGTATCTACACCCAGTTCAAGCACCTGCCCATCTACAAGCAGCCCATTAAAAAGCTTTTTCACCACAGATGATGTCAACAGAGCAGAAATAATATGGTCTCTAAAGTGTGTGAAGTCGCACTATTCATATAAAAACGCGGATGACATGTCATCAGTTCTGACATTAATGTTTCCTGACAGCGAAATTGCTAAAAAGTGGTCGTGCGGGGAGAACAAGATTTCATACATGTACCTGACATTTGGGATCGCTCCTCACTTGCAGGATCATTTGCTGGACAAGCTACAGAACCAGGTGAATTATGTCTTGTTTTTTTACGAAAGTCTTAACAAACAGCTGCAGAAGAAACGGCTTGATCTTTATGTAAAGATCTGGAATGCTGGGAAGGTAAGAGGTTGAGGTTATTTCAAAAAGATTTTTATCTAATTTCTTTGTCAAGATTCATGATTGATGAATTAATTTAGTTGTTTATTTTGTGCACTTTTCTTCTTAAAGTATTTGTTTTATTTATTTAATTTTTTTGGTTTCTTTGAGTTTCATATGAATTTTGATGTGGAAAGGGGCTTTTATTTGAATAAAGAAGTGATGGCAGATAACATGAAAGAAAGAACCATTATAGCAAGATGTGTTATCTGCGATCATATTAACTATGTTGGTGGCATAGACAAAGTTGTCGTAGATGACAAGCTACTGTTTGTTGCGAGAACTGCCAGGCAAAAGTATAGGCTAGCCTTGCAGGAAGAGAAACAAAGGAAAGAGGAATTTTTGAGAAAAAGGAAAAGGCAGGATAACATGGATGAGCATGATGCCATGAAGAAAAGGAGGAAGAGACTTGAGGAGGACATCAAACTGTTCAACAAGGATGCAGACAGCCTTGCTGAGCAGGCAGAGGCCAAAGGGAGCCTCCAGCTTCTTTCTAAGTCTAATGTCCTTAGGAAAGCATCCAAAGAAAAAGAGACTGAGCTGGTCCAGTTGCGAGACCTGATTGACAAGATGGTCTCTCAGCTTACGAACTGGAAGCACAACTACATTTTTATGTACATAGTACAAGTAGTTTATCTGGATTCTTGTGTAACATATATTGTGATGTATATTGGAACTCTAATTTTTTTCTATATTATTCTGGACTATAAACAACAGATTGCAAGATTCTGTTAAGGTAAATAAAATCTTGTAGTTTATATTGTACTTTTTCATCTCTTCTCATTTTACTTTCAATTTTTAAGTATTTTAGCATCATTAGGTCAATAAACTTGTCACATTGTTAGATCTGGAAATTTTTATTTTTGGGTCTGGAAAAGGTCTGGAATTTTGTTCTAAATTTGTGGCAGGAACCCTGTCTTTCACTGGACAACCTTGGAGAACATCCCACTCCAAATTTGCCATATTCTGGTCAAGAAGAATGTATCAGGGACAGTCTGTCCAGTACAGGCAAATAGTCCTCATGGAATGGTCTCTACACCGCTCCCTGGCAAGAGTCCCTTTTCACACTTCATGCTTGGCTCAACTTGAGCGATCTCTCCGCCAGAACAAGTTTTTGGGCCAGGTTGCAAGTTGCATCATTCAGGCCAAGAGAGATTCTGCGTCCAAGGTCTATGATGCCAGGTGGAGAATCTTTTGTTACTGGTGCAGTAGGAAGTTGATTCTAGCTGTCCCATAGTGAGTTAGTTGCTGATTTCCCTTTGTTTCTTTTTGAGAACAAAGGATGTTCAGTATCGACTATCACCAGTTATAGAACTGCCGTTTCTCACACACTTGAATTCTCTCAGGGCATGGCAATTGGTTCCATTTCACACCTTGCTAATCTTTTTGAGTATTTTGAGCTGTAGAGACCTGTCTCCCACTCTCCTATGCCCAGATGGAATCTGTCTTGTGTTTTTTGGTCTTTAATGAAAACTCCCTATGAACCATTGAGTGAGGCTTCCTTCCAAAAAAAAACGTACACTCAAGACTGTTTTCACTCACCTTGGCTTGTGCGAGAAGACCTAGCGAGCTTTATGCCTTGCCTATTTACACTGGTTGTCTCTGGTTTAATGGTAATTACAAATCCATTATATTCTTTGCCAACCTGGATTTTTAGCCAAATCAATTAACTTTGGTAGCTTCACTACCTAGAGAGATCCCCAGTCTCGTTTGAATCTGTGCTGGGGATGATCAAGATAGGTATTTATTCCCAGTTAGGGCACTACGTTTCTATCTCAGTGCCTCCAAAAGGAAAAGGAAGGGTCGAAAATGCCTTTTTCATCCTCATCAGGGGTCTGTTGATATTTAGGCTTCCACCATTTCACGCTGGATTATCACTACCATCAAAGGAGGTTATCAGCGGTTACTTACTGATAGAGACATCTCTTTTTTGAAACTAAAAGTCCATGAGGTTCGAGCCACCACTGCCTCATGGGCCTAATTAATCATTCTTCCTTGGAGGACAGCATTTTGGTAATCACATATTACCTTCTCAGTCTAACTCTACTCGTTAATGCAACTGAGTGCAGGAATTATTTTCTCTGGAACCCATATTTGCGGCACAACATGTGGCCCCGAGAAATACCTACATACAGTAAAGTGGATCTCTCTCCCAAACGGTTAATATATTCCATTTTTTTCCCTGTTTTTGATCAGTTTTAACACATCAACCAACTGACCTACAGTGTAACTGACAAATTCAGCTACACAATAGTGACAGGTTATGTGTTGCTGCTACTAAAATGTAGTTTGGGGGGGGACCATTAGTTATGTAAAACTTACCTGTTGCTATTGCTGAATGCCCGCTTCCCACCCTGCTCTAAAGTCCTGGTGTAACCATCATCTATTAAAAAGATGACTGTTCTGTGCATGATGTTGCTAATTGAAACCCGACATCACCCCCCCCCCCCATGACATCGTGGAGTCAGACAGGAAGGAGAGAGGAAGGTCCTCTTCCCCCAAGTGTCCCAGGAAAGACAAGAGGCATCCTTGTCTGCCAGTTGAGTCTGCCATTAGGGACAATCCCATCTCAATGCAGGAGTCGTCTCAGAACGAGGTTCCCTTTTACCCCCATGTCTCCGTGTCACCAAATAGACTCATTGCCTATAGAGAGACTCTGGGTTCCAAATTCCTGCCTCCCCACAGCAGGGAAAAGATGAGGAAATCGTGTCAGTCCTGGTGGACTCTCAGGAGTTTGACACAGAGCAGGCTGAGGTGGTGCCTCATCCCTTCTTACAGTCCCCTGCTCCATCCCACCCGTTGACTCGGGCGAAGGAGGGGATCTGTCCCAGAATTTGTGTCCCAAGCCCTCAGGCTCGGAAGACACAAAAATTCTGGCTATTTTGGAGAGACTTCACTCGGCTTTGATCAGGGAGCTTTCTCAAAGGGTTACCAAGAGCTGGCTAGGCAGCATAGGGGGTGGTCAGTCCCCCCTCTACATTGAGATCTTTGTTTTCCCCAGGTAGCTACTGGGTTCACGCTCAAGCCTGGCTCCCTGAACCTCCCACCTTGGACCCCAGGGCATCACAAATGGGCATTTCTTCAGGTACCTGTGCCCACCTTCCTGTTAAGACACTGGAGGCTTTAGAGCTTAAGGCCAAGGGGGGGAGTTTGTGGGTCCTTCCCCCTTCCCTGAAGAAGGGGGGCTCTAGTGCTTGGAGATTGGGTCAAGAATAATGTATGATAGGTGGGTCCTTCCTATCATAAAAGTAGGGTACCGGCAAAGATCTCATGCATTACCACCAGCCAAATTGGGTATGTTTAAAGGAAGAGGTACACTCTGTTCTGCAGAAGGGCACAGTAGAGAGGGTATTAAATTACCAGTATCTAGTCTTCTACTCCTGGATCTTCCTGGTTTCCAAAAAAGTTGAAAGTTTTGGCAAATCTTAGATCTTTCCACCTTAAACTGGGTGGTCTCCATCAACCCCTAAGATGCGTACCTTCACATCCCTATTTTTCCTCCTCAAGGAAGTGTCTTCAGTTCTCCTTGGATGGTGAGGTTTTGCAATTTCACGCTCTGCTGTTTGGCCTAGCCTCATCTCCAGAGCATTCACCAGGGTTATGGGAGTAGTCATCATCCACCTAAGGTCACTGAGGATCCCTATCCTTTGGATTTAAGTGACTGCATGGTTGGTCCACATTGGTCACATGGAGTCCCCAAGTCACGATCTGTCCTGCTGCTTGTCCATCGTGACCTGGCTGGGCATTTTATCTGACATAGAGAAATTGGACTTTGTATACATGGGAATCAATTTCCTCACAAACATGGGATTAGTCCATGTCCCATGGTGCAGAGTGGACAGTATCCTGGCCCAGTTGGAAGCACTGAGAGCCATGAACCAGTTGTCAGCTCATTTATATCTATCTCTTCTGGGGACTTTGAATTCCAGGGTAGACCTGGTGCCCATAGGAAAACTGCACTTGTGCCCTCTCTCCTCTTGGCGAACTGGGAACCGTACGGGGATCCCCTTAAAACTCGGATTTCTCTAGGGCCAGACTTTCACCATCACATCAGTTGGTTGGAAAGTTGGGACCAGTTTTGGACTGGAGTTCTCATGCACGCCTTTGAACCCCACTCCTATCTCCTCACGGACGTGTCTGATTCGGGATGGGGCACTCACTTGGATTTGGAAGGAATAGTTCTTCAGGTCCCTAGAAGAATATATCCTGCACATAAACAATCTTGAAATGAGGGCGTTTTTCCTAGGCCAACAGGGGTGCATCAACACAATATGAAGTTGCTGCATCATGGTTTCCACCAGCAATATGTTGGTCATAGCATACCTCAAGGCGGCACACATGCTCTTTCTCTTTGTGTGGAGGTTTGGAACCTCCTTAATTTGCTGGCAACCTTGGAAAGGATTACTATCCAAGTTTGTCAGATCCCAGCAAGAAGAATATTCTGGTGGACGGTCTGTCCAGGAATGGCAAGGTAATCCTCACAGTATGGTCTCTGCACCAATCCATAGTGGACTTCCTGTTCTGGGGGGGGGGAGAGACCCTTACTGGACTTGTTTGTGACAAAACTGAACAACAAACTCCCCTTTTATGTCTCCCCAGTTTCTGATCAGAGAAACTGGGTACTCAATGCATTCAGCTTGAAGTGGAATTGCCTGTTTGCTTATGCCTTTCCACCCTTCAGGATGATTCTGCAAGTGCTCCAAAAAGTCCAGACTGCCACTGCTCAGTTCATCTTGATAGCCCCTTTGTGGTAATCAGCAATCTTCTTGACCTGTTGATAAACCGACCCAGGACATTGCTTCAGAGGAGGGACCTTCTATCTCAGTACAGGGCTCTCTTATACATAACAGCCCACCGATTCTCTACCTTTGCGCCTGGCTCTTCTGAAGTGATCTATCCACCAGGAGAAGTTTTTGAGCAAAGTTGCATCATTCAGGCCAGGCGACGCTCCACGTCCATGGTCTTTGATGCAAGGTGGAGAAAATCTTTTGCTATCGGTGCAGTAGGAAACACATTATTCCTAGCTGTCCCTCTTTGAGTGCAATGGCTGATCTTCTCTTCCTTTTTGAAGACAAACAATACTTAGTTTCTACTATCAAGGGCTATTGGGCAGCCCTATCAAACACGCTCAAGTTTTCTAAAGGCCCCAACCATCGGTTCCGTTTCTCACATTGCTGACCCTATAAGGTATTTTGAGTTGCACAGACTGGTGTCGTGCTCACTTATGCCAAAATGGAACCTCTCCTGTGTCTTATGGTCATTAACTGAAAACCCCTATTAGCCTTTGGGTCAAGCTTCCTTCGAGAATCTTATCCTCTGGACCATTTTCTTGCTCTCCTTAGCATTTGTGAAACAAATTAGTGAAGTTCTTACCCAAAACCCAGCTACCCTCAGTAACTCCACTTCCTATAGAGATTGATGTCAATTCTCACTATTATCTTTGCTGGGGATGATCAAGATTGTCTTTTATGCCCAGTTAGGGCATTAAGATTCTTTTTGGCAGCTTCTAAAAAGAAAACAAAGGGTAGGAAGCATTGTTTCCTCTCCTTAAAGGGCTCTGCTGACATTCCAGTATCCACTGTTTTCTAGATGGATTGTACAAATGATCAAGAGAGTTTATCAGTCCCTGACAGACAGGGATCTTTCATTTATGAGGATTAAAGCCCATGAAGTCTGAGCTGTTGCCCCCTCTTGGGTCTGTCTAGCTCATTCATCATTGGAGGATGTTATAAAGGCAGTGTTTGGGTGATCACACACAACATTCTCCTTCTTCATCTACCTTCGTCACTTGGCACACCAAAGTGAAAGCATGTATTTCTCAAGGGCCCATAGTCATGGCACAAAAAAGTAGCCGAAGTGGATATTTATCTACAGTAGTGAACATTCCTACTATGAGGGTGAGTATATCCTTGTTTATACCAGTTCTTGATGCCATCAGCCTCCCACTGCACTGGCAAATTCAGCAATGTAGTACTGACAGGTAACGCATTACTGATATTAAAATGTAGTTTGGGGGTGCGGGTAAACTAATTTTAATAATGTAATACTTACCTGTCGGTATTGGCAGATTCCCTCCCCCCACCCCACTCTGCTGTCCCATGAGTAGTCTAGTCCGAAAAAAGATGAGGACTATGGTGCATGTGCCAGTGACTTGGGCAGCAGACTGGGTCTGTGTTATATTCTGGTTTCTTCCCAGAATTCTCTATGTAGGTTCATCCATGGGAGGATGAATTCTTATTATATGGACAAGGGTAATTCCGTCCAGCAATAGCTACATGTTAGCTATGCAGTACTGACATGTAAGTATTACATTATTTAAATAAGTTTACCCAACCACCCCCACACACCTCCGAAAACTCCCACATTTTTTGTGTAATGGAGGCATGAATTTCCCCGCAAAAATGTTCAGTTCAAGAATAGATCCTGCAATTTAAGCTGTTTTGCTGAAATTGGCATTTTCATCAGTTTTGAATTCATCAGTTGGGGAAGGGGTCCTACAGTATTGTTTCATTGGATCCATAATATCATGATGTGTAGCAACTACAGAATCCAAGAAAATGGTTACCCCACAAAAAAATAGTTAATTCACAGCAGGTGTTTCACTAAGATATAAAGTAGCAGAGGAAGTTGGAAAAGTAGTAGGAGGTGGGCACGGGGAAAATCCTCCCAGGCTGGTCTAAAGGCCAATGCTGCTGATGGTAGTGTGGTGGGTATGAGACTGCCCTCAACAAGCTGAAATAGTGTTTGTGTATCAACTAGAGTTGGACTGCCTTTCCTTAGTGGACAAATGTGAAATGTATTTGAAAATAATTTTGTTGTACATGTATTATAGAACTTTGCATGAAATTCATATTGATAATTCATATGTCTGTTTTTTTCCCTGATAAAAAAAAAATTTATATAAAAAGTGTTAATTTAGAAGCATGGGAAAATGCAAGTTGCCTGGTGATAGAATAATAAGGAAAATACAAATCTTGAGGTTTTATAATAATACACAAACTAAAATCAACAGTAAAATAATCAACTTAAGATGATGATCTATTGTGGTACGGGCAAAGCACTGGAGAGAAGATAACTGTATGCCCCCTTTATAATACTGTATATGTGCTGAAAATGTTACAAAATATAAATAAATTACAGATTCATTGCTAAAAGAATTCAAGGGAAATGACTCTTTCAATAAATGTTTAATACAGGAAATCACTATAACACAATGGTTCGGCCCATGGTGCCATCGTGCTATGTCACAATAGTGCGACAAATCAGTTATCTGAAGAAAATGATGCATGTGTATCCCCTAGACTCTACAGAAGAGAGGGGAGGGGATATTGAAGTGGGTGCAAAGCGTGTGCTTCAATGACACAGTTGAAATCTTACATCAACGCATATTAAACAAGAAATAGTGAAAATACCTTGATTGCATATTTAGTATTTGATTTTAAGTAGTGAATCATTTATTGGTACATGCATACATACTGAAGCATATCATGCTTTACATGTATCTACCAACACATATCTCTGCCACATTTCATCAGTGTACTAAAGGTTGTCAGCTGATTAAGATAAACATTTTTTAAAAAAATTTGGACAAGCCCAAGAGACTACTCACTTAGAATATGTGTGAGGGGCCTGATCTAGATTTAAAGGGGTCCCAGACAACAGGCTATCTGATTATTTTTTTTTTAGCATAGCATGAATAGTTTAAGTATCGATACATGTACTCACTGCCCATAATCATTGCATCCATAACAGTTAATCCATAAACATTCCATTGAAAACATGCACAAAGAATAAAACGTGTTAGTCATTACATTAGATAATAATGTGTCACATTTTAAATGCCAAAAAATAATCCATAAAATAATGTAAGCAAAGATTTTTTTTAAAAACTTTGCGGTTCAGTAGGAATATACACTATGTATACATGTACATGTCAAGGTCATTAGGCAGCGTCTATATAAATTTCAAACCATTAGAACTTTTTCTGGTAGATTTCATATGAATCTGAATGCTGTACATAATTCTTTAGACTAAAGCATGAATAATTGTTAACAAACAAATGGAGCTATTTTCTTTAGGAATGAATAAAGTGGTTCACTGATTGCATGTTGATTATCTGACAGCACGGCTAAGCCACGTGCGTATGATGGCAGGTTTAATTTTGTATATGCTTTTATAAAACAGTGCTCAATAATTTCAACAATCTTGAGCTGTGAGATTCATGTTGATGATTAGCAATTACCTAATTAGGTAGGAAAATTAATTTATAAATTTGGGTAAGAAGCTTTTCTTGACCACAACATTGATTGGTGCTTGGCTGTGTATGTCAGTTGACTGAGCAAACATTTGTTGGTTATTGTTTACCCTGGTCTAAGCAACAGTTGTACACAGGATACATTGAAGACAAACACCAAGAAGACCTAATTGCTTTATTATCAGCTTTTTAAAGAGTGGACATCTTTCAAAAATAAACTTAGATTAAAGTGTAGCTATTAACTTTTAACATCTTTATTCATATAAAGAAAGATAAACAGTGATAAGACTTCTTTTTCTTCCTTTTGGCCCTCTATGATATGCATATTTACATACAGGCCCTCTATGATATGCATATTTACATACAGGCCCTCTATTATATGCATATTTACATACAGAGTACATGTACATACATGTAACACACATACTCAAAACATCCCCAATGCAATGAATGCTATTAAAATGTTAACAGTATGTGAACAAATATTTTTGAAAAAGGCTAGACTTATGCAAAAGTTTCAAACAATATGGCCCCATTATATCTCAAGGAACTATTTCATGCTAGAAAAGAAGGCAACACTCCCAATTTAAGATCAATTTAAGCTAACAATCTTTCTATTCCAAAACCAAATAAAGAACTCTTTAAGAAAAGTTTTCAATATTCAGGGCAAATAATTTGGAACAGAATCCCAAAGGAAATTAGAGAAAGTTCAACCTGTTCGATTTGACAAATACATTACAACAGTATAAATTCTCAAACCTTCCACTTCGTTGTTTCACTATTTTTGTACTGTATATACACAATGTAACTACTGAGCATGTTCTTACAAAATTTTCTCTTTATGATGTCCATATATATATATATATATATATATATATATATATATATATATATATATATATATATATATATACATATATATATATATATATATATATGTGTGGCTTATTATCAATGCTTTTTTTCTTCTCTTTTTTAATTATTATTATCATCATTATTGTGTGTGCAACTACATGTACACTGTATATTCATGTTGTATTTTATGTACATCATGTGCTTTTATTTGTTATATATAGGTCAGACTGTAAGCACAATATTTGTTATGATGTTGATTGTCACTGGTATTATTCATATGTTGTATCAGTAGGCATCAGCTAGCCTACTGTATCTTGTTATGTTTCTGTTTCATGCCGTTCCATCAGTACTGGATGATTTATACAACTCTGTGATAATTTGTAACAAAGCACTTCTTGATTTTTTAGCCAAAGGTCAAGCTTATTCCTTTTTTGCACTCCTGATCATGATCTGTTGGGTTTGGTTGGTTGTTTTGGGTTTAACGCCATTTTTCAGCACATGATAGGCTATACATGGCGGCCAGTATATTTGATGGAGTAAGAACCTGAGAAAACCCCGGGAAGAACCACCGACCCACAGGAAGCTACTGGCAAGCTTTCTCACATACCCACGTAAGCTGAGCCAGTGGCAAGCTTTCTCACATACCCATGTAGGCTGAGCCCGAGACTCGAACCCACGCAGACAGAGGTGAGATGTCAGTGATCTGTAAAGGCGAGCGCCTTAGACCACTCGGCCACCCGGGGCCCCGATCTGTTGGGTGTAAAAGGAAAGACTGAACATTATGTTTCTTTTTGACATATATTGAATTGTGTGTCCGGCAATTGCTAGCATTAATGCTGAATTAAAAAAAACAAGCGTCTTCTAGGTTTAGACGGACCTACATGTATATTGAATGTAAGATGCTAATCATAATTAGATGAATCGTCTCTGATTGAATAAAGTGATGTATTATACAACTTTTAAAATGAACTTTCTCAAAATTCTGGAATTGTAGCTGGCGATTTCTGTGCAAATACTTGGAGAAAAATCACTAGCTACTGACATCTATTGAAACCCCTGTTGCCTTTCTTTTAGTATTGAGTTCAGTTGTATGCATCCAAAGTATTTTGAAAATATAGAAGTAGTTTGAGAATATACAGCACTGAAGTCTTAAAGTCGCTTCTTGAATAACAACATGAGAAGCACAAAAATTAGTTTTCGACTGATGAAGATTATCATTAAAGATTATGATGGTAGTGATGATTTCATATTACGTATATACAATATTACGTATATACAACATTAACTCGGAATTCATTAATAATTAAAGTACAAGTCATACAGGCCATGTAAGTATTCGGTACTGACTTTTCAGCTATATTGGTGTCATTTTTGAGAATTTGATAATACGTACCTTTAAATGGTGATTATTCTCTTTAATTTCTTTCTCGTTGATCAATATTCCTTGTAAGACCATCATATAAATGCCCCCAAGAAATACATATCAGAAAATCAATGTTAAAGTATGTTTACATTTTTAGACAAGGCCAACCAAGAGGTGTGATCCAGTGTTAACCGGATTGAATATCATAATGAAAATGCCATGTACAAAAATGTCAACTACCATCTGCACTTGTAATGATTAGCTCTGATGTTACTTTTATCGACCCATTTTTGTGCCAGCTTGCCAGTGCAAAAGATTACAGTGATTGATAATTTTCATCTGGAAGTTTTGTGACAACTAAGGTGCAGATTACTCAACAGTCAGGAATGAACAGACTTTGGTTAAACTATTTTAGTATTACTTTTTAGAACAACAATTGATATTTTATTTAAAATCAGTAAAGGCACCTACATAGCTACATTGACATATACTTTAGAGTACTTGACCATTCACTTGCCTAGGATGTTGCATATATGACAGTGGTACCATATATACTCACGTATAAGCCGATACCAAATGAAAACTGCATAGACCCCGATCTGCCGTCGCATAATGCACTGGCAGATCTGGGTCTATGTAGTTTGTAAGGACTAATCAGTAAAACAAACAACATAGACCCAGATCTGTTTGCGCATTATGTGACAGCAGATCGGGTTCTGTGTTGTTTGCATTTGGATCCGGATTGAATGGTCAAGTCCTCTAAAGTATATGTCAATGTAGCTATGTAGGTGCCTTTACTGATTTTAAATAAAATATCAAATATCGCATTTTCAAACACATGAACAATTATTTGTTTGTTAAATCCTCCTATATTTAGAAAATTCCGTTCTTTTTTTTAAAATGCCTACCATAAGGCAGAGCGTATTATATTATGATGTCCATCTGTTCATAGATCCTTCTATTACCAATTTGGTGTCCACACAATAGTTGTCCATCATCAACAGATACCAAACTCTGTTAATAGCTTGCACTTAGGCTAAGGAAGAACCTACTGATTGCAAAGGTCAAAGGTCAAGGTCACAAACTGAAAGAAGAAAAATGGCTTCTTCACAATAACTCCAGTTCTTCACCATCTACATGTACAGTTACCAAACTCTGCGGATGTCCTGCATTTGAGGTAAGAAAGACCCCTATTGATTTGGGGCTCAAAAGGTCAAAGGTCAGTGGCATTATGACTGAATGAAGAAAAATGGCTTCTGCACAATAATTTCAGTTCTCCATCATCTGTGGTTATACAATTTTGTAGATGTCTTGCACTTGGTGTAAGGAAGAACCCTATTGATTTTGGGGTCAAATAGTCAAATGTCACTGTGACTGAAAGAATAAAAGAAGTGGTTTCTGCTCAATAACATTACTTTGCATGACATACCCAAGCCAAACTTTGTGGATGGCTTGCACTTGGGGTAAGAAAGAAGGCTGTCGATTGTGGGATCAAAAGTTCAAAGGTCAAGGTCATCAACTGAAAGAAGAAAAATGATCTCTGCACAATAACATTAGTTCTACATCAAAGACCTGGCCCAAACTTTGTGGATAGCTTGCACTGAGGGTATGGAAGAAACCCATTCATTTTTCAGGGACAAAAAAGGCAAAGGTCACTGTGACGAAAGAAAAGAAAAGAAATGGTTTCTGAGCAAAAAATTCAGTTATCTACATGGAGGACTATTAAACATTGGGCAGGCATATAGTGTGTCATTCATAGAACTGTTGTTTCAGATGGAGAGGGGAAATTTCACACCTAAATGTTTAGTTCTAGACCCTGCACACATACAAACCCGGACAGAAGTGATTGCATAACCATTGTGGTAAAGGTGTATCAAGGGACATTCACAAATTGATAAAATATGATATGCTCCAGCACTTCATGGTGACAAAAATGGGTGATCACTCCCAAACTATACTGTCATCACTAAAGAAAATCTCTTGACATAATGATGGTACATGTAATTGCATGTTTTAATTTTGTTCTTGACATGCATTTGCCATACATATCTTGTTTTTTCAGTGATTATGGAAAATTCAAATATACCAGAACTACAATTTTCGCTCTTCAGTTAAATTTTTCACCATAAGCCAATTGACCACGTTCAGTATACTTCCAACATTGAGTTTGATTTTGAAGGTTTCCATGACATAAAAATATTGGTGACTACTTTGATCGATATTTACAACTTGATTTGCTTGTAGCTAAGGACATGCTTTATCCAGCATGCTTACAGTATAAAGCTTGTACTCTCATCTTATCTTGTCTTTTCTTCTTAGTAACAGCCAAAATAAACTGTTTTATTGGTTTTTGGATGAGGGAAAGAACCTTCATTAGTCAGCTGGGATGAGGTTGGCTTAAAGTATAAATGAAGTTCTTGCAGTGTCTGAGCTGAAATTACTGTTATTTTCCCAGTAGACAAAGTTGTAATTATACAAAACTTCAGATCTCACTAAGGTTATTTTGCAGCATCCAGTAGGATTTTAGCACACTTCCCCAAGGACAATGACTCTAATGAAATCTCAAGCAACACAAAAAATACTTTTTTTGATAATAACCAAAGCGTGTCTGCTTGTTAATTTTGCTTCAAATTACTGTATTTTCTACCATACTGTTAACATTTCATTGTTGAAGGTACTGTGATTAGGGTCGTCTGAACTGAGTCTCGTACTTTGAATGCATTGATTTTAGCATATAACAAATCAATTTTCCATGGCTTGCACATGTATTTGCTGTAACCATGTAGATCAGAGTATACAAGTACGTAGAATATGATTTGTCTGGTGACTAAGCTATCCTTAAAAGTAAGTGTTTTTTTAAAAAAAAAGAAAAAACCTTAGCATAGGGTTGGTAAAGCTGTAGTATATGTGTCAGGTATTGCTTAGAAAGTGTTTTTTTTAAAACCAGAAACACGCTAAATATTGACACATAGGGAGAGCATTGAAACTTGTTTCATGTGTCTTTACATTTCAGTTCATTTCACTGATTAAGCAACTTTTAATAAAATTTGCTACATCTATAAAAACTTAGAATGATTTCTTCTTCAAAACTGCAGAACAGAATTTTATCATTTTGGCAGAAAGCATCTTGACATGAATACCTTTCAAATTTATACAAATGATGCCAATCTGCCATCAAATATTTCTACCATTACTAAAAAATAGAAAAGCATTTAAGTTACTTCTCCAGAGTTGCTGAATAGAATTTGACCAACTTGACAGAAAGAACCCTGGGACAAAGACCTTTCAAATATGTCCACCATTGCTAAAAATATAAAAACCTTTAAATGACTTCTTCTCAAAAACTACACAACATAATTCAACCAAATTTGACAGAAAGCATCATGGCATTGAGAGCTTTCAGTTTTACACAAATGTTGCCAATTCACCATCAAATATGGCAACAGTTGCTAAACACAGAAAAACTTGTAAACAACTTCTTGTGGAAAATTGCTCAGAAGAGTTTTTAACAAATTTTCAGAAAACATCCTGGCATAAAGAGGTTTCAGATTTGTATAAATGATGCCAGTCCACCATCAAATATGGCAGCTATTACAGAAGGTAGAAAAAACTTGTAAACAACTAATAAGGGCTATCAAATTGTTACAATGATAGAGATACACCATCAAAATTGGCCACCTAACATTACTAAAAATTGAAAATCCTTTAAACTACATCTTCTCAAGAAACATTCAACAAAATCTGACTAAATTTACAGAAAGCAATCTGGCATGAACAGCTTTATAAGTTTATGCAAATTATGCAATCTGACAACAGATATGTCTGCTGTTACTAAATATAGAAAGAGCCTTTAATAACTTAAACCATTTAACAAACTTTGATCCATTTTGACTGAAAGTGTCTTTGCCTGAAGCACCTTTCAGATTTATAAAAATGATGCTGTTCCATTATCAGATATGGTTGACATTACTAAAAGTAGAAAAAAAATTGTATACAATTTGATCTACATGTATACAAACCTGCAGAAGAGCATTTGACCAACTTGTCATAAAGTGTTCTGGTATAGGAGCTTTACTAATGGACAAATGAAACTGATGTACCATCAAACATGGATGAAGGTACAAAATCTTGAGAAACTGAAACGATTGTTTTCATAACATCATAACATATGCGATCAACAGAATTGGGAGAAATTTCAACAGAAAGTACCATCCTGACCCAGATTTCTTGGCGATCTGCTCTTGCCTTTTGCTGTTAGGCAGATGTCAGTCATGTAAGTGATCTCATGCCAACTTGAGTCTCTTGTTGAAGTAAACTTTTCTCACTAATTTATCAGTTAGCCTGCCACAAAAAATGACAATTTGTCAGTTTGATACTCTAAGGGGAACAAATTAGACCTAGAGGCTATCAAGACAGACTTATTTATCATTCCAATCAGGCAAGAGATTTAATTAAAGCTTCCTTATTTTTCCCAGAGAATTACTTTTCCATTGATTTCTCAGCATGTCCCCAACTTCAGAAATGTGTCGTTTTTCCGTGGAGTACAAAGTAATTCCACCTCCTGTCTGTCATTTGGACATTTATTTGAACTGTAAGGTCTTGAAGATCATTTTCTTAGGATCAATAATTTTGCTGGCTTCCTGTACAGTTGTCAGCTGATAGATGCAAACAAATTTCTGTGAATTTAACACGTGTTTTGGTAATGAAGGAAATCTGTGAAATTAACAAATTTGTTTCTAACAGTTATGGCATGTAAATATTGAGAGAATTTAATCTTTGTTGACAAATTTTCAATTTTTGAGACATTTTCTCAGGAGTTTCCAGATTTCTTCATGTATATAGATGGATTAAGCCTTAAAGATAATGATTGTCTCAATTATAACTTTGAAAATCATGGACATGGTGAGTAATTCTTGATAGAACTACAGTGTAATTGCATTTCTTTTTAAACTCCAGTCTAGTTTTGATAATCTAACTATATGACTGTTGCATTTATACTTTGCAGATATGAGAATAATTTATTGCAGCACAAGACACTTAAACATCTTAAATATTTCAAAATCAAAATTCAAGTTAAAATTAAAATTAAAATTTATTGATTATTTTACATAGAAGGTCCTTTGTGGAGAATAGATTTGAATTATTGATTCACCCTCTATTAAATAATTAATATTATTATTATTATTATTACGGTCAAACCTGTCTTTAAACAGCCACCTCTAGGAAGTAAAAAATATGGCCTTAGACAGGTGGCTGCTTAACAAGATGTTTCTACAATAATTTGGTTTTATTAAAGGACCTAAATTATTAAATGTGACACACCTGAATGTGGATGGTTTCTTTCAGGTGAATAATACAAATTTTATTGCTGGTATGTGTACAGTTAGCTTTAAATTTTTAAATATATACATACATGTATATATGGACAGCGACATTCACAGGCATTTATTTATGTCCTCGAAATGATAATGTAAATGTCAGGACATGATATATTTACAACTTTTAGCTTTCAAGTAAAACTTTTAAAGAACTACCACATGTACCGTACCCTGTTGAGGTCACAATTATACTAACTGGGAACATTTATCAGTGATCGGGATGGATTTTTGACAAATGGGACAATGTCCCCTACTTTGCAAAATTTAATGGGACATTTTTAAAATCAATGGGACATATTTCTATTAGGTACTGTTTTCTATGTAATTATATATTATTTTGCTTATAAGTAAATGAAGGGTGTTAATGTCATATTTTAAGTGAAATTTATAAAACCAAAACACTGAACAGTTAAGTAAATTAACTTTACTGAATACAAAATGCAAAATATTAGCTTGTAAGTTCCATGAAATAACTGATGACACAAGCATCCTTATACTAAATAAATGTCTACTCTTATATGACTAGTAGTAGTAGTAGCCTGTAGGTGAAGAAAAGAAAAGAACATATAAACATGGATCTGTCATGATGCTGCCCAAGTAAAATTTATCTGTTTTACAGTATTATATCATACTCAAAGCTGATTAAAAATAACAAGGCAGCAGGCTATTACAGTACTTAAACATCAAACTTCAACTGTACTGGAAACTTTTGATATATACATAACTGTTACATTAATAATTTTACACGGTTTGAACAGTTACACACTCTTTTACTGATCTAATAGTCTTTTTGTAGTATAGATCTTTCTTTTCCTCTTATTCTTCCAAACAGAAAGAACCTTGTTTATGTTAATGTTTACACCACTACATATGGCTAACCTGACTATGAGGAGCTGATCAAGGTGGTCAGCACTGAGCTTTGATCTCGATTTAGTAATAATTTGATTTTTTGCTGGCTAAATGTTCGTTCACAGTCAGCTGTGTGTAGTGGCAGCATTAGAGCAATCTGTGCCAGCTTGATGATGTTTGGGATCTCATCTTTATGGTGTTCAGTCAGAAGCTGCCATAAGTTGACAAACTTGTCAACAGGGTACTTCAGTGACCTTACAATCACCTTGGCCTCTCTCCATTCCTTTCTTACAGCTTCTTTCAGAAGAACAGGAGGGGACACTGATCTCATGTGGCACTTTTCAACTCCATAGTGGTCCAAAAGTTGATCTATTTCTTCATTACCATATGCAGTGGGATCAGGTTCGCAGCTGATACTTCCATTGCTGAGCATGAAGAAGGCATCCATAAGAGTCTTCTGTGGAAACCTTTGCCTTATGTTGGATAGCAGCTGATTGATGAAGTGACTTTAAAAAAGAGTCAGGTTGCTGTCCTTGTTTCTTAGTACATGGTTCCGAAACTCGTACTTCCCCTCCTGATTCAGAGTTATATGTTTCTCAAATTGCTCAATGTGTGTTGGAAACTGCTGGCTGCCATCCCTGAATGTCTCTAGGTCAACGATGCAGCTATCAATGGATACCTTAGCTTTTGCTACATCCAATTCTCTGGACTGAAAGGTGAGGCACAACTTTGAAACTATCGGCAGCACATTCATCAAGAGGTATGTCAGATAGATGAATTCTGTTGTGGCCATAGTCTTCAGAAGACCTTTGGACTTCAGGTCTTTGGCTGCCGCTCTCTGGTGTAAATATGTAATGAGAGGATCAAGAGTTCTGTATATAGCATCTACTGCTTCAAACACAGACAACCAACATACAGAGTGTATCTCTTTGTCTTTAGAACTGGATGATTTAAAATATCCTGAACTGTGTGTAGTTATTTTTCCTGTGTTCCAGATGCATCAAAGTAATAGAACAATGTTGTTAACCAATATTGATAATCTCTAATTTGTTGAACCTTGTCAGTAGCCTGGCTGGTACACAGAGCTAAGCGATGGGCCATACAGTGGACATGGATAAGATGAGGTTGCTTCCTCAGCAACAAGCCTTTCACACCTTTGTCATTTCCTGTCATAACAGATGCTCGATCTGAGCCAAAGCCCATTAATTTATTTATAGGAATGTTCCTATTTTCTAATTCCTGAATGATAACACTACTGAGACCTACACCTGTTCCATCGTTGTATTGAATATTTCTCAAAAACACAGTTTCAGGAACTGACATGTTTGGATTGATGATTCGAGCATTTAATGTCATTCTTTTTTTGTTTGCTCTATCAGTGCTTTCATCAGCTAGTACTGATATATATGGGGACTGTGCTATTTAGTCATTGACATCTTGGTCACAAACAGTACTAATTGCCTCAAGAAGTTCATTAGCTGTGTAATAGCTATCATAATTTACACGTTCAGAGATGTTCAGAATTGCAATATTTACCCCAAGTGTTTTCAATAAGCCCATCAGACTTTCATACTTAGAGAGCGGCAGATTTTCTCCAGCTAACCACATGACCACCCTTATTGCCTTTATCACAGACTCATCTTCATTGTAAACAGTTTTCATAGCCTGTTCAAAATCAACTTTTAATGTGTCTGACAACAAAGTACTATCATGGTCATCAATTACTTCATGTCGGCATAAAGAGCTCGTCTTCATGACAGAGCAACCCGTGGTGAATGCATTCGTCATTCCTATCTCTGTACATATCTTGCAAAACAATTTGCCATCCTTTTCCGACAACCACGGACATAGCTTAAGCCATTTGGGCTGAAATTTATGTTTAGATTGTTCCATCTTACTTTCAGTTTCACTACTGCATGTTTTGGTATCCTCGGATACCCTACTTGTTAAGAAATTGGCACATGTTTTTTGATTCACCTCAGCCTTAAGCCGTTTTTTTGGAGGCATGCTTGTGAACAGTGAGATTCACCTACTGTATAGCAGACATCGATGATAACGTCATGTAAATGTGTTACACGTATCACGTGATAGGCAAAAGTAAAAGTGTAGGACAAAGAATGTCTGCGATCAAAACAAGGATACATATAGCTACATGTATGTACATCATGATATATTTATAGTAACTGGGAAAATACGTGTTCTGACCAACCGTCGATGCTGGAAATTTTTTAAAAGTATATGCAAATGGGCGCATTTTTGGAAAATTCAATGTGACACTTTTTTCGTAAATGTGACTATGGCACAGGGCGCACGCCTTTCCCGATCACTGATTTCTTTTTTGGAGTGAATTGATAAAATTGGGTATTCTGCAAGTTTTTACAAATATTTCTTATTTACAATTTTTGTCCTCATTGAATAACCTAAAACAAATATGTGTTATTATAACAAAAAAAAACTGACATATATCTAAACAATGAAGATGACTTTTTAGCTATACTGGTCAAAGACCAGAAGATCTTAATGGATGGTCTGTTGTCCATTGTCATCCATTGTCTGTCATCCATCTGTCATTAGCACCAGTTTGTTATCGCTACTCCACCGAAATTACTTGGAAGATTGCCATGAAACTTTACACGCACATTTATCCCATGGTCTAGTTGGTCCTAAATGAAAATGGTGCCACTCATTCATTCAGTATGGCTGCCACAGTGGCCATCTTGAAAATCTTGTTATCTCAATTTCGCCTGAATGTATGGTCATGTCAGCATGGGGTTTTCACAGTGGCCATCTTGAAAATCTTGTTATTGCTACTCTTCCTGAACAGAAAGTCATATTGACATGGGGTTTTCACCAGAAGACTTCTTATGATATCTAGTTGGTCCTAAATGAAAATGGTGCCAGTCTGATATCCAATATGGCTGCCATAGAGACCATCTTGAAAATCTTGTCATTGTTACTTCTGAACAGAAAATCACATTGACATGGGGTTTTCACCAGAAGACTTCTTATGATGTCTATTTGGTCCTAAATGAAAATGGTGGCAACCTGATGTCAAACATGGATGCCACAGCCGTCATCTTGAGAATCTTGTTATTACTACTCCTCCTGAATGGATAGTCATATCAGCATGGGGTTTTCACTGAAAGACTTCTTTTGATGTCTAGTTGGTGCTTATTGAAAATGGTGCCAATCTAACATCCAGTATGGCCACCACCACAGCCATCTTGAAAATCTTGTTATTGTTACTTCCGAATGTAAAATCATATTGACACAGGGTTTTCACCAGAAGACTTCTTATGATGTCTAGTTGGTCCTAAATGAAAATGGTGCCGACCTGATATCAAATATGGATGCCACAGCGATCATCGTGAAACTATTCCTATCACAACTCCTCCTGAATCGATGTTCATATCAACATGGGGTTTTCACCAAAATACTTCTTATGATGTCTAGTTGACCCTACATGATAATGGTGCTGATTTGACATCCAGAATGGCTGCTACAGCAGCCATCTTGATAATCTTTTTATTGCTACTTCTCCTGAGCGGAAAGTCATATTGACGAGGTTTTCACCAGATGACTTCTTATGATGTTTAGTTAAGTCATATATGAAAATGGTGCCTTAAACAAAGCGAGTTGCAAGCTTGTTAAAGAAAATGATAAGAGAAACACTATCATTCATCTCAAGATAGTGGGCGGAATTAATTCATGAATCACTTTAATACTGTAAAAGGAATGATTATCAGTATTACATTGAGCCGACGTGATTGCAGGCCTTTATTTTTTTGCTGCTGGAGAGTGTACATAGGGTCAGACAAAGTAGTCATGAACATCAAATTGGAAAAAAATGTTATGAGTACTGTAAATTGAAACCATTAATAGATGATTCCCTCTTTCAGTAAACTAAAGTAATTTAACATTGTGAAAAAGTGGTCAACATCTCCAGAACATGAGTTCCACAAATTCTTCTTCTCTCAGTTTTATTCAATGGCAGATTTCTCCATGATAACCTTAGTTTGGATGTAGTCAGTTTGGTCTTTACGCCTATAATAGCATTACAAATAATGTAATTCCATAATTAAATTACTGGACCAATCTAAATGATAATGGCTATTTATGGGCAATAATTGCCATAGTTGGATTTGTAATGTCTAGATCGCCTAAAGCATTTTTGAAGGAAAATATGGATTATCTTTCAGATTTTCAGAGGTAAGATAATATGAATAGATATATATTTTTTTCATTGATACATTGTATTGTCAAAGAAAATCTATAATTTATTGAACAATATCAATATTAGAACTGGGTCATGTAGGGTTGTAGCGATGATTGGGACTTACCACCAATGGCAGTACATTTATACAGTGAACCTAGTTTTACACTAAAAAAGATAAACAAACACCAGAAATGCAAACAGAATTTAATGCAGATGCAGAAATTAAAATATTGTGCTTTACTGTAGATATAGATCAAGCTGTCTTTGAGAAATATTGTTCCAGTTATGGTAAATTTCTTTTTGCAGATATTGTCCATATTTGCCTTTGCTACAACTGTGAGCGTGCATGCAGACCTGAAGTTTGATATCAAGGAAAGTACTAATGGCACTACTGTTGCACCAGTATCAGTAGGCACAAAGATAGAGTACCCTTTCAGGTATGTAGATGATGTGAAAAGTTTACCAATTTCAAGTCATAGCTGTTACATTTACTTACTATGTAGATTAAAAAGTCAGTATATATGAATCAGACTTTGATGTCATGAAATTCAAGTTGCATCTCAAAGTTTTACCAAAATTTCATAGTTATTATATGTTTCACATGTTTCTTAATTTTGAAACACCAGATTAGGGGCAATTTTTTTTCCATGTGAATGGAGATAGTTTCTCATTGGTACAGTGTAAAAAACATAACTTTGTTTTTGTTCAACAACATAAGACACCAATGGAATCTTATGTCCAACAAATTTAGCAATATCATTGAAAATATCTAACTGATGTAGTGATTGTGTGATGATGGAGATACCATGACGAAAGTCTTAAAACCTCTTGTTGTCACTACTCCCCCAGAATGGATGATCATTACGACAGGGGTTTTTGACCAAGTCCTAAATGAAAATGGTGCCATTCATATATCCAGTATGGCTGCCATGATGACTGTCTTAAAAATCTTGTTGACACTTCTCCCTCTAAATGAATGATCATTATGACATGGTTTTCACTGAAGGACTTATAATAATGTCTGCTTTCTCCCATATGAAAATGGTGCTAAGCTGACATCCAGTATGTATACTACAGTAGTAATTTGAAAATCATGTTATCGCTGAAGAATATCAGTGATGGTTTCAACACATGACAGTTAAAAGGAAGAAATGGTCTTATCTGGAAATTCTTTTCTCCCAGTAGAGAATCAGTCCCTTCGAGTTACTCTTGTTTATATTATCCTTCCATGGTTTCCTTTCAAGCTAATTATTTAAAAAAAAACATTTTCTCTTTCAGAAATCTATACTTTAAAATGTCACATAACAGTATTTTGTTCCACTCAGCTGTTTTTAAAAATTATTAATTAACATAAAGTAGACTTACTACCTGGAAAATACGTTAACACCATATTGATGGGCATTTCTGGTAAAGTTCGATGGTCAAATTTTATTTGAGCAGGTCCCCAAACAAGTCTTGAAAGTTGATAATAAAAGTTGGTTCTTGTTGCAAGTGTCTTTTTTTAAAAAATTCGGACCTAGACAACACATATTTTGTTCTAATGATCTGATATACTGACACACTGCAACACAGTATATTTCAAAAACACATGGTGTGAAGGACTGATGTAATGTCTATAGTAGAGACCCAAAGGCAGTTGTTTAATTATATGCTTTTTGATAAGTCCAGGAGACAAGCTTTCACACCTTCTGTTTTTATGCTTTGTGGCTATAGAGTGTTTAATCAATTTGGAAAACATAATGACCAAACTAATGTATGGGATAACTATGGACAACTTATGTCTAATGTCCAGTGTGACAAATTAGCAAACAGTCACTTGCCAGTTTTGTCGGACATGTCCAGCAGATATGGCAATTTTAAGATATATATATATATATATATATAGTGAAATTATAATGTAGAGACAAACAGTCATATATATAACTAAATTTTAATAGCAGCAGCACATTACCCTATCACTATTATATAGCTTATTACTTTTTCGTGTCGAAAAATCTCGTCCGTTCGACGTGAATACATCCTCCCACTTAAAGTGGAGAATTTTGTCAACAAGACACGTCACACCCGTGCACCTCTCTGCGCCTGCGCGAACATTCATCTTTTTCATGGATGACATGGCTAATGGTTGTATCGTGTGAACGTGACAAGAGAAATATTGTCTGCTGCGGGTTTCAACCAAGTTTGGGTTCTCCTTTCAGCCTAAATTCATCTGGTGTTACATTTGCCCATCTCGTCTTATGTGTCTTATGCTGCCCTACATCAGTATTTGTTCTAGAAAGAGTTTTTCTAGACTACCACGTGTATTCCGCCCTTAGGGGTTAGGGTACACCATATATTTTTCT